>KK115520.1:480874-536538 GCA_000611955.2 Stegodyphus mimosarum
AGGGAGATAATGACTAAGCTTCGAAAGTTCCTCCCTTGGAACAGTCTCTATGATGCCTTCTAATTCTCACTGTTGGATTACTGCATCGTAGGCTTTATAGTTATTTTCGTTCAACAAACGTTTTGTTACCGTGCGAAGTCGTGATTCTGCTATGTCATACTTATCATAAAGAGCAGGATGTCCAGCTAGCCACGGCAAAGCTACTTCATAACGTTGATCTCCACATACTCTTAAGGTTTTCCTGAAATAGATCAATGTTTCTTCTTCAAGAAGGATCTAATTTTTTCTTTCTACAGGATCTGTAATACCTAAAACTTCTAAATCCCACATCTTTGGCAGCTCAAAATTTTGGAGGTTTAACGTGACCATATTGACCACTTGTTTTTTCTTACCTAGTCCTAAAATTGTCCAACCTAATAAAGTTTCCACGGCTGAAATACCAGATGTAAGTACTTCAATTCTTCCTGTCAAAATGCTTCCAAGTACGTCAGCTCCTAGAAGAATTCTTATAGGTGGCGAATCTCTTCCGACATCTGTCAGTTTTATTCCTCGAGAAGCAAGTTCAACAAGTAATGTTTCATCACGTATTCTGGGTAACGTAGAGCAAATCTTCGGTTGATCGAGCAGAGACATTGAAGTAGAATACTTTCGATCTAAACTTTCAATGGTTACAACATATTTCGTATGCTCAGCAGCCGGAGTAATTCCTCCGCCAAACAGTCCTTGAGATAACATTTCCTTTCCGGAAGGGGAAAGATTTAATTCAGCAGCTAAGCTCTTCTCAATATAGGAACGATGTGATCCATCATCCATTAAGGCTCGTGCACAGATTTCCTTGCCTCTGTGCCGTAGTCTGATCATGATTGTTTTCAAATAAATTTCACGTTCTGAGGGAAGATTTGTCAACAGCGTCTTGGTAGATTTTTGCTTTTCTTCTGCGACTTTGTCCTTTGATGAAGAGTTAATATCTTTACCTAAATCTGGGCAAAGTAACGCGTAATGCCTCCGTCCACAAATCAAACATTTTACACTACTGTGACACCCTTTTGCCATATGACCAGGCTTAAGGCAAACAAGGCAGCATTTCCGTCGCATAACTTGGGACTTTCTGTCATCGTAATTTATTGTCGACAAATTTTGACAATCCTGACTTGGATGAGGACGGTCACAGAATATACAACTAATTTTTCTTCCAGATGTGTTCGAAATTAGAGTAGCAGCAGTAGGTTCATCTCGTTGAACTGGTTTTTGGAATTCCTTTCGTTTCGTACCACTTCCGAACGCATTTTCTGCTAAAACCCGATGCTCTTCACCCTCTACTTCATGACGTAAGAAAGACATCAAATTTTCCAGAATCTTCTCCTTTGCGAGGATTTGTTCTCCTTCCTCGACTTCTCTGTTGAGTCTATATCTGTCCCAAGCCTTTAGAATTTCAGTCGGAAGACATGATTCCACAACAGGATACAGCATTTGCTGCGTAATTCGATGTTGTCACACCCAATGTCTCTAACGCTCGTAGATAGGAACCAAGTTTATCGTATAAATCAGCTAACTTGATGACTGATTTGTTATTTACTAATGCCAAAAGATCTCGAATGTAAACTTCAATCAATAAGTCCTTTCTGCCAAATCGGGACTTTAAATGTTCAATAACTTTCGCGTAGTTATCCTTAGAAGGTGGGTAACTTTCCGCTATATCGCGTGCTTTAGTTTTTGGTTTTAACGAAGAAAGCAGATACTGAAATTTATCTTCTTCTCTTAAATTTTCATCTTCATGAACTCGAGAAAACTGACCCCAAAATGCAACCCATGATCTAGGCATAAGATCATACTCCTTAAGACGTAATTTGGGAAGTTTTAAGTTATCAGATGCAACCTTATTAGAAATTACAGATTTACTTTCATTATATTGATGATAATTCTTCTCGTATATAACTCGCACTTCAGTAAATTTATCTCTGTAAGATTCCATTGCATCATACTCTTCATCCGTAAAACTAATTAATTTTTTAATTTCTTCATCTACTTTAAATAAACGCTCTGCTTTCTCAACAACTTTGCAAAACTGTACGTGAATGTCCTTATCAACATCAATTTTACGATGAATATCATTAAACGTATTCGCCGCTGTGGTAAAGAGACGGCGTAAATTAGTTCTTTCACCTCGTAACTTAGTTTCCAGTTTTGCTTGCTCAGCCTCAGTCTGTGTTTTTTCTGAAGTCATGTTTTACTTACACGTATGTCAAACGTATTTCTTAAACGTATATAACGTATTTCTAACGTAAACGTACTTCTTAAACGTATGTAACTATTACATGAACATAAAAAACTCTACACGAAACAAAACTTTTATAAATAACTCAGAAGCAATCAAAAGTTAAATAAAGTCAGAAATCAACTTGTTTACCTTTATTATAGTAACTTGAATTTAGCCACTTCTGATTTCTCAGTGCAGAGTACAATCCTGTCGTCTGACGCCACTTGTCTTTGATTCAAATTCTGACTTCGTTTTATATCCAATTTATTTCACTTCACAAACACAGAGAGATTAAAGAGGCTATTTACATACAGAGTTTAACATAATGATCAAATGATCCGTACATCACGATAATAAATAACATTTAATAACTTACGTATCGTATCTTAAATGTTGCGAAGATAGAACGGGAATTCCCCGATCGCTTAATTCAAAAACAGACCTGGTTTCCAAATTCATAGATCGAAATTATGAAAAATTAAATATTAGCAAACAGGAAATAGTAAACTTCATAGGAGTGGCAACAGGTGACCTGCACGATAGAGAGCGACTGCTGACATGTCTCTTGATGCGTATGCTTGGGCGCCTCATTCAAACCAGCGCGAGTTTTAACATATATGGTACCATTCAGTGGAATGTTTAGACGCGCAGTGTATTATATTGGCACACATAGATATAAATATTTAGGCAAGGATTTGCTTCATGATATACTGAAAGAGAGCCTTCTTTGAAACATTTCCATAAAACTTCAACGGCTTCTATTTCTTATGAGATATTATGGCATTTGGTGCTATTCCGCAATAAAATAAAATGTTATCAAGATGACTTATTATCGTGCATGCCAATGTCACGGAAAAAACCTAAAATCTCTCTGAGTCGAAGGCATATAAGTGGAAATGTGTCCTTTGGTGGTTTTTGTAGCCATGTCTACATACTATGACCGCCGCTTATTAAACTCATTGATTAATAAACTCAGCCGCTTATTATGTTCAGATTTTCAGGAACCAAAACATATTATATATTAATTAAAAGAGAAAGCTCCACAGATTAAACTCGATGATTAAAAAACTCAGCGGCTCATTAAACTTACTGATTGATAAGCTCAGCCGCTTGTTGTAAAATGTCCACTTGAAAAACTGTATTTTCTAGGCACAAGAGTCTTTTCAGGGCATTATTAGAATTTCGGCCTTATGAAAAATACAGAATGTTACCACGTTTTCATCGAGTTTTGATCCATCTGTAAATGCTGTTGGCTATTTGGTAAACTTCACAGCCTCTTTAAAGTAAATTTTGATGTTAGGATAACTTTCTGGATGCCCATAATATGGGATTCAAATTATTCGGACCGTAAGTTAATCCGTATAAGTAAGCTTGGTTCCTTGTATCCTACGTTCTAAGCTACAAGCTACAAGCCCTTGATTCTAAGCTAATATACTTTAGTTTTAAGCGCTTTTAGCTCCAATAGAAGACATAAAGGAAATATCCTGGAAAATGCGTATACTGCAGCCTCAGAAGTGATGTGAAAAGATTTTGTTACGTTGGAGAGAAACGGTCATTAAAGGGACTGAGCTGCTGCTTCTTTCTTTCTGTCACAGGATAGCCCAGATAGCAGCTACGTAATTAAAAATTTTCTTTGTCACGGCGTTACACAGTAGCTTCTCAATATGAAGTTTTAAGCAAGGCTCTATTTCTTTGTATGGTTTGGGAAGGCTTTTGAAATGTTATCGATTTGGACTTTTGCTATGAATTTGTTTGTTTTTGTGCCTTGCTTAGTTGGGTGAAGATTGCAACAGAAATGTAGCTATTATCTTAGAGTTGTTGTCTTGTTCTGCCAGATATGATGAATTTAGCATTGTTCGTGAATGATAGGACTTTAGTATATTTTGATACTTTCATTGATATGATACGATAAGAATTATTTCAAAGACTTTATACTGATTCTCTCTAATTATTTGAAATCCATGAACGTGGTGCCTTATTCTTCCGCAATGGTATTTCCAGAAGCTTTTCCAATTGCCGGCAGGACTTTGATGGGCCCATGTGAACACGAATCTGCTGGACCATTTGTCTTTTTTGGACGATATGCCCTCTCTTGAAGACGTAAGGGAGATCTCCTAGATGAAGATATTTATTATATAAATCTGTAAGTAGTCAGGATGAAGAAGTTTGAATTAATTATGATTTTGTCATTTATCTCGTTCAGTCCTGGTGCCTTTTTATTTGACAGGACTTTGATTGTGTGCATTTCTCTAATACTAAAATAGTGGTTTTTCTATGAGTTTGGAATGCTCTTGATCTTTGTTGACTGCGGCTTGTTTTAACATATAGCTTTCAGAAGAGTCCTCCGTAAAAATATAATCGATCATTTCTTTCAAAGAGAACAATGCATCAACTGACATTTTTGTGCAATTCAGGCTATTGGTTGGTAATGTGATTTGTTTTGGTTTACAAACTTTTCCTATTAAGATTTAATGGAGAGTTCCATAGGGCTTAGAACTGCTGCTGCTGAATTCTCAATAACCCTTTAGTTAGGCTTCTATTAATTACTTTTTATAAATAACTTTTTGCTTTGCTTAATCTAAATGCTCCTTTTCTTTCTTCTTTTAAAGAAGCGCTTTTCATTTTTCTTCTACGTGCTTTGGTTCAGTTTCTTGAGACAAGTAGTTTAGCTGTCTATCAGTTAACATCACTTTGGCTAATCGATTATCTGATTTTGTAGATTTCTTTGCAAGTATTTTAAATGTAAGAGTATGTGTGGCTGAAATAATTTCTTGCACAGCGTATGCGTTTTTGATATTTTCATGTATTTTGGGGACGGAAGTATATCCGAATAAATATTTTGCTGCCGTTGTCTGTGATTCTAGAACTCTGATTACCACTGATGCCGACTTGTTCGTTAATTTCGAAACAAATATACTTACGGTCAGACAGGAATTCTTCCTTTTCCTGTTCGAAGGCTTTACAAATATAGAAGATGTTGCAAAGATGGTGAAATGAGTCAAGTCGAGAAATTCCCAGCATGACGTTATTTGAAAAGGGGAAGGGGCGTTGACATTATAGTTTATACATATGCTGTTTGCAGAAATAAAGTCTTCCAATAGACCACTTTAGCTATTGTTGTCTTGCCATTCCCATTTTCGGTTATAGGCATTAAAGCCGTCCGCTGTTAATTTTGCAGATGATGTGAAACTCTGTATTAAGAAATCTAATTTCTGCAGGTTCAAACTAAGATCTTCTGCTGGAAATGATTAGAAAGTGTTTATTAGAAGTTGACCATGTCGTGTGTTAAGAGAAATGATGACTACAAGTCTTCGTTTTTAATGGAACTGGATTCCATTTTTTGTTGATGCAGATGGCAGCAGCTCTGAATGAGCATTTCGGATCATCCAGGATGCTTAAAAATTTTCCAGTTAGAAATGAGCTTACAATACTTTTTATACAATACGGTTCCTGCAGTAAGATCAAATCATGAGGGCTGTATTTAAAAATCTTGCATGCGGAGAGAAGGCTAATGTCGCTCGTCGAAGTTCATTTAAAAAACATTTATTCGCTAATGTTTAGTATATTTTGGTGCAAAATTTTACTCTTCTAGGGAAGAGTACAGGATGAGTTTGCCTTCGTCATAATTGTTTCAATATCCGAGCAATTTGTTTTCGCTCTGATATTTTGCATTTGACATAATAGAGGCTGGGCGTACTCTGGTTGGTTGTATAAATTTGTTTCACGAACGGTCAAAATAGTGAGAACACCACCGTCTCTTGCACTGTAAGGATATCAATCATATGAAAAAAGATGAGAAAAAAGGCACACCACGCAAGAAAATAAGTAAAAATCAAAAATTTGAGCAAAGTTATGAAAGAAAAGTCTCTACGCATAAAAAGGAATAACTCACTGTGTTATTAACGTAGAATATGGCCTCTATTGAGAAAACAGCATTATTAACAAAAGCAGAAACCTCAATGTTTGAATGCAGTCAAGGGCTTGTCAGGACTGAGTGTTCTGTGCATGTTCTTTGCAAACATGGTGAAGTACTTACAAGGGTTCTTCTTCTCAAGTCCTGAACTGGAACAGGGAGCGGAAAATACGCTATGTTCTGGTGTAGATACTGTATTGGCGAATAACTGCACTTGAAAGGGATTTGAAATCCTCTTTTATTAAATCACTATTATTTACACACTTCCCAACTCGGGAGAGATACAGAAAGTAAAAGACCGCACTTGGGCCTAACTTAACAATCAAATAAATTTAATACTAAAACTAAAATAGAAATGTAAATTAAACTTTGCTCGCAGAGCAAATCGCGGAGTTTGGCCTCTCACTAAATGGTGCGTAGCAAGAAATACTAATACTAGCGCACTTCAATTTATTTCAATATGCAATCACGTAGTAAGCACTATGGCTTATAATTTTAGCTGCTAGCTGGTCAGACGAACGTCGAGCAGAATGACCGTGATCTGAGACTAAAGCTCTCTCACACTGAGAGGTTTTACCTCTGGTTTAAATAGTACTTGGCTGTACTTCAAAATTAGCATAAGCTGAAAACGCGCGCTTCTTCTGACGGGAAGTTGAAACAGAGAAGAGATAGAAAGGTTTAAATTAAAATAAAACTTGATTGTTAGTTTAACTAAAACCTTACAGGCTTACTTCTAACTTAACATAGCAAAAAGAACTCATGAATGGCAATTTGTATTTTTACTGATTTTCTTTTGAAACGAGACAGATAATTGAAATTTGAAAAATAATTTTACTAATTAGATAACTACGCAACACACACACCTCTGATCATTTCTGCAGTAAATTAGTGTCGCTTCCTGCAAATATAAGATCAGCTTTTAGACCGAGGTATTATAAAAGTTTTCAAATGTCATTACAGAAAAGATATTCAGTAAATGATTAACAGAATTGAGATCTGTAAAAGTGCACTTCGAAGGCGATAAGTAAATCGATATCTCTCTTAGAGGCTATGTATATTATAATAAACGCAGAGCATTAATTTCCTAAAATCGTATAAAATCTGTTTCGAAAAATGAGGTTTTAAGGTAGAAGAAGCCTTAGACGAATTGAAAGCTATGATTAATGTCTGAGACATCAGTGAGAAGAGTTATGAAGTTTGATTTTTATAAAGTAATTCTCTAAAATAATGCGGCAAAGTGTGTATAAACTGAAAGTATTAAAAGAACTGTGAAGAATGTGATAAGATAAGATATTGGGCATTCCCTTTTCCGCCAACTTAATGGCACTAAAGGTCTTCACCCCCTTCGAACTGGGACAGGGGTTCAACCCCCCCTCAAGAACCTTGGAGAGATCGGCGCCAACTTACCTGAAGTAAATTCCCCAGGGCGCCACTGGTCGCTTATTTGCTACCTACCAGTCGCTTGGGCTGCCCGTCGCAGAGGGTAATTACCCAGCGAACCCGGGACGTTACCCTCGGACTACTAGAGCCGTTCTACTCTAAGACGCGCCAGACCACCGGGCCGGGAGAAAAATGTGATGATATGCCAACATAATCGAGTCTGAAAAAGCATTGTAAATTGTAAGAAAACCTCTTGAACTGAAAGGTGCTGATCAAATAATCTGCAGGAGTTTTACAAAATAATAAAATTATAATTGAAAACGTATTGCCGAACATTATGAAACTAACGCAGATAGAATATTCGTTTGTATAAGAACAAACTCCATCAAGGATGTAATCATAAAAGCACGCTTATGAAAATTCAAAAATGAGTTTCAAATTTGCGTAAACGGTACAATTTCAGAATCAGTTTTTAATAGATATTTTAGGATTAATTATTGATTTAACTGTTGGTTATTATTTTTCTCGAAACTTGTAAAACTGATATCATGATTTGCAATACACGTTTACTAAAATCAACGTTAATAATCAATTGCCGTTTACTAAAATCAACGACTAATATATGACTGCAATAGATGTGATTTTAATAAGTCCCATGCACTGCAGCGACGAGCACCCTTGTACTGTAAGGACGGGTAGCTTAGCAAAATTTGTAATTCTTCTTTACGTGCTTTGATGGATAGTTCACAACTGCTTAGATAATTTGTAATAGGGATATCGTAGCAAGTTGTTCAATGTAATGAATCTATTAGCATTTCAAATATAATAAAAATTTGTTTGATTTTCAAAGTATCAGTGTGCTGGCTTATATGTATTAGACACTGCTCTCAGTCAAATTGAAAACATTTGGAGCACTACGGCTGGTAAAATATGTGACAGTAATTAGCAGTATTCCAGTACTGATGAAAGGAAAACCCAATGAAAGGTAGAAGAAGCTTGAGAACAGAAATAGAAAGATAGAAAAAAGAATGAGGAACAGATAAAAATACAGAAAAAGGATAACTGAATAACAGAAAAAAAATCTGATAATGAGCCGAACTTAAGGCCGTAGAGAATTTAGTACCTTTAGAAGGAACAAGTGTACTTGAAGTTACAACAAATCGTAACCTGAAGTGGGACATTTTCACCTTGTTTAAAACCACAACTTTATTTGTAGTTTTGAAGCAAAGTTAACTTCGATTAACATTAATTATATAAAACTAAATTAAAAGTTTTCTTTATTTAGGGAAATCAGGTCATAAATAATAAGTAAAAGGAAAAATGTTGACATTTTTGTTCTTATTATTTCTTATATACGATGCGATTTATTTCATGCTGTACATTTTGTTGTCACTGTACAACAAAACATAATCAAAATAAAATTTTAAAATGCCGAACTAACATTAAACACCCATGTAATGATAAAATATTCATCTAAGTAAGTAATATAGCATGTTACTAAAATTTGCTCTCGTAATATTATCTTAGTTTTCAAGCTCCATATAATGTTTCTTTTACATTTCACAGCAACAATTTAATTGCTATGAGTTTGCAGCGACTTCGCTTAACACACAAACTTCGTGAATGTCATTCTCATTTCATGAATTGCAAGTGCTCTTTCAGCGTTATCGCTCGAGACGTCAGGTCACGGCCAAGATGGAACCGAAATCGAAGGCAGGAGATAACAATGCAGTGTTCTTTCGTACCATCTTAACAAACTTCGGCAGTAACAACTCCAGTATTTTCCAACAGCAAATAATTTTAGTTATCAAATAAAGATGTTAAAATTTCAAAATCGCTGAAACAACCTTGTATTTGGCGTACATTTACTGAAACACTCAATCGATTTTGAGGGCAGCTACAGGTCCCTCCACATGAGGAGAACGAAATTTCTAGAAAGGGAAAGCAACCTCAGTAACGGCTTTTTATACCCTCGGGAAGAACCATGCGCGAGGAGGCAACGCCATCTATCGGCAAAAATAATAACCAAGAATTATGTTAATAAAAGTTCTACCCAAGGGTATAAAAAGTCGTTACTGAGGTTGCTTTCCCTTTCTAGAAATTTCGTTCTCCTGATGAAGAGGGACCTGTAGCTGTCTTCGAAATCGATTGAGCGTTTTAGTAAACGTACGCCAAAATACAAGGTTGTTTCAGCGATATTGATTGTCACATTGGCGTGTTTCTCTTCTATTCTAATGTTGAAATTTACTAAGCATGGATAGTAACTTGCTGAGCATTTTAATACAGTATAGCTATAAACGAATCTAGAAAGATGATGCCTTCCTAAAATTTTAATGTCAAGTTTGATTAGTCTAGCGAAAGTTGGAAGCATGATGAAAAAGAAACAAAAGTAAAAAGTGCTGTTTTAAAATGGTTTATGAATACCAGCGATTACAATGCTCTTATCAATGGCTTAACCTTTAGTGAAATGGAAAAACACGGGCTCAAAAGCTAAATAACTTAGACTGTTTTATAATTTCAAATTTTAAAAAAAGGAAGAAAGAAACTAACAGGAAAATGAAGGACGTGGATAGTAGGGACACGAATGCTTCGGTTAGTGACTTTATACTTAATTTTCTAAACGATAACTTTCCATATGCTTATAATTGAAAATAAATTGCCCTTTGTTATAAAGGAATGTTAAACGGAATTCTATCTTTTTAGAGAAAAAAAAACATTTCGAAAAAAATTCCAAAATTAATTTTAAAAAGCACCATTTTCAGAGGCTGATTAACTGATTAAATAATTAAGGCAAACAACACAAAAACTATCTGCTTAAGGTGAGGTATGCTTTCGTCGAAGATACGCAGTTTCTTCAGTGTCAATGGTTTTTTATTACATTTCACAAGCTATGAAATCTATGCAGCCAAAACGCTTAACAGAATTTGAACCCAGGTCGGACTTGACTTTCAATTATCAGCTGTCTCTTACTTGTTTACTGGCGCTGACAGATATTTTGAAAGATGAAAATAATTACCGGTGTATTACAGAGCAAATGCGCATGTTTGAATGGCATTAGAACAAATGAATGATGTTATTAGATTCAGTAAAATAAATGCAAAGGAAGTTTCTGCTGTTTTGGAGGTAAAACTTCAGCTCATAAAGTTAATTTCTAATGGAAAGTTAACTGTGCATTTCTTAACCTACAAAGGACACATGGATTTTACTGATTATGATTGATCATACATTTACATTTTCAAAAGTGAATTCAGAATTAATATTAGAAATGAACTTGCTTCACTCATGAAAATTAATGATGTAAGATGAGCATTCCTAATTTCGTAATTATTGATAATGGTTCAAAAGATATTTGAGTGGTATCTGAAGTAGATCTGAAAAGAGATTACAGAAATAATAGATGATGATCACTTGGATGTTCAGGCATATTAATCCATGTAAATAACTGCAATTCATGAAATGTTTTAAGATACATTTTCCAGTATAAAAACAGTGTGGACGAAATTTCGTTTTATTATGTCGAAAATCAGGAAATGCGTTTCCAAACAGTGTAATTATCAATCCAAAATAACTACTTATTTTACCAAGCAATAAATTTTAATTCTGTGTATTTTTTCAATTGATATATTATTGGCTTGTAAAATGTATATTTTTTAAATACATTTTATTATAAAGGCTCATTCGAAATAGCTTTTATACGTATTCCTTTAACACTTATTTCCTTCACAGTTCATTCCAATTTGTATCTATCCTGCTCATGAGGCTATTTTTCTCTTTACCAATCACCAAAAATCTCACAAAAAATTTATAACAAAGATTTTATTTTTACTTATGCAGAATTAAAAATATTCTTGTTACACATGTTGTTTCAGAAAAGGGAGAAAAATGTATAGTTATAAAGAAAAAATTATAAGTTGTTGCACAAGACTTGTTCTTTACATCTTCATTAATAATAACCAACGGCACATTTTATTGAACTTGAAAGGGGAAACCAGAGAACAGACAAGTCTCCAGAAGCGTTCACGAGGAACGTAACTCTAAACCGGAGATGACGTTAATAATCCATTATGCATTATATATAGCTATCTCACATCTTCCAATAAACAGCAATCTGACACTTAGGGAGAAATTGCTTTGCAACGAAGTTTACACTGCTTACAGATACCTGCTCATTCACAAAATGTAATTTTAAAATTTATGCAGTAATTTCTGTGCTATATGTATAAAGCTCCGTTCCTCAGTTTAAAATAACAGAAAAAAGTCAATTTTTAATGTGGCCAGAGTAAATCTTTCTAAAGTACACAAGGCTATAAGTAGTGTCACAGAATATAATGATAGAGGAATTTACATATGTTTTGCCATAAATTAATTTATGATTAACAACGTTATCCGCTTTATAAAGTAAATAAATTAAAAGTTATTTAAGGGAAACTTTCTTTTAATGCTTGCAAGTGGAGAAAACCTTTGCTGCCTTGCAGTGTTGCAGTGGTAAAGCCGCTGAACACCAGCATTTTGATTTCAGTTCGATTCTAGAAGAACGGGTCCCTGCATGGACGATTTCGTGATTTTCGCCATGTGAAACGTGGATAGGAGCCAGTTTCTCTTAGAACTTTCGTCATGAAATCATTTGTTCCTTTGTGCGGATATCCCTGATATGCTTTGCCATAATTAAATAAAGCGTTAAACCATAAAAATTTATTTTCGTGTTTGCAGTTTTGTTGAGAATTTGAATGTTTTAATATCGAAAACATTTTAACTCTTGAGGATCTTCTTTTGAAATCTGAGGTTACTTTGCCATATTTTATTTTCTTTCATTTTGCAAAGAAATTCAGTATACGAAAGAGTATCCGCTCAGATGTTGATGAAATCCAACTCCAATAATGTAGAATCATGTGATCTAAATTATAAAAACTTCCTCAGTCTCCTTCCCATTTCATTTATTTATTTATTTATTATTTTATTTTGAATTACTTTGTTGAAGTGTTATAGTGTGAAAAACGCAGCAGTTAAATCGCAAAGCCAAGTAAGACACAAATAAAGACAAATACAAAATACATTAAAATATACAAAAATACTATCATTTCGCGGCTCTTCTACAAGCCACGTGAGAAACCTGAATGTGGGACAGAGCATTAGAATTTCTACTAGTTCTCGATCTTCACTTTTTTGTCCGAATCACTTTTTTGTATGTATCATTTTTCAAGTAAAGCGACATACCAGAACCTCTGTAAGATGATATACGCAAATTCTTCGAATTTTCTGCTACGAAAGTGTTTACCTCAAAGCAATGTTTCCCAAACTTTTGACATATGTGTACCCTTCTACAGTTTTCGTAATGCTAACTACCCATCGTCAAAATTGAATATATTTAAATAACAATGAAACTATATTTATTCATTTTTCCTTTTTTGTGAAATGTGACAGATCATCCCAATTTGATTCACCGGTTGAATGTGAGATGCGGTTCCACATCCAATAGTCTGTTCCTTTTTTTCGAGCTAACGTCTACAAATGTTGAAAAAGCAACTTCACATAAATATGAAGTTGAAAACGGTAAGACGTATTTCAGAACTTTTTCTGTTAAAACCGGATACATATACTGCATTTGTAACTAGAATGATGGTAAAATACACTCCTTATGTTTATTTTTCCAGAATCCGTCTGAAACAAATTCCTATAATTGCTTTTCTTTCACATGCGACAGATCTTCTGGCATGGATGTTGTGTTAATGTTAAACGGATATCTTATCCATTCAATATTTTTGTTTAAATCAGGAAAATAACTTTTCAAGCCCACTTGTAAACTCTTTAAATGCTGTGTTATGCGTTTTAGAGCATCAGCATCAGTTTTAGTAGTCGCACTTCTATAAACTCATGAAGAGAGGGAAACGTGTCTACTTCTCCACTACCAATTCTCTTTTGCCGTAAATTCAGTTTTGCGTTGCCAACGTTCACTTTATCTTAAATGTGAAACAATGAAATTCCTTTGCCTTGTAACGATAAGTTGAGGTAATTTAAAACAGAGAATATATCTGCTAAGTATGCTAGTTTCCAAAGCCATTTCCAGTCATGTAAACAATTTATCATTAAGAAAACACTGAAGTACATGTCTAAGTTCAAACAATCGATTTAGAATTTTCCCTCGAGATAGTCAGCGAACATCGGTATGAAAAAAGAAGCCGGGTATGAATACTTCCCATTTCTTCACATATTTGGGGAAAACGTCGTGCATTCAAGGGACGGTTTTTAATGTGGTTGACGATTTTCACGCTTTCATCCAAAATTTTCAGTAGATCACCGGGCATCTTACGTGTTGCCAAAACTTCTCTGCGTATGCAACAATGTGTGGATATGACATTTGGGGCAACACTTTGATTTCTTGCGGCGAAACCTTTTATTTATTCCGACCATACTTTTTGCTCAATCTGTGCTTATTCCAACACATCTTTTCTAAGCAATTTTGTTCTCTTGCATAAATTTATTCGTAGCATTAAAGATATCTTCTCCTGTTGTATGATTTAATACAGGCTTGCAAAATAAAAAGTCGTCATTCTTCATTTTTTTCGTATCTAACAAATGCCATAAGATTTGCAAAATTCGCAATATCAGTGGACTCATCGACTTTCAGCGCATAATAACGACTTTGAGAAATGTCCTCTCGCATTATTAGACGTATCAATTATTCATCAATAAACTGTATTACTTAAGAAAGAAGCGCGGTCAAAAGTTTGTTTCTCTGTATCTTCTATCACTACTTCTGCCATTATCTTGGCTTTTTTTTCAGGTCAGATTAAAATTCTGACAGTGGTTTCCGATGCACTACATTTCGCAATTAAAAGCGATAAGCCATACGAAGTTTCTAGTATTTTTTTATTGTCACCTCCTGTCAAACTCAGCATTACTTTTCGAGACTAATTTAAATCCTTAAGCTTATTTTTAAATAAAAATCTATGGGTTTAGCTTTGTATTGATTATGATTTGTATCAAAATGGCGCTTTAAGGTTTCATGCTTTCGTTTGATAGATTTTCAAAACTTATGACGCAGAAGTGGAATAGGCTCATTTTCATCTCCAGTCCATGAGAATCCAAACTTGAGATATTCTTTGTCGTACATGCGAGTTTTCCTTGTTTTTATCTGAACAGATTTTTCAGAATTGAAGTTGATTCGTCGTTAATTTCATTATTTCCTGTTAATTCATTGCTACTATATTCATTACTTTCTTTCAGTGTAGTAGTTCCAGATTTCAACCAACGATTCATAACCTATATTAGGGGTCAAAATTATATTTTATAAATATAATCAAAATCAGTGGGACTTATTAAAGCTCATAACAAACATTTCCTATAAGAAAAATCACACAAAAGCTGAACATACACAGACGCCAGGAGAAGCCACTAACTATTGACGAAGTAAGTTGTCTCTGTAACGAAGTGTAGTATATTCTCGCCGAGTGACACCGAACCATCCCACGCCTTACAAGACTGTCTTGACTCATGAGAACTTACTTCGTTCGTTCGTCCTCACCAAACTCCGGTGCAACGCGTACCAAATTCTTGCCGTACCCCTGGGAATACGAGTACAACACTGTTGGGAACACTGCCTTAGAACACTGGGTTCCACAAAGTCTTTAATAAAGGATGTCTTTAATAAAGAAACATTGCCTACCAAAGACTCTCAGACAAAGACTTTTTTATTCACAGTATATATTCTTTCAGGTAAGTTAAGACAATCTCACACTATAATACATATCTTTTAAACAACGTTTTCTTATACCTGAGAATAAACTCAAATGAAACATTATTTATTGCCACTTACATTTTGTATTACTAGCATATCGTTTGTATTTATGTAAAGCTAACGTGCTTGTATTAATACTTTCCTTCTCTTCTGAGTCCTTATTCCAGCTACCTGATACAATTTCTGTAATAAAAATTATTAATTATTAGTGAACAAACACAAAGACTTTCCCGCTATGCTTTGTATACTGGACTGCTGACTGTTTTCTCTTGAAAATATGAGATAAGATATTATTTACACTTTCCTTTTCGGAATTTTTTTGGTGTTTCTTTCATGTTATTATTGCTTATTTCACTGTTTTTAAGATATTGAAAAGTTCTGCATGATTTTTTTGGAAACTATGTTCTTACCTTCCTTTATACCATTACAATTCTTAAGATTTTGCAACGAGAAGTTGGTTAATTTATTTATTAGGATAATTAATATTTGTATTAAAGGATATTGCCTATTTCACTGTATTTTTATACATAATATATATTTTATTAAAATTTGTGTATTTTTGCTACTTGTTTGTTTTTTGGATAAACTTGTTCTGCAAAGTAAAACTATGAAGGTTTTAAATTTAATGCTTGGTATTCCCTTTATGCATTTTTCCGGTACATTTAAAAGTCAGACGAAGGCTGGACGCCTAGCGGCTACTAAGGTATAAAAATTCGCTAATTGTGTAATAATATAATTAATGAACTGGTTAATTCTGTAACATAAGAATACACAATCTGCAATAAGGTAGGAAATAACTGCAACATAGATATGCAGCAGATGAAGTATTTTAATTATTTTCAGAATGAACTTTTTATTAAACACCAACATTAAATTTAGCGAAAACGTTGTGTTTCTGCTTTCGGGGATCCATGTTGGTTCTTACAAGAATATCAACTCTGATTGTTCTATGCTTTCAAAAGGCACATAAAAGGGCCCATAAAACTACATGTTTTGAAACAGGTAAAGGTAAATATAACTTGGTGAATCACTGTAAATAGGCAACTAAAATGTAAAACATGGTCATATCTGGCGATGCACAATTATTTTGTGTCCTAAAAATTAAAAATTCAAAAATTTTATTTCTCCAGTCCTCATCTAATCACAATGGAAAATATAAAATAATAAATTACACGATACGTATGAAATACAAGTTTGTATGATGCACATTATTTCATACGCTTCATTTATTTATTTCTTTTGAAAATTAAAATGTTTATTTCCAGTTATAGTTTGCTTACATAAGTTCACGTAGAACGATATATAATTCTGTTCGCAACATATGTGAACTTGCTGATTTTAAAGACTAAATATAAAAATTAAATAAATGCGAATGCGGTTTTCTGTTTTGGTTGAATCTTAAACTGAATTGTGATAATAATTTACATTTACATGGTTAATTTATTTAAACAAATCAGTTAAAAAAATTCATAAACCACTGATACTGACAATTAACTACAAAATACATATTGTAAAGTTATGAATGACGCTTTAGCGGATAAATGAAATCAACGGATGCAAAACAAAAATAATGTTAACGCTGTAACCGCAGATTAAAATGCCTAAGATTACTGAAGATACATGAGGCTGGGTATAATATCTAACATTACATTACTGCCGTGTAAATGCAACATGTATATGATGAAATTGAAATATTTATATTATTTTCAGCATTCAACAAGACATGTTTTAAAACATAATTTAAAAATACAGAGATGTTTTAAGATTTTTAGAACAATTTAGGGGCCTTTTAATTAATGTTCAAATGTAAACAGTATTTTTGTAAATGTTCGATCTGATAGTGCTTTTGTGGACTGCATTGTCATGATTTCTAAAAGGCTTTTCGAAAACGTCCACGAATATTGATTTCCATTCTTCTTCCACTACCTTTCACAATCCATCAGCTGTGGTGGATTTGCGTTGAGAAAGAGCTCTTTTCATGAAACAAAGGCAAAAGAGTCCATAGGTGAGAAGTCAGCGGACTTCGCTAAAATACATTGATATGTATTGCAATGATAAAATACATTGATATGTATATGCGGTATTTTCTTTTTGAACACATACATTTGTAGCATTCATTATTTTAACTAACCAAGTTATTTTTAGTTTGAACTTTCCTATCGATATCTCGAAGTTTCAGTTGCTTCCCGAATTTAGCGCGAGCGAGATTATTATGCAAATCGTATATATCTGATAGCAGTTTAAAAGGCAGGAGTTAACGAGAAAAAGAGAGAGAGTCTTGGATTTATCGCCGTAAGGCTGTGCGCGCCAATATTTCCTCTGCCTAGTGAAAGTTCGCCTTCATAGGCAATTGCATTTGCTAGTTCTTACTCATGAAATTCGCATTATTGCCTTTCACTGAGAGTTAGGCTTCCCTCGCCGTCCTACTTAAAGTTAAACTTAGGTAATTGAATTGTTAACACGCTTTATTTTATATTATTTTAGTTCAGCCCAAGTAGTGGCTTACTCTCAAGTCGGAGAATTGTAATAACTTGAATTAAAGGGTCCTTTAAACCCTCCTTCTGACTTGTAGTTCTTCAACACTAAAGGACATAGCCTAGATTTGCTCACTGTCCTCTAAGTAGTTTTTCACAGCGAATGTTAACAAGAAGATTAAGAGATTACAGTTGAAACCTTATACTGGCCCCCGAACAGAAGAAATGATGAAAGGAAGTTTGAATATGCCAAGTACATCGTCCCAGAATCCAGCTGCAATGCCTGATGGATTTGGATTCATAGTGGAGACCATTCGAGCAGCCATGAAGCCGGCAGTAGTTTTTGATGGCAAAGGGCCTGTGAACACATTTTTCGAAAAATTAGAAGCGCATTTTTTGCTGTATCCAGTTCCGGAATATCAGAAGGTTATATTAGCTACAGGAACATTGAGGGGCCAAGCGTCGAACTGGTATAAATGCATCGAAAAATGTCTGCTGGGAGAACCAGGAACGTCGACTTATACTTACGAAAATTTCAAACTAGCAATTTTGAGAGCATTTCCTGTTGTCAAAGACCGTGCCAAGCTCGAAGCTGAATTGTTTAGCAAGTACCAGCAGCGGGTGGATGAATTATAGGAATTTATTTTGAGGAAAATACAAGTCTTTAAATTATTGTATGGTACGAGACCGGACCCAGAGATTATCCAGATAATCCTCACCAGATTGTTACCATCTATACAAGATTTCATGGAGCTAAGAAATCCCGTCACGCTGGACAAGCTGTTTGAACTCGCCGTGCAATTCGAGAGCCGGCGAGCGGCTGAAAATCAACGAAGGGGACCGTATGAGCAGCGGCCGCGGGAACCAGAATGCCGAAGGAAGAAACAGACGCTGGCCGAGAAGTACTGGTACCAATCAAAATGCGAGCAGTCAACCGCGCCAAGTACAGCGCCAACAAAATAATCCCAACTACGGAAGAAAATCATTCACCCCAGACAGAAGCCGGCAACAGAAGAAAACACCCGCAAAGCATTTAATCTCCTAAGGAATACTGCGGAGAAGGGGGTGCAATGTTCCAAGGAGAAGAAAAATCCCTCTGAAGTACATCTCAATACGGTCATGGTGAGAAATATTGAATTACCGAAACTACAAGTACTAATTAACAATGTACCCGCTACAGCTCTTTTGGACACCGGCGCTCAAGTCAGTTGTCTAGCGGAAGATTTTTTTAAGAAGCACTTTCGTAGATATCGTCTGCATAGCGTGGAAGGAATGAAGGTGTAGCAGCCCAAGGAAAAACGTGTCAATGCATGGGAAAAATCGAGCTGTATATTAAAATCGGCGAAGAACAAAAAAAATAATGTTTCTTGTAGTGAAGAACCTCCAAGCATCAGTTATTTTAGGAACTGATTTCTTTTCAGCTGTGGATGCGAAAATCGATTTTGAAAACTCCACCTTGCAAGTGACCATGGACCCGGTTAAAAAGAAATCAACACCTCCCCCTGACGCCCGAAGAACAGGACAAGTTTCGGGAGATGGTAAGTTATTTTTCTGATTTATTTGATGATGTTCCTGGATTCACACAGATCGTAGCACACGAAATTAAACTAACAACTGATGAACCTATACGTCAGCGTCCTTACAAGTACGACAAAGTTAAGGAGCAAATAACAAAATACCATATTGATGAAATGTTAAGGAATAAAATAATAACACCTATTTCGAGTGCATATGCGAGTCCTGTAGTATTATGTAAAAAAAATAATGATTTGCCGTTAACTGATCCATTAAGGTACAGGTTCGCTATTGACTATAGAAAGCTTAATAGTATAACGAAATATCCAACTTATCCACTTCCGGTAATTGATGAAATTCTTAGAAGTATTAAATCCACAAAATACATAACCACGCTAGATTTGACATCAGGATGTTTTCAGATAAGCATAAAGCCGAAAGATGTTCACAAAACAGCATTCATAACAAAATACGGTACATATGGTTTTTTGCGTATGCCTTTTGGATTGTCAGGAGCCCCGGCCACGTTTCAGAGGTGCATGGACAAAATTTTAAGGCCGGTAATAGGAAAAAGTACATTTATTTATCTTGACGATATAATTGTTACTTCAGAGTCGCTGGAAGAACATATTAAAGACCTTCGAGAAGTCTTTACTCTTTTGAAAGATGCAGGACTTAAAGTGAACATTAAGAAATGTAAATTCGCGGCAAAAGAACTCAAATATTTAGGGTACAAAATTTCTCAAAGGGGGATCGAAACAGATAAATCTAAAGTTATAGCAGTGAAAAATTACCCAATTCCGAATACAGCCAAAAAGTTAGCGACTTTCTTGGGTATGTGCTCATATTATAGAATTTTTATTAAAAATTTCGCAGAAATTGCTGAACCATTGTTAAAGTTGAGAAGGAAAAGAGTTCGTTTTGCGTGGTCTTCAGAAGCAAACGCCGCGTTTGAGAAGTTAAAAGAATCTTTAATTAATGCACCGGTTCTAAAGTTCCCAGAGAAAGACAAGGGTCTAGAAATTTATGCAGACGCATCAGATTACGCAATCGGAGCCGTGTTAACACAAAATAGAAAAGCGATTGCCTTTTTTAGTCGTACATTGAATGATACGCAAAGAAATTATTCGGCAACGGAGCGTGAAACTTTAGCAGTGCTCGCAGCTGTTCAAAAATTTTGTGTATATTTTGGGAGTTCTCCCGTGACAGTATATTCAGATCACGCGGCAGTTACCAGATTATTTTCAGGAAAGAATCTTTCGCCACGCTTAAATCGGTAAACATTAAAGCTACAGGAATTTAATCTCATTATCAAATACACACCGGAAAAAGATAATGTAGTGGCAGACGCCTTATCCAGAATGAAATTAGACGAGAACGTCGAGAAAATAAAAATTGCGATGCTTCATGCAAAGGTCATTGACTCTCGAGAGACTGTAATAGAAGAAATTGCCAGGGATCCCGAATTCGGAAATATTTATAATTATTTAAAAGACCCAGATAACTTCCAGCATACAGACATTAATGCCATAAGAAGCAGAGCATAGAACTATGAAATCATTGATGGTCTCTTATTTTATACTAAAGTTACGAAACAAAATAGTGAATACAGACCAGTCATCCCGGCCAAATTAATTTTAAGTATCTTGCAAGAGCTCCACGATTCGCCTGTCTCGGGCCATTTTGGAATTAGAAAAACAATACAACGCGTACGCGAGGCGGTATATTTTCCGCAATTACAAAAGATAGTTAAAAATTACTGCCAGACTTGTCACACGTGTCAGATAAATAATGACGTAAATTTCCGCCCGGCCGGGTTATTAACTAGTATTAAGTCTAGGTTCCCCAATGAAATAATTGGTATTGACCTCTTAGGCCCCTACCCCAGGAGTCA
Organism: Stegodyphus mimosarum; assembly: GCA_000611955.2. Classification (NCBI taxonomy): domain Eukaryota; kingdom Metazoa; phylum Arthropoda; class Arachnida; order Araneae; family Eresidae; genus Stegodyphus; species Stegodyphus mimosarum. The sequence goes on from KK115520.1 coordinate 502,043, forward strand.
TGTAAATAAGGCACGATTTTTATTAGTCATTGTGGATCATTTCAGTAAATGGGTTGAGTTGATACCACTTAAGCGGGCTTCAGCAAAAGTCGTTGCAGATTCGTTTTTGAACAAATATATTTTAAGATATGGATGTCCAGCGAGGGTAATTAGCGATAATGGTCCCCAGTTTGTAAGCAGTACATTTAAAATGATGTGTGACAAGTTGGGCATTAAGCATATGAAAATGGTACCCTACCGCCCACAATCAAATATAGCGGAACTGGTAAATAAGAATATTATAAAATTGATTCGAAATTATGTGCAAAAAGACCATTCTAACTGGGATGAATGCTTTGAAGAATTTGCATTCGCCCTCAGAACGGCTAAGCACGAAACCACGAAGAAATCCCCCGCCGAATTGTTTTTGGGCAGGAAGATAATGACCCCCTTAGAAAAATTATTTTATGTGAAAGATAGAGCGCCGGAATTTCAAATTGGTGAAATAGAAAAAATGATAAAAGAAGCAGAAAAGTGCTCCCGGGAAGCGCAAAAGAGACAGAAGCAATATTATGATCAGAAAAGGCGTATCGTAGAATATAAAGTGGGGGAGGAGGTGTTGAAACAGACACACGCACTTTCGTGCGCAGCAAAAGATTCGGTCGCAAAATTTTGCCCAAGATCGCATGGGCCTTTTGAAATTCCAAGAATAGTTGAATGTCGTGCATAAATTAAGAATGAGAAGGGCGAAGAGACTGTGGCAAATTTCGACCAAATCAAACATTATTATCGAAGAGCTAATAATAATATCTTGAAAGACTTTTTACAGGGTCCAGCCTCACAGAATTTTTCTAAAATTCAAGAGCCCCAACCAAGTCCCTCAACAACAAAAGAACCCAGTTTGAAAAGGAGGTTACCAGAAGAGAGGAAGCCGCAGCCGAAGAAAAGACCACCCCAGAGAAAAAATGGAAACGCGCTAAGGAGCAGTCTCAACAACCAAAGCGATTGAGGAAGAAACCTCCAGATAAAAATACTACGAAAGTTCCACCACTACAGAGGAAACCGAACATCGAGAAGCGAGCTGCCGAAGGTGCCAATTCACAACGAAGGAGCCTACGAGTGCAGGAGCAGGAACGAGCCATTCTGGAGAGGAAGCGGGGGTTTCCGCAAAACCGGAAGGCGCCACTCACCATTCGTCCCCACAAGGTATATCTGGAGGAAAGGAGATCGACCAAACGAAGGGCAGCCCCAGAGATTCAATCTAGGAGCAGCAGACAACGAATTGCCCAAGCTCCATTATATCCAACTTTCCAGGAGTGGACAAACAAACGCCTAACAGACTGGCAGAAAGATAAGTAGATTCCTTATTTTCTTTTTAAATTCACACAGTTATGTTTCTGATTTAAGTGCAAGTTGCAGATTTAAAAGGGAAGTTACCCGAGTAATTCGAGTTTTCAGGTGAGAAACTGTGTGGGACTATTCGTGAAATGTTCTTTGTAATCCAGAACATGTTACTCACTGATTTTAGCCAAAAGACTCTCTGTAAATAAGAAAATTGTGTTAATTAAAAGCAACTAGTACGTAAGTTGTATAGCAAAACTGTTTTATTGTATTTCTATGTATAAATAATGAATGTATTTAATGTAAAACTGTTTTCTATGTAATGCATGATTGTATGTAGTAAATGGTAAGCCTTAAGTACTGGTGTTGTGAATATTGAATAATTTGGAAAAGCGTAAAGGATACGCAAGTTAAAATTAAAATGTAATGTAAAAGCGTAAAGCGCGCTAAATTAGAAATTGAATATATAATTGTCACTAAACGCAATGAGCATTTAAAGAAAATTTGAAATAAAGATTGAAAGAATGAATTATATGTATGAAATGCAATTGAAAATGTTTGAATGTTGTATGTAGTTTTCTCTGGTTTCACACAAAAGTTTAAAGTTCATTTTATGTTAGAACCTCAGGGCATTTCAGATTTGTTTTAAGGGAAGTCCGAGGTCTCGAAAGTTAAAGAATTAACCCCAATAGAATTGAAGTCAAGTGGTAGCTGTGAACACTTGACAAAGTAAAACTGCGTGTTTTTCACAAACACCACATATGGCCAGAGAGCAAGGGGGAAGTTTTAAAAGTGAATGAGTGTGAAATAAATGTTTTTGTGAAAAGCGTTAATAAAAATTAAAAAGCGCTAATAAAAGTCATTACGAAAATCATCAGAGGAAGGAAATGTTGCACTTTTCAGGTGAAATGTACTTATGATATGCAATTTAGTAAGACTTATTTCCTTCTAGATTGGAAGGAACCAGACTAATGTGACTCAAGCCAAATTCCTCATGGATCTTTTTGATGTGAAGAAGAAAAAGGATGTAAAGATTATATGTTAAAATATCTAAGACACAAACAGAGATTTAAGCTAAATTTAAAACTTACAATTGTAAAGGACGGTGAATAGAAAGGATAATTTAGATTTAGAATTTAGCATCTTCACTAAAAGCATATTTTAGGTTAGTTAGTTAGTTTCAGACTACTAAATTCTGGGAGCAACTATGTAGCATTCATTATTATAACTAAGCAAGTTATTTTTAGTTTGAACTTTCCTATCGATATCTCGAAGTTTCAGTTGCTTCCCGAATTTAGCGCGAGCGAGATTATTATGCAAATCGCATATATCTGATAGCAGTTTAAAAGGCAGGAGTTAACGAGAAAAAGAGAGAGAGTCCTGGATTTATCGCCGTAAGGCTGTGCGCGCCAATATTTCCTCTGTCTAGTGAAAGTTCGCCTTCATAGGCAATTGCATTTGCTAGTTCTTACTCATGAAATTCGCATTATTGCCTTTCACTGAGAGTTAGGCTTCCCTCGCCGTCCTATTTAAAGTTAAACTTAGGTAAGTGAATTGTTAACACGCTTTATTTTATATTATTTTAGTTCAGCCCAAGTAGTGGCTTACTCTCAAGTCGGAGAGTTGTAATTATTTCAATTAAAGGGTCCTTTAAACACTCCTTCTGACTTCAACACTAAAGGACATAGCCTAGATTTGCTCACTGTCCGCTACATAGGGTTTCACAGCGAATGTTAGCAAGAAGATTAGGAGATTACAGTTGAAACCTTATACATTCTCCCCTGAACCACAAATGTACAACACCGGGCTTACAGAATTAAGTGAACTAAAACATTAGAAGTTGCATGTATAAATAAAACGAACAAAAGCAGAGAATAGCAGTCTAGACTTTACGAAATCAGATAAGTTGACTGGCCAAGTCACTCCGTACATTTTCAAATCGTTCTTCAAGATAATCTAGGGCCATCAAATGCAGTACATGAGAAAATCAAATTTGCCGCATCTTGTGGTTCTTTTCTTGAACATTCACATAAACCAGGGATGGGCATTAAGTCGTCGCCATCGACTGATGGACCACCAAGACAATTTGGGGATGACCTCCTTTACTAAGACCTAAGACACGCATACTAAACGTAACATATTTATGGAGCACCGGTGTCAGCTAGACTGTAAGATCGGCTTTTCACAATCGTTGCGATTGTGTTTACTTAAGCAAATGATTCTATGAATGTGCAGGCGACACATGTACCTTCATTGGAAGCGCACGATAACTGAAATAAAAATTGTACATACTCTTTATCTCTTCAGGAAAACGAAGTTTTTCTCCTTCAAAATGACAAATATTAAAAGCAAGTAGTTCAGAACCTAATAATAACTTTTTGAATCTAATGGGCGAAGCATCCTAATTAAAAAAAAGTTGCATTTCATTTAACACCGTTCTTTGGCTCTACCTACCTGCGCGAATCTACATTTCCAACGATAAATATAATTAAGATAACATATCGTTCCCGTCTCACAGACGACCGCTTAGAGTCCAGTGCAAGATTAGCAGTTAGTAATTATATATCGAGATATTCAAGATTGGCGGGCAGTATGCAGAGTAAGTCTTCTACTAACTGTAACTACGAGAGCTATCTAGATGAAAATGATTTATTTTCTAATGTAATTTTGAATTGTTTGATAGAAATGCATCATTTGAAATTACTATATTTGTGGCTATTATTATTATGCTTGTATCTTGCGTTTTGCTTTCAGTTCGGTTTTAAAAGAGTGTGTCTTTTAGGTAGGTTAAATGCATATTCTGTATTTATTATTATAGATTGTAATAAATAATAATAAAAATAATAAATAATATAATAAATAATATAGACTTTTTGTAAATAATATTATAGACTGTAATAAATATTATAGACTTTTTTAGCTGTAATAAATATATAGAATAATAAATATTATAGACTTTTTTAGCTTACCATACCCACGCCAATGGGTGGACCGCAACACCTTGAAAAAATTAGAAGTAGCCCGTACCCTGCAAACGTCCGCCAATCCCTGACCCAAACTGTTTGATCTTAGATTGAAACGAAAAAGGTAACTTGCAAATTTACTGTGGCCAGATAAAAAAGAGAAATTGTAAAATTAATAGAAAGGAAAGACTCGGAATTTAGTGTTTGCTAAATAGAAGGAAAGAAAATTTTGATGACCTCAGCATTACAAGATGAAATATATTCCTCATTCCACTTAACTAACAACTTCTTATAACGAAAGGATTTCCAATAGTACTTTGGAATGCTAGAAGTCTTTTTCCAAGTCATATTTCAAAATGAAATGTTTTTCGAAATATGACTTGCTGCTTTGTCATGATGACGATTCATTCTTTTAAAGTCAATAGGTTAAATATGATTAATTTCTTCTATAAATATCGGACGTAAAACATTTTTCCTGATAGTACTTTGAGTTGATTTTAATATTTCTTCCCACTCCTCTTATTTTCAACTTTCCTTTGTACGCAAATCTTGAGACAATCATAAATTCCTGACTGAACCTTTCTCTGCCTTCACGAACCAGGTTGGTACGTTTTTTCTCTTCGCATCCGATAATAAATAGTCCTTTCTTTGTTGCAGTTATTTCGGAAAACCCACTTTTCATCAAGGGTCATAACGTACTTCCATTTATTTTCTGCTAAATATTTCTCAGAAAGGTTCTACAAATTAGTCTACGTTGAGCCAAAAGATTGTGAACATTACGTTCTTTAGTTTTTTAAGTTATAAATCTTGGTGTATTTTTTTATTTTTGTTACTACAGATGTATTTGAAAACGGTACAATTCATTTATGTCTCGGCCGATTTTCACTTGTTACCAAGGATTTAACTTAGAAATATTAGAAATAATACGTACTTTTTTCGGATCTTCGTTTAGAGTCTTCTCTCCATATAGAAGTAATTAATGACGGTTTTTCCCTTTCCAATTAATATTGTTGCCTAAATTGCACTTAGAAATTTTAATAGCATGTATTTCACAATGTTCTCGAATTTTAAAATGAAATGTTCACAATGTTCTCTGTAATTCTAAAACGAGATTGGCAAGCTAGAATTCACAAAGTAAAATTACCCATTAATTTTACTAAATTACCCATGTATTAACTTAACCACCTTACAAGTCTCCAAATTTTCAGCATTTGCCTAACATTGGCAAAGACACGTGTAATCGTTTTCCCGGCAACCATGCTCATAATAATCCCTTCAATCAAGTAGCGCTACTGTTTTCGTTGTATTCAAAGTTCAAGTGGTTTATAAACAAATCGTGATATATTTTACCTAATTTTTAAAATATGAGATTGTGTAATTTGTCAGCAATGGAAGAAACTGACGTAAAATTTCTGCAGAAGTTTGGCGAAAGTTTTCTAAAGTTAACAAAGATGGAATACGTTTCTTAAACTGCCACTGTTGCATCAAGCCTTGTTTCCGCGATTCTCTGATCTTTTTTTAAGCAAAATCGCATCTGTGTTATTTAGCATTGCAAAACTCTGTGTAATTCGGTAGAAAAATAGCGCAAAAAATTACAGAAAGATCTAAAGAAAAACGGAAGTGTTTTATTTTTTTAATGTATCATGCAATCCTCATTACATTTTAAATTGTTAAAATGTGTTTGCTTTTCATGAGTTGATAATATTTACCGATTTACGATGAATATCGATTGTTTAATAATCTTTCTAAAAATTGGAGCGGAAACCACGAATTTGCACCCGATAAATAGCTTTTACCGTTTCGTCTGTAAAAAATCGCCAGACTGCGCTACGGTTGTTGAATTAATACGTATGCACCAAGTAAAATTGGAGAGGAAAGAATCCTGACGTCAACACTAAGTAGTTCTCTATCACAGCAGTTTTTCGAGTACTTTTCTCAAACTCAGCAATTGTTTCTGACAGAAAAAAGATAGATGAAAAACACAAGAGTTTGAAGAGCAAATGTGTTTCAAGAAAACTGCCAGCAAATGGGAATTGTTTCTTTGAGGTGAGAGAATTTTCCTTAATGTCATACACTAAGCACTCCACTCTGTAGGATCATGCTCATAGAGAAGACATAAGAAATTGCATTACAACTGAATCTGAAGGATGTATGTTTTCCAATGGATAGCTGTGTAAATTTAAATTGGTCCACGGAATCTCACCAAAACATGTTTTATTTGGAACAATTAAAACCTGGTTCAGAATATACTCAGCGAAATGAATGGAAATCTGACAAATGATTTTTATTTTAAGATTTACAATATGACAGCAGTCCCCTTTTCAGCTTATGCATGAAAGAACTTTAATTTTTAAAGGCAGTTAATGTGATTTATTCAAGTAGTATACTATTTTAGTGTAGGTATAGGAATTTTAGTTCAGGAATTGAAAGGGGATAACTGTCATGATATTGTAGAAAAAATATGTTTCAAGAAATGTTAAAACATTTCTAATATGTCATGAAGCAAATGCAAACGAAATGAATGATGGCAAGCATTTTACAGATGGCTGTTGATGGCCGAATGGTCTATAATAGACTAACCTTTTGAAAAATCTAAACCTTAATTCATTATCACCAGATAATGCAAACTTTAAACCTGGCCATATCCACAACTCTACGAAGAGCTTAATATAAAGCGCTCATCAAGAGTGCAGAGAAGACACAGATAAATACTAAGTACCTGAGGCTAAGGACATGATTTCTCTGGTTTGAACTTAAATAAAATTATGAAGAATTAAAAAGGGTTTTATCAAAGAAGAGTTTTCTATTTCAGAATAAAAAAATCCTTTGACTGCGAAAGCTGTGATGAAATTTTTATTTTAGATGCAAAGAATTGTGATTTTCTGTAGCAGAGATTAGCTTTCAGGAATGTATACGTTGTAATGAAAAATCTAAGGACTTTTATATGCAGTTCAGGAACGGACAGAGAGGAGATTTCCGGATGAATGTTTAAATAATTGGGATAAAACAGAAGTTAAAGAACTAGTCATACCTTATTAATTTAGAAATCAAACAAAAATCAGCATTATATTTTCAAATTTTCGCAGAACTAGTTTCCATGTTTTTACCGAACCACCATCCTCAGCTGCAAAAGCACAAATAAACAAGATAAGATATAATGATCAGATAAGATAAGATAAGATAAGATAAGAAAGCCTGGACAATGTTGGGCAACAGAAGACTTCTGTGTTTCCTTTTTTCTAACATATGTATCATGTTCCTTAACGCGAAATTTTAGGGCTCTCTTAGTTTGGCATATGTAAATTAAACCACACTGGCAAGGAATCCTTTAAATACCCCAGGAATTCATATCCGAAATGGGGTCCTCGAGTATGGAACTCGGAATTTTATTGATAGAAGAATAAACGACCCAAAAGTTAAATTTCTGTAAAATACGTGCAACTTTATAGCTAATTGATGGAAAGAAGAAAAGGACAACAGAATTTTTAATAATCTCCTAAAACAAGAGTCTGCCTTTTGGTGTGTTGAGATGAGAATTTTTTAGCTGCTTGATTAATAACGTTGGGTGAAAAGCTCTGTCAATAGCTTTGCTTTTAAATAATTTAGTTCTTCATCGAGGGATAGTTTGGAGGAACAAACTTGAAGAGCACGGAAAACATAGGAAAAAAATGAAGCTAACTTTTGTTTAGTCGGACGACATGATGGTGGAACTAACTAATTGTATACCTGTTCCGCCAACTTAATGGCACTACAGGGACTGATACACAGCATCAGTCAGCCACCCACAAAGGATGGAAAATAATACTCTGCCGAGTTCAGGAGCCCACATCTCCGAAAACCTCAGCCATTTTTACGAACTCATTCTACCCACCGCTAAACTGGCAGCCTAAGACCACCGTCCCAGAGGTCAGAGACCACGGCGGGGTGGGAAATGGCAACTTGGAGTGATGACTGGCCGTTGATTGAGGCTATCTACACTACACGGGATGCCCCTCTCCTTAGGCTTTTCGTGGAATACCAAGGACAGCAGTGACCAGACTCTCAATGGTCCAGTTTGCTATTTGGCTACCAGTACCCTGGTGGAGGGGACTAACACCACCCGGCCCATGAAGAGCAAGTATAGACTTACCCCATGGACCATCGGGAACTGCCAAGTTCATAAATTTTATACCCCCGTGGCTGAGACTGCCTAGGTACAGATCCTAGCCAGTAGCCTCGCATAGTACTCTGCGTCGACCCCCGGGGGGGGAAGTGTGGTGGAAGGCAAACCGATGGTTTACAGTAAACCGTAGTACTGAATTGGATGTGTTACGTGTGACCAGAATGTCGAGAAACGGAAGAGAATTACAAGTCTCAAGTTCAAAAGTGAACTGAAAAGCAGGATCAAAGGAATTCATTGTTGAAAGAACTTTATTCAAATCGTCTTTATTACCTTCAAACAGGGTAAAAGTATCGTCTACGTAGCGGAACCATACCGGGAAGTTTAAAGTTTCAAACAATTTTGATTCATAATAATGCATGTAGATATCAGCCACGATGGGACAGAGGGGGCTTCCCATGGCTAATCCCTCAGTTTGCTAGTAATATTTATTTTGGGAAACAAAATGCGTTTTGTTTCAAACAGAGTTGAGTGAGAGAAATTAGCTCATCAATTTCAATGCAAGAGAAATGAAATTCGCGAAGTCTGGTTTCTAGAAATCTTAATGCACCCTCCACTGGAACATTGGTGAATGAATAATGATTTTACATCAAAAGAAACCATGAGTAAATTTCTAGGAGAAATGTTTTTAACCTTTTTTACAAACTCTATTGAATATTTTATGGTGTGAATGTTATTGTCTAATAGTGCTGAAAATCTAAAAACTAAATATTTAGCTAACAGATACGAGGCAGTACCTAAATTTGATACAATAGGGCGGAAGGGCATACCACTTTTATGAATTTTGGGAAGAGCATATAATCTGGCACAATTCGCAACAGATAGGATAAGCGAATGTTTTAAGTTGCTCGAAAGGATTTTTGAAGATTTGATTGCAGTTTTTATTTTTGACAGGTCCGAAGGTGAAGGATCTTTAGGGAAGGAGAAGGATCTTTCGTTCGTCCTTATATATATATGGTCCTTCGTTTAAGAGTTTAGTGACACCATCGATGTGAGTGTTCTTGTCCATGATGACTATCTGGCCACCTTTGTCGGCCTTTAAAATAATAATATCCAGGTTAGAATGAATTTCGCGCATTGTAGCTCTTTCTCTCGCTGTTAGATTTGGTTTCAAAGATTTATTGTTGAATTTGACATTATGAGCAATAAGATACCTAATCATTTCTTTCTGTGAATCTGAAACTTTACTAAACTTGAAAGCTTTTTCGATAGAAGCCAAAATCTTTGGAATCGAGGATTTAGAGGTTTGTCAGAAGTTAAAATTATGTTTTATAATTCTCTCCTGTTCTTCTGATAAACTAACATAAAAATTCTGTTGTCATTCCCTTCTTTCCATCAATTAGCTATAAAGTTGCACGTATTTTACAGAAATTTAACTTACGGGTCGTTTATTCCCCCATCAATAAAATTCCGAGTTCCATGCTCAAGGACCACATTCCGGAAATGAATTCCTGGAGTATTTAAAGGATTCCTTGCCAGTGTAGTTTAATTTACATTGGCCAAACTAAGAGAGCCCTAAAATTTCGCGTTAAGGAACATGAGGCATATGTTAGAAAAAAGGAAACACAGAAGCCTTCTGTTGTCCAGCATTGTTGGTCCCCCCCGGGGGTTGACTCAGGAGAATTCCTGGGAAGTACTGGCTAGGATCTGTACTTAGACAGTCTCAACCACGGGGGTAAAATATCAGGTACTATTGTACCTTATTCTTCACAGGACTAGAACCCGGGTATTGTACCTAGGATGGGATCAGGCTCGACAGGGACCGTACTGGTACTGGCTTGTCCGCTCCCTTGGCTGTGGTGGAGCTGATATGAAAAACCAGGAGGAGGGCGTGGGACCATGCCCGTATAACCACAATGGTAAAGTTAGGGCGTCCCCGTCTCTCCGTAACGAACGAACGAACGAGCATTGTTGGTCCGAAAATCACATTTTCAATTTTTCTGCTGCCAACATTATTCAAAAAACATCTTCCATTGGTGAACTGTATTTTCTAGAGCATTTCACATTCAAAAAAATCTTTCTGTTCTAGTTAACCACCCTAATTCCAATCCATCTTTGCCTTCAGCCTTTAAAGAAATTATGTTTTAGTTCTGGTTTCATCAACATATGGCGCCAGTAACTTGTCTCCTGTCCAGGCTTTCGAAGATTTTACAGATGGCTGCTGATGGCTGAATGGTCTATAATAGATTAATCTTTTGAAAAATCTAAACCTTATTTCATTATCACCAGATAATGCAACTTATCTTATCATATCTAATCATTATATCTTATCTTGCTCATTTGCACTTTTGCAGCTGAGGTTAGTGGTTTGGTAAAACCATCGAAACTTGTCCTGCGAAAATTTGAAAATATAACAGTGATTTTTGTTATTTGACTTCTAAATTAATATTTGTTCCGCGTGTTATTTTATTTTAAATAGTCATACCTTCTTTACACGATGTAATTCATTAAGCTGACATTTTCAAACATACCTTTGTTTGTCACGGTCAGAAATTCGATGTTAATTCACAGTCAGATGGAAGTCAGACTACAGTTGAAAATGTTTTCGTAAAATATAAATCTATGGTAATACCATTTTTGGGGAAAAATATTATTTACGCAAAATGGAGAGCTGAAGTAAACGTATGTGAGCTTTCTCATTTTTAAGTTAAATATTATGGAAGTTGAATTTTTGCTATTTTAAGAATTAAATGTTGATAACAAAACACTTTTAAATGCAGATAATATTTTCAACAAGATAAAATTTGGGTGACAAAATTAAATTTTTATATAGAATTAGTGCAATAGCTATTTTAAACAAAGTAAAATTAGGATGACAAAAATAAATTTTTGTATAGAATCAGTATAATAGCAGCATTAAAAATGCACAGTCTTTTGTATACTACATATCAAGTCTAAAATATAGTTTTAAATTATATATTTTTTTCACATATAAATCTTTTAAGTTGCATATTACCAGAAGTATGAATCGTGCTTTAGCCTCTATATGTTTCCTATAAGTCAGAAATAATATATTATTCAGAAAAAATATATTTATATACCGTTTTCTACATATGGAACTTCTGAAGTCATGGCACAGTAAACGTATTTACAATTATCTATATATCGGACTTCAGTCGCTCCAGAAATTTAAAAGCTCAATATCCATGGCTCATCATCTTGGTATTTGCAGCTTTCCGGTGCCTTATGAATAAAGCAAAAATTTTATTTACTGCATTTGAGAAATTTCAAAATTTTGAAAATTTGAAAACTGTCTTGGATTTAAATTAGGAGCTAGCACATTTAAATGCCGCATAGATTAGGATATAGAAATTCTCTATAGATAACACTTTCATGGAAGTATGCTCAGTTTAGAAATTAAAACTTAGCAGGAGGAAAGAATTTATCCTCCGGGTAAGATAAATTCTTTCTCCTATATATGAATGCGGTATGAATAAATTTGTCTTTCAGGAAACTTTTTTGGAAAAGAACACTGGATTAAAAACAAAACCTTTAAATACTGAATCCAAGGGTAGAATGAAGAATTGAAAGACCTATGACTAAAACGATTAACGATTACTCATTGGTCCTTGATTTCACATTCACATTCACATGGTCTGCTGATAAGCAGAGTGAATCTTTATCATGTTTCTGATCACTAATTAATCCGTACTTGTTGTTTGTTTAGATAATTGTTTAGCCATTAATTGACTAGTTAATTTATTTTTTGCTTTCTATAACTTGTTCCTTCTCAGAAGCAAAATAACAATATATTTATACTTGCTGCTCAAACAGTGCAAATTTCTATGCAATCACAAAATGAATTCGGCTAGAAAATTCAGTGCATAAAATCTGTACCATTTCCTTATTTAAAAAAAACACAAAAAAAGAGACGAAGGGGAAGAAAAGATTCTGAAAGTCTTTTACAAACTCGAACTGGATACCCTATACAAAGTCTTTGAGATAGATGAGTATTTCTCAAACAACGTTACGTGAACATCAAAATTCCATACAGTTCTAGCTTTCATGAAATATATTTTATTTCTCCTAGTCTAATATGTATAATACAAAAAAAATCTGCAGTGTTCTAGAAGACGTCCATGATCTTGGGTAGTATACTTTTCGTCTACATTAACAGGCGGCTGAAAGCAAGGCAAATAGAACTAAAAAAATTAAATGAGACTAAGTTTATCATTTCTTTATATACCTGTAACTTAAAAGGATATATTTTACACATGCCAAGAAATAAAATGATTCTAACAGGAAGCTAAGCTTTCTCTGTTTATGGTATGTCATGTTCCGGAAGATTTCTGAAGACGAGCATGTGGTAAAGAAACCACCCATTAATTTATTTGAAATATGTTTTAAAACTGTAATCCCTTATCATATGTGATATTCTACTCTTACTATATTTGATATCTTACTTCCTGTCATACTCGTTTCAAAATTATCTCCTTTTATATCAGCTCTAAAAATCTTCCTGTTTGCAATGTTTGACCATATATAACTTCCTTTGGTTTGCTTTTTATAAATCTGCTAAGGCGAATTCTCCATATGATGCAATTTTTTCGCCCTTTGTGTAGATTTCTGTTGACAACTGATAGTTAGATGAATAACATAAGCATAGATGTCTTATATATGTTAATTGTAGCACTATGCTTACAAAAAATATTTCTTTTGATAATAATAATGTGGGTGGTAAAACTATGGGCCGAAATATTTACTATTTATTACTGAATTTATCTGTAAAGCTTTGGATTCTTATATTTTTCTTCTTCCAAAAAAAGTACTCCTTGAATAACTGAGAGGTTAAGACCACTGAATGTTGCTAGTTCGACCTCAGTTCGATCCGGACGAACGCTGTGGCCGCATGCTAGTTTTTCATCATTTCTGCCCATCTGCACCGTGAAAAAGAGCCATTTTCCCTTAGAAGGTCCTCCCCGAAGGAGTCCTTACTTTAATACAAGTGGTCATTACGTGCCTTATCATATTTGAATAATCAATTAAAAATCCTGTACACATATTTAAAGAAAAAAGTCATTAATTGCTTCATTCCTTAAATAACAGCAGTGATTTCTTTTCCACTTTTACTTCCTTGTAAGAAGTAAAAAGGAAGTATTGTAATCACGAAAAATTCCAGTTACTATATTTCAAAGAAAATATTCATTTTGACCCCTATCGAATGCAATTTAACCATGTTTTTGCTATGAATGTTTTGTAGGTAAGGACAGAATAAAGGACTTTATTTCCTCAAATGAATTATAAAGCTGATCTGAAATGGATTCAGAAGAGAGTTTTTCATGGTTTCTGTACGTACGTGCATACGTATATATGTATCCCACATAACTCAAAAACGAGTAGCCTCAGAACTTTGAATTTTTATAGATATGACAGCTATAACATGTAGATATGCACCTCCCTTTTTGGTTCCCAGCAAAAGTATGTATATATATAAAATATATATATCCATTCTTCTACTAAGCTCAGTTTTTTTTCTTATTTCTTGGTAAATTGCGCATACTTTAAAAATAATTGAATTGTGCTGTTCTTATCTTCCGGTTAAGATTTTTATGTCAGTTACCCTGCACGTTATAGTTGTAGAATCATCGACAGCTTAAAAGTTGCTAAAATGCAGCTAAGCCTACTTTTTTTGGCCTTAAACAGCCATATTTGTTTACATTCGAAGCTTAGCAAAATAGTAGGTTTGTTTCCAATCTAAAGAAATTAGGATTCGCAACAACAAAGATAACGCCTTCTTTTATTATTGCGAATTAAATCATGCTAAATCCTCCATTCTGGAATTTTTCGATGAAACAAGTGTTTAAGGACTTACTTTGTAATTTTTAATACAGACATTTTGAGTTTTTATGTATTTTTTCCCTTGTCGCCAAGTGAGAACTGAATAAATTGAATGAGAAATACTGAATCGTCTGTGAAAAACTCTTGTTTGCTTGTTTAATTTCTTTTACATATCGTTTCAGATTTATCATAGTATTTGAATAGAACATGTGGCAACGATTAGATAATTCTTCAGATGATATGCATAATCTTTTGTTTATTCTGAGTTATAACATGAATGAGATGTAACGCTGTTAAGTGAACCTAGCGCCAGAGTGTCGCTATGGTAAACAAATACAGTGAATTTTAAAGAGTGCATTTATTATATTTTACTGTATCACATTTATTGTATCGCTATCGACGAAGTAGATTTATTTCATTCCAACAAGTTTAAATGAAATACAATAAAAAATGCGTATAATTTAATATTCCGCGCAAAAAAGCCATGTGGTGTATAGATCAGATTTTTATTTTGCTGCTGGATGTCAGTTTTAATGTACCTAACTACTGATAATAATCACTAAGCTAATGTTACGTTTCTGATTATTTCAGAAAATTTTACTAAAGCAATTTGCATAAATCTTCTAAAGCCCCTCTGTTGACAAGAAAGATTCGCTGTATTAAATATGATTTGTTTAATCCTAAAAATCTACTAAAATTTTATTTTAGCTTTTAAGAATAAAAATACTTAAATTTAAGGAATAAACATAGCTTCAATTAAAGTGCCAGTATTTAGTAATTCCGCAATGGATGTAAGAATTCGAATTCTTAAATACATTACTTTAAAGAAGCTTATAGCTAATATCTAATCCAGTTTAAAAAGTCTTGAACTGGAAGATTAGCACGTAAAATATAAGCCCAGAGATGCGACATTCCTTCTTATTCTTAAAAGAAAGAAAGTTAAATCGGATTTGAGTTATTCTTAAATCAGAGAGAAGGTGAAGAATTCAAATAAAATAAAATTTAAAAAGAACTTCAGTCACCATCTTCCAGGTTATTTTATAAGCTATTCCACTTTTTATTTATTGAATGCTAGACTACCATCGCGAAAGAATCGTAAAGTTATTTTACTTCTCTATAAAAACGTCTGCATCTGGTTATAAAATTCCATTCTTTTGCGTAATACACGCCTGTAGTGTCTATACTTTTCCGCAAAGAAGAGAATAGTCGATAAGATTAAATGCCTGGGGTGGTTCATTACTTTCGTTAGTACGCCATCTATGTTAACTGTGCTCAAATCTAAGTAAAAGCATACTTACGGAGCAGACATAAAATATTAACTTCAAATAATGAAACACATTTATTAAAGTAGATTGATTGATAATATATATATATATATATGTATATATATATTTTTAAATAATATGGCCTAATAAAACTGAGTACAGAACATCATTTGAGGTTTCGCTTATAAATCTTATTTAAGTCTAATAACACATGCATGCAATTCGCAAGTTATTAAAATTTGTGACATAGTAAATGCTTGGATTATATTAAACACAACTTAGGATATTCAAAGACACTTTTGTGTTTTTCTGGACAGTTATTGAGATATTAATATTTGTCTTACGGATAAGCAATTTTAATGATTAAGTAGGCAGTAGGAGTTATGTATTTCCTTTTTTATTAAAATAGCTGAAATATTGGAGAAAAACACATTTTCGTTAACATTTTGCGCTATCTTTTAATTTTAATCACATCAGTTATTTTCCAGAGCATTCAAAATAAAGTTAATTCTACAAATAATAGTTGAAATCTAACTGTTGTGGGAATGAATTAAAATAATACATAAATACAGCTTTGTATTTTGAAGAGAAAATTGAGTGTTTGAGAGGATTTTATAAAAAAGAAAATCTAAAAATATTCCTGAATATTCACATTTCTATTATGAAATCACAATTGGCATTCTTTAATAGTTACAGCTCTTATTCAATAATCGTAAAACCTCAAATGCGCGTACAATTTTTCTTTTCCGAATAATAGATGACGTTTATTAGCCATTATAAACTACTACTTTAGGTCATTTTAAAGCTTCGGAGAGAAAACTTGACGCCCTTTCTTAAATTTGCTTGTTCTTTTTATTTTTCAGCCCAAAGGAGCGTTAGCTCAGAAGGGCTATTCATTTCATTTTGGCATTTTGCGCCGATTCACTACAAACAGCGGATCACTTTTGAAATTGTTGCCACTAAAAATCTGCATAAATGTATATATATATCTCGCATTGTAATAAAACAACAGTACCTAGGCCTTTTAAATTTTGAATAACGTACGTCTCCACCCGAATATAAATCCGAATATCTTGAAGCCCAAATTTGAATCTGTTAAATTATCTATTTCATATTTTGTAAAGCATTTATGAGTTTTTGATTAAGAATCTCAACGATTTCGAAGTGAGCAATGGCAGCATTGTACGGGAAAGAAAAACATTTTATCTCCAGCGTGCTAGACTATGTATCGGAAATTCTAAAGTTATGCTCTTTTAAATATTTTGCGATATTGCTGTTGAATTGAAATCTGTGGTTTAAGCGTGAAGAACATGATATTTAATAAATAAAGGTAACACACAAAATGTTAAAAAAACGCCCCTTCATGCGCAATATAAAATCTGAAAGCTTTCAGATTTGTTTTTCCTGTTTTAATGCATTAAATTTATATCGTGACGTCACACATATTAACCTGAAGTATTAAAACATTTTGTTTCCTAGTTTCGACTTCTAAACGAAGCATGGATAGTTTTTTTTTCATTCTATGTATCAGATGTAATTTTTGTATGCAAATTTCAAGAATAAAAGCACTTAAATTTCAGTTATTGTAAATAACCCGAAGATTTGTTTGAAACACGTATCTAAGCAATTTAAACTACTCGCAAACAACTGAAAAAGATAAAAAGTGTTTAAAATAATTGATAAATTGTAAATGTTGTACATATTTTTTAAAAAGTGCTTTAAAATTTGGATCTATGTTAATGATTTTTAATCAATGCACAGAAACTAATATTTTCTTGTATCTCAGCTATAATTCTTAATCTGAGAAAGATATATTAATTTCGTATTGGTCGACATTCCGAAGCACAAGAAATGGTCAAATATTCCCGGTGATAAAATTTTAAACTCCAAAAATAAAAATCACTTTTGTTTAGTTTTCTAAAGGGAAGTGCATAATTGTTGTTACCTCCTGAAGCTAAAAAAATATGATATTTCAGGTTTTTGGAATTTTTCAATAGATTAGCTATAGTAAATATTTGAATTTTTATTAACTTTTAATTTGTGTTGCACAGTCAGAAGACGGAAAAGAAAGAGCAATCTTTTAACGAAGGTTAACTTGCTCTTGGTACTACAGAATGAAAAGAACGTTGCAGGAAAGTAACCCCAAGAATTTGGAAAAACTTTGTGCTGTGGGAAATATGTCAACAAAGAGCTTGAATAATGTCACAAATGTCTGGTATACAAAGATCCCAAATCCTGGTAGTGATGAATTATTGTCCACCATCTTTTAGTTCGGACGCCACTGTAGAATCATTAGGATTTTTGCAGTTGGAGACTTGAAAAATGTGCAATGTCATCGTTGGGACACGAACCTGGACCTCTCAAATGCGCGCCGAGTGTGCTACGATTACACCACAAAGGCATGCTGAAAAGAGAAAAAAGATACCTTATAAATTTAAAACTGAAAATTAAAAAGTAATTTTCTTTTTAGCTGTTTTAATTTTTCAGACGAAATAATGGATAGGGGAGCTGACTGCGATGCCAAAGGGTCCAGGTTCGAATATCGGAGAAGGCATGGATGTAAATTATCCGTCTCTTCACAAGAGATAACGGTGATCGCCTATTAGATGCCTCCACAATAAATGACCACCCCTTCCCGCCTTAGGAGTGGTCAATGCCGAAAATTCAAGTGCCCACCGTTAAAAAAAAAACATTTTTTCTAGCTTCAAGTGTACTTTTAAAAGTAATGAAATTTAAACTTTCTTTGTTTCTACAAATTTTTGTTCTGACGAATTCAAATTGCAGTGGGTTTTTGCATTAACGCAAGATTTTACTCAATACAAAATAAAAAAAAAATAATTATTAACCTTTTTTTGAAAATTTTACTTTGTATGATAAAAACGTTTATCTTTTTTGACAAAGTCTGAATTTGTCGACTGAAGGCACTATTCTAGCTAGTTATAGGTAATTGCATTTTTTCTTAAAGGAATTTTATCTTCAAATGTTCTTCTGTATTTTATCCAGAAGGCCAGAAACGTTGGTAGATGTTTTGATGATTTTGCATACTTCGAGGTATGAGTTATGGAATTGGTTTGTATGTTTCCCTATGTGATATTCCATTCACTGTTTTCTATCTTGAAGTTGAATTCTTCTACTTACCTTTTTTCTGCGAAACTATGTGCATGTCTTTGCAGCTCATCGTTTTTTACCGACTTTCCCTTTCTGTTGATTCTTTGGCTTCGATGAGTCCTCTGTTTGGATACCAAATGTGTTCTTATATAATGACTATTATTAATTATCTATTCTTATGTAACAATTGTTTCAAATATTCGAAACAGGAACTTACTGAAAGCAATCTGATTATCACAGATGCAGTAACATTGCAGAGTCATTAGGATATTTTTGAAGCAGGAGTCATGAAAAATGAGCAGTGCCTTCACCAGGACTCAAACCTCGGACTCTCTAATAAGCGCCGATTGTGCTGACAGTTACACCACGAAGGCTTGCTAAGAAGGCGGAAGAAATACCTTATAACATAGATAAAGATACGAAAGCATTCGAAATATTTAATAGGTTAGGCAATAAAGTGAGTCTAGTTCATATATTACTGCATACTCCTGTCCCGTTTGAAGAGTTGATTTTCTGATGGTTCTGTATGAGTACTCTTGGCCATAGTAGTATCATCCCCAAACTCGATAAACGTGTAGGCAGTTTAATGACAATCACGTGCGTTTATTTGAAACTCAAAAACGTTTACCGCATGTAGTTACATTGTTTCTGCATTTAAAATCCAAAATTTCACGCAGGAAAGAATTACAGCGTTTTTGCTCGATTTTATAACGATGTTAAAATTAGTGTAAAATTGCTCATTTACATCTTGATGAAAGCTAACAAAAAGAAGTGACAGTAAAGTTTCAAATCCCAAGAAAATAGATTTATTGACATCAAATATACTTTACAACTTAATTCAAAAGTTGTAATAATATATTAAACGCAAAAAGCATTTTAAAATTTTGTTTAAAGTATTTAATATAAATTAGACTGATACAGCTATTACCATTGAGTGGTCTTAACATTAGGCCACTGATGAAGTCGTTGAATGACACTTCACAAGATAAAACTTAACATTTGACATTAACCCTTTCACGCCGATTGTCACTTATATGTGCCAACAAGAAACGCACTCATTTCCGGGCCGACACGCTGGCGTGCCAGACTGTTTTCTCCTTCATCCCCGACCGTCACATATTTGTGCCAGTGTCATGGAACGTTTTAAAAACTGTAACTTTGGGCGCATGATGACGTTGTATGTCTATATGGTTTCAGATACATGTAGATTTGACCTTCTACTCAAAATGAGCATACCATGATTCATACCATATGATTATATGATGAGTAACCATGTGATTCATAGTCCATATGATTTCAGATATATGTAGATGTTCGTTTAAATACTCTCAGAACATTACTAAAGAACGCGTTGATATTTCGGTAATTTCATGGATTTAGGCTTAATGGCAAACAACCTTCCGGCCCTAGACAGACACTCGAGAAAGAGACTGCCGGCCTCGGCGATAAGCGCGCGTTTACGCTTCCTATCGCGAAACCGTTAAAATAAAACGCTCCCCCAAAAATAAAATGTTCTAAGTGTCCGTTTAATGCGAATTTCATCTGAATGATATTGTTCGAGGTATTTTGCATATATTATTACTTAGGCTTTATTACTCATATATCAGCCATTTATTACTTAGTTTCTTCATTTCTAACGCCGTTTCTTTTCCAGTTATTTTTACCACGGGTTTTTTTTTGGGGGGGGGGTTCGAATGCTGATTAAATTTGCGCAACTAAACGAATTCATTCATTAGTTATTAAACCGCTTGAAAATATAGGTCAAGTGTAGGTCAAAGTGCTTTCTCATTACCGATAATATTGATTAGTCCGCCTTTGTTCAGATTAATCGTGATTTTGCGTCAAGTCATCCCCAGTATTACCCTGGTTAATTGGCAGTCTTATTATAAAATAAATCTCTTACTTCCCAGTGTGCACTTGTAAAAATTGCTGAAGCATGTGCATTAAGCCATATTGAAAATATAAAGCAAAACATGGTGGGCAAATTTGCCCAACCAACCAGATATTTTGCAGTATATGTATACTAAAGGTAGAATTAGGAATTATGTTTCCTCTGATCTCTTAATTCCAGCATATTAAATTTTATGTATTTCTTTTATTTTTCATTACACTAGTAGGAGCAGTTCCCATTTTCGTGTTATTCTTCATTGTCAGTTTTAAGTAAGAATTTTAAATAAATAATGTTTTTCGTTCTTTTTTAATGACATTCTTTAGTGTTAATTAATACTATGGCCTTCACTAGTGATAATTCATATAAAGTAAATTATGCAGTTATTACATGAATATTGTTAGCACACCATGACACCGCAATGTAAACTGATTGCTTTCATGAACTAAAAGTTACAATATAAGACGTGAAAAAGAAACTGTTTTGTAAAATCGGTTTGCTTCGTATTTTAAATTTTCCGAAATTAAAAACTTTGTATTGCTGTTTAGAATAAAACTTAAAATACTTTCTGCGATTGTTTTAGATGGATAAAATTAAATTCTTTGCATTTGTTGTATTCAAACTGTATATATTTCTTATAAACAGAGTTTCATTATTTTTTAAATTTGTGGGAAGTTGTTCATAGGTGAGAAAAAATGCACTAATTTAAAATTTATTAATTAATCAAACAGTCTTTAAAATAATTATTTAAACAGAAACATTCTGTGAGAAGGCAAAAGTCATATCGGATACTTTTATACCTATTTTTGTAAAACTGTGTATGATGGCTTGAGCTTCAAGCTCACAATGTCTTTCCATTTCATTTAATGGTATCTTTCATTTTCATTTAATTTTAACAGTTTGTGAGGTTTCCTCTTTAAATCTTTAGTTCTAACTTCAAACCCCACGAACACTTAACAAGCGAATAATCGCTTAAGTGTGAACAGAACACGTGAGACTTAAGGAGGTTTAAAACCCCTTATTACTCAGTATATTTACAATCAGTTCCGACTTGGAACTTTACATAAAGCAGCCACTCGGGCTTGAATTTAAATACTAATAATTTGAACTAAAATTAGCTTAACTAAAGCTCTTAAAGGATATAGCCGAAGCTATCAGAATCTAACTAGTTGGCCCTTAAGTATTAATAGAATCGGCGAAGCCTAGCAAGGGCCTAGATATGGCCGAGCGTAGTAACAGCTAAGACAGATGTGGCCAGAAGGCAAACGCGCGCTAGTTAGGAAATCAGACTCTCCCTCTTGAAGTCGCTTGAATATAGTACTCATTCTCATTTGCATTCTCTGCGTTTCTGAATTCACATTCTGGCAGGAAATTGCAAGCTGAAATTAGAATAAGATAGGAAACATACAAAACTTAAAATAACTGTTAGTTAACATAAGGTAAACCTTATAAATTTATTTATTTAAATTTACATCGCTCTATATTACATCTCCCATCAGTGACAGTATGATTGACTGCCAACAACACTACGCTACTAGTGTTATATATCAAAAATATTCACGGTGCAATAATGTTAAATACAAGATGACGGCACCAGATGTCTAGTATGAAAATAGGTTAGGTTATTCAATTATGGCAAAGCACACGAGGGCTATCTGCCTAAAGGGAGGGATGCCTTCGTGGAGGACTTTCTAAGGGAAACTGACTCGTATACACATGGGGAAAACCACGAAAACGCCCATGCAGCCAGGCCGTTCGCGGGATTCGAACCTCGGACCGAACTACCAGTGTTCAGCGTCTTTACCGCTCGGCCGCTGGTGGGCCAGTATGAAAATAGAGTAATACAGTAATTGAGTACTGCGACTGTTAGCTGAGTCTAAAATACTAAATTTAATCACACTGCCGGCATGACTGATTAGAGAAGAACCCCTATAGGTGGTCGTATAGTTTAGATAGTACTAGATGCGTTGTGTACCTGCACCCGGGATCTGCCACTGCAAATGGCTTTGTTGGAAATCACGTTCCCTGCTTTTTCACTAGAAATCCTTCTTTTGCTATTTAGCCTACCATAGTATTCTTTACATTAAATCAAACTAACATTTCACAATTAATCTGTTCGTTAAATTTTTCCCTTTCACTTTATATTTGAAAATTTTAACATAAATTTTACTTGAGTCACTGGATCACAGACTGTATCCCAATATATTAAGGGAAATTATTAAGAATTAAGCGAAAATAAAACATTAATCTTCTTGTTATAAAAATACACGAATAAATGCTTCTTGCTGGAAAAAATTAAACTTAATATCCAACCAATTCATCAGAATACAGAAATTATTTAACTTGTAATATCTTGAATTTTACTACACGACATTAGCTATAGTCAGATTTCCATATTTTAGATGTTCATTTAAGTTTATTAATCTCATTTTGGGCTGCATTTTTACTCACTATTTAATGTTCATATCAATTGAATCTTAAACACAAAAACAACACAAATTTATATCCAGAATTATTGATTACAAAGTTTCGCATTGGCTCAGGTGAATAATTCATTAAGCTACAATGAAAATTAATATCAGATATAGGAATATTCGTCAATATTTTAAAATTCATTTGTTGTTATAAAATAAATTGCAATAAATTTCAGAAAATGTTTGTTTGCTAATTCGTTGCTATGCTCAAAACTTCCTTAACGTTTTAGCCTTTTAGCTACGTCTATTTGTTATAGTCAACCCTTAAAATACTTTTAGTCCAAATAAACCATTATAATAAAACATTTATAAATGAAAGGTTAATTGCTTCTAAATGAAAAAGAATTGAGTGTGACAACTTAAGATCAGATACCAAGTAGTAAAAAATAGAGAATACTTTCTCTGTAACAAATATACAAAGCCAGCACAAAGCACGTAACCCACCAATCCATGCACATATGCAAGTAAAGTATCTGCAGCTTTACGATGACATGAATGAAGAGTTAAGAAAATCAGAGCAAAGTCAACATGCCTGATTAAAGGATAAATCCATGGATTTGTAGCCTGAGGAAAGAGTATTTAGCTAGTGACTTAATTGAAGGGAAGCTACATAGAGAGGTTTAAGCCAGGGGCTTTTATGCGCCTTAGGATTTACTTTAACTTCCTAAAGAGTTTAGAAAGAACCGCTTTTAAGCCGAATTAATTATATTTACTGTGTCAAATTTTCTAGCTTGTTTTGATTTTGTATCACTGAAAAGAAGTCTTGTAAAAGACGGGAATAGTTGCAATTAAAAGAAATGCAATTTGTGAAGATTTTAAATGCACATAAAACAGTTGCCTTTTAATTTCCAGCTGGAAGAATTTGAATCAGATTATTATCTCAAATAATTGAGAAAACCCATTTGTAAAATTAAATGGAGAAGTCATAGAAAGAAAATAATACATTTCAGTAAAATAATGAATCCCAGCTAAAGGTATATAATAATCAAATTTATTCTTTATTTTTAATTCCATAAGACTTACCTCCTAATGAAAAAATTTAAAGTGAAAATGATTAAAGTAAGCTACCATTGTGTTTCACATTTAATTAATTCTATTGATTTAAAATCACAGTAAACATTTAAATACAGATAATTCATTTATTTTTTTGAACTTTTATTTCTAGCTCCTTAAGCTCATCAGCGTTTCTTAAATTGTAGATTGCGACCCCAAATGGAGTCGCGAAAATTTCATTCAGATACATGAATTAAGTGTTCAATAATTGCCAAAAGACTGGGACACCAACTAATACGATTGATGAACTCTGGCATAGAGCTTGAATGATACCCATGTCTGTTTAACTCAATGCCTAGCCCCGGATTACAGCCATTGTTGTTGCCAGAGGTTGAAACTTTGTGTACTGAATTCTGCACTTTGTTTATCTCCTACCATCTGAAAATTTAATCATGTCGTTATCCCATTACATTATATACGTTCAATAAATAAGGTTCTGCTATTTGCTTTCCTTTTTGGTGTAACAATTTTATGCCAGCAGTATAACTTGCAATGATGTTTTAGCTATGAAGATTATGAAACATCTAAAATTAAAATTGTGTATCTTGAATCAAAGCATCCTTTGTATCTTAGTAAACTGAATAAATATTTCGAATGACTGTTAAAATCTTCATATAAATAAAAACAATATTTTAAGAAATTTATAACTCCTAACGTAACCTATTTACTCGCGTCATGCGAAGGTTTATATCTGATTACTAAAATTAAAACCACACAATGGAGAAGATCTTGTATTACCTGTTGCTGTTAAAATGGCAGAAATACTTCACGGAAGTAAATATGCCGAGAAAACTTAGAAAGTTCTTTACCGAACGAACATTGTCACCAATAGAATTTCTGAAATTAGCAAAGAACACTTCGAGGAATTTATTGCTAGACTTAAAGAAGCGCCCAAAATTCAAAATTCAGTTGGAGGAAACAACAGATACTTAAAAACAAATAGGTCAGTCATTAGCACATATTAGAACATCGATGAAGAATTGTTATTGTGTTGGCTTTTGGAAGAATGTACAAAAGCGGAAGACATATTCAGTAAAGCTGGGGGTTTTTTTTTAAGCTGAATGTTAAGAACGAAATTTTTAATTCGGAGTATGAGCAGATGGTGCAAAAGCGACTAGGAATGAAAATATTGCTTTTAAATATGTTGAACCTCTTGGTAATCACCATATAACTTTTATATACTTCTTGTTATATGAAAAGTCCTTGCAGCACAGCTTGTTAGCGAAAGAAATGAATGCTGTGCTTCAGAATGCTGCCCATATTATAAGTTGTATTAAAACAATGCTTTTAAGAATCGCTTATTTTCAAATCTCCGTTAAGAAATGGACTCCGATTACAAAAATTTATTATTGCATACAAAAGTAAGATGAATGCTAAGAAAACGAAATTTAAGATTATTTTATTAAAAGACAAAATCTCGAGGCTAACCGTTAAGGCAGTGAGTGGTGACAAACAGCTCTTACTAACGATACTGCACGCACAAATATACACTGCTGGGAAATAACTAAGGGTGGATAACACTATCAACAACAGCCCCACAAAATAATACACTAAAATACAATGAAATAAAATTTGGGAAAATTAGAATGAGTGCCGGACACAGTAAGAAAGATTATACTTAAGCCCAGTTTCTTTTCCTTGCTTGTTTGTTATCTGATAGCGCTGATAAAAGATTTAAGGAATTTGATGGGTGCAGGCAGCTGTTATATCAAGTGAAAGTTTACGGCAAAGATTTAATTGAAGATTCTGAAAGCTTCGGCATGTCTTCCTGACATCAGATTTTGCACATGGCCGTATCATTGGAAAGACCAAAGAAGGGCGAAAAAATAAAAGACAGTTAAAGTGCAATGGTTCTTTAAGTGCAATGGTCACCATATGCTTATAGATTCCTTGAACTTCTTTATTGCCATGAAGTATTTTTCAAAAGCTAAAAAAGACTCTTTCCAGAAAATTAATATCTTGAAATTTCCATCTGTTAGAAGCATCAGTCTTTTATTTTTCAGTGATCATATCACGCGTAATACGATTGGTGCCTCTTCGATATAGTCGAGTTTTATAAGTAACAGATTCTCGTTTGTACAAAAAAAAATAACCAATATGACTGAAACTTGGTTGAGTAATTTTCCCTTAATATCAATCGTGCGGTATTTTATGCCTCTTGAAAGAACCATTACTGCATTGAAGCACTGATGCTTTTAAAGGAAAGTTTGGTTACCAAAATTTTTTAAATGAAATACAAATTTTTTTAAATAAATGCAAAAGTTAATAAAATACGCGCACCAAATAATATACTTAAATAGAAATGGAAGCTCGCATGGAACTGTGAAGTGCACTCGAAAAATTGGAAATCACCTCATTACGGAGGTAAAATTACAAACTTGAATAAATCTCTCCCTAATTTAAGCATTGCAGTCTGTTGCTTTGTTGACAATTTATTATTTCAAAAATGAGATCTTCAGAAAATATTTTAATTAATTACCCCTTGCTCATTTTTATGATAATGTATTTTAATACAATGAAACTTTGGTTGTACAAAATTTAAGACTTTAGTAGCTGAAGGAATATCTTAAAAGAAGACTAAGATAAAATAAATTTAAACATATAAAATGAATTTTTCATCAAATGTCTGAAGTTTCACTAGAACATTTATTAATAAATATAAGTACTTACTAAACTGAAGTTACATTTAATATATTCTACTTATTAAACATTCACGAGTGCAATATTATTGAAGAAACCGCAAAGAAATTGAAATCTGCTTTCACATCTTCAAATGATGAAACATTAAAACGCGGTAAATGGCACGTTAAGAACATTTTTCGAGCATTAACGGCAATACATTAGAACCACTTACATTTGCTCAGTCATTCCAGTTTAATGGACTTTTAAAAGGAAACATAAATGGATGAGTGAAATATGAATTTCTGCAGAAGACTGAAAAAGATGTTTGAGAATACATAATTTGAAATAGCTTTCATTATAGCTGCAATGCGTTTCCTTCATACGTTTTATAAATAATAAATTTACCTGATTGTTTCCATGATGACGACCAAGATTTCATGACCTTGATGGTTGTATTATTTCTGCTTAGTTCCATGATTTCCAAAATTAGCTATTTAATATAACGCATTCACATTTTCTTAAATCGATGTTTCTGAGTACGTTTGTATTTCACTATTTCTTTGAAGAAAAGTATGCTTCTACAATTTTTTAAGTAATTGGTATCGAGCTAACTATTTTTCCATAGAACATATTTCCAAAAGCTGATTTTGGTACCTAAATAATATAATGTTTTCATTTGAAGAGATTTTTCTACTTGACTTTGCTGTGATGACGAACCACAAATTATGACAAAAGCTAAATTTAATATATAAGTTATCATGATCACGAATAATAACTTATATTCATTAAATATGCCTAGTTAAGCAATAGAATTCCAATTAAACTTAAACTATTAAACGCGTTGCGAAGTTAGCCAATAATTTGGGAAAATTTAAATCCGCACTAACTCTGTGGTGAAATTAACAGAATTAGCTGCTTTAGCATTCTATAAGGTGTTTCTCCCGCCTTCTTAGCATGCCTTTGTGGTGTAGTGGTCAGCATACTCGGCGCGTATTCGAGAAGTCCGTGGTTCGAGTCGAGGCGAGGGCATTGCTGATCTTTCATCCTTCCTGCTTTCAAAAAATACCTAATGTCTCTTCAATAGTAATACATAATGCTACTTACGTGCACAGTGCCTTCCTCCTCTGTATGAATATATATCCAACACTTTTTGTTTTACTGAGTATTTATTTTCAGATTAAATATCAATATTAATGCACATTACCTTGATTAATAAGTAAAGAAATTTTAATCAACACCCACTATTAAGCACACAAGAAGAGCAAATGTATCAGTTCCGCACGATCTCTTGCTGAGTCTGCGTGTACACACTCAAAATCTTAAATCATCCGCCATTAAATATGAAGACACAAAATTTGATGATCAAGGGAACGCGATGGATGTCCTCTTCAAAAAGACGATCATAATTTGTTATAATAAAGAAATTATTCGGCAAAAGCATTTTGCGATATTTCCACATGGCGCACGATGGATGTTGCTATTTTAAGACGCAATCCAGCACATTATCTTCTCCTACCAATTCAGCTTTTCAGTTGCCCGCTCGCCAGGGTGCAACAATTTCTCTCATCTTACAAACTTACAGAAACATTTTTGCTTGAAAATTATGAACATACCTGCGCACAAAACCGCTGAGTGCAATGCTCGAGAAAAGGAACGAAGAAACAACGAGGGGAAAAAAGTGGCTGTGGGGACAAAGCGCAAGGCCCAGGCCACCCTTGTAGCACTCGCTGGACAAATGCGTCACCAAAACCTAGAATTACACCCGAAGGCATGCTAAAGAAGGCGGGAGAAATACTTTGTACCTATACCGATGATTAATTATTATTGCTAGATTCTTTTAGAAACAATAAACTTTCCTTCCTTTTAAAAACGAAGCAGATAAAAGGCATGTGTTAGACGCTATTTTTGTGCATGCTTGGACGACATTTAGTTCAGCGTGAAATGTTTTACTTCGCATTCTGTTTAATTTGAACTTGTGTTGTGGTTACACGCAATTTACCAAGGCTCTGTTCCTATTAAAATTTTCAGTTCGTGTAATCCTCAGGTGGGCGTGTTAATAAATGGCTTGCATTTTAAACTCCTACTTGGTTTGTGAAATTTTTAGTCGTTACTTATAATTTTCGTTATTAGTAACATTGTTGAAAACACTTTTCTGCATCACTAATTTATTATTGGTCATTTAAGTTGTGCGCAAAGCTTTAATATCATATTTAATTAAAGTATCGCAATTAAATATAAGGTATATAAATTAGATTTGTTCTAAAATGATTTCATTAGCACCAAGCAATCCGATATTTATTTATAGTTCCACTCTTTTTGTCCTTTTAATCATTTTTCGTTATAATTGTTCATAATACGAGGACTATTCACAAGTAACTTACCTTTCGCTGCTGAGCGGCGAGAAATAGTGCTATTATCCCCATCTATGTGTCGGAGTTTCTATTAATCCTTACGCACGCATCCGGCTGTAATCGTTGACGGCAAGTATTGCCTCTGCTTTGTTCACTGTGAGTGTTTAAAATATGTGCAGCAATAGAAAATCCCGCCAGCTGCGACGTGCGATAAGTGATTAGATTTTTGTTTGCAAAAAAGTGATTGAAATGTATCTTGAATTCTATGTGATGTATGGAAACGACATAATGAGTGAAGCCAGAGTGACAAAATGATGCATCATGTTAAAAAATCTCCGCAAAAATTTTCACGAGGAAAAGCGGAGTGGCCAGCCGAGCATTGTTAATCCTGAACTGGTAGAGAAAATCGATTAAAAGATTCGCTACATCCACCAATTTACAATTTTAGAGCTCTCACTAGAGTTTCGTCAAATTTCACGAACTTTGTTGTTTGGTGTTGTGACACAAGATCTAGGCTATCACAATTTTTGTGCCAGATGGGTATCAAAACTCTTGTCAGAAGGCCACGAAAAGCAGCGCGTGGCAGCAACTTTGACGTTTCTCGAGGCGTAGAAAGAACAGTGAATCACTTCCCGATCGTGTCGTAACAGGAGACGAGACTTGTGCAAAGTTCGTCACTTGTAAGACACCTATGTACGCCTGGCTTGCAACACAACTCTTCGACGATGACAAGGAACTGCATGCACGCGTCCGACATTAAAAATCGTTTAAAAGTTTCAGCTGGAAGAAGGCAGTTGCAGATCATAAAAATCTCTATCGTTTTATATAGGCTCTACTCACAGTTATACGCAACAAGTGATGTAATTAAGTAACATTCCTATACATTGTGCGTATACTAATTTGCATCAGTTTCTAGGCATTTCAGCACGTACGAATAAATTGTACATACACTGCTGGCCACCCAAATTGCAACACCAAGAAAGACAAGAAATATCGCAACAAAATTTATGTAGTAGATAATATGTTGACCAAGTATCAAATGATTAAATTTCTAGATTTCTGTGAAGTGTGGTTCATTCGAGAATCAGTAGCCAGAGTAGCCGCCATTCTTGTCGATCACCGCTGCCACACGCCTCGGCATTGATTCAAAGAGATTTTGGATGTGTTCTTGGGGTACAGCAGACCAAGCAGCTTCCACGCGTTGCCAACGTTGACCTGGTGTGGCAGCTTGGGATGTAATCTGAGTCAATCGTTCAGCAACCATGAACACATGTTTTCTATCGGCGATAGATCCGGAGAGCGAGCCGGCCAAGGAAGCAATTCAATCTGGCGATTGACGAAGAACGCTTGGACAATGCGTGTCACGTGTGCATTATCCTGTTGAAATATAGCTGTGGGCAAGCCCTGAAGGTAAGGAAGGACAACTGGCTCCAACACCTCGGAGATGTAGCGCTGGCTGTTTAAAGTACCGGCAATGCATACTAGAGGAGTACGAGAGTGACATCCAATACCGCCCCATACCATAATACCCGGTGCAGGACCAGTGTGGCGGTGCATAACGCAGCTGTTCAGCATCCTCTCTCCACGGCGTCTCCAGACTCGAATCGGACCATCGTGATGTTGCATATAGGAGCGTGACTCATCAGTAAAGACAGTGTCGTACCATTCTGCCGTCCACATCCTTCTTTCATCGCACCATTGGCGGCGGAGACGTCTGTGGTTCTGCGTCAAGGGTAGACGAAGCAATGGGCGTCTTGTGGACAGACCACTCTGCTGTAAACGGCGTCCAATGGTACGCGCAGACACTGGATGATGCGTTATAGACTGATTGTGCTGTGCTATGGTTCGTGATGTGACGAGCGATCCGTCACTGCCATGCGCACAATGTTCCTATCATCACGTGAAGTACTACACTGAGTTGGATGCGATCGAACACGTCGGTCCGTCGTACCCTCCTGCATCTAACGGTCACATATTCGTATTGCAGCTGTTTGGTTTCGTCCAACACGACTATCGATTTCCCTGAAAGCTAATCCACACTCTCGGTAGGCCACTATCCTTCCTCTGTGGAACTCGGATACTTGATCAAACGATGATCGCTGTTTACTACGAGGCATAATTGATTGTTTTTTTATTGAAAATACTACAAGAAAAACACAATTGCCGAATTTGAAATCGTCAAAAACTCCAAGCCTTAAATAGCGCTTTGAAGTGGCTCCACAGGCGCGTGTGATGTGAGTTTGCGCTGAAATTCTAATCATTTGCATATCTCACCTCCGCTAATGCATTTTGTAAATTGCATGTTATTTGCATGCTTCTTTCAGGGTATTGCATTTACTGTGGCCAGCAGTGTATATAGGTGAATTTAATATGTGTACAACAATTCAGTAACGCTTTCGAGAGGAAAATAGAATCCTAAGTATTTATATAGACTACTTGCAAAGAACAGGACTTTACGTAAATTCTTTTCATATTGCTGAACGATTTATTAATTTTCTTGCATTATAATGGTAAAACCTTTACCTGGATTCAAATATTTCAATTAGTTATCTTTAGAATTTCTATACTAATAAGTAATGTCGAATTACATCCATATCATTCAAATAATAATCATAACTTTCTAAGAGCAAATAATAAACTTCATTAGTATTTATATAATATCATAATAATTTTAAGAATAAACGACTTGATGACATTTCGGATTCACTGTTAATCTGAGAAGGAAAAAAATTACATCCAAAATTTTATTTTGTTTATTCATTAGAAGCGTAGTGGGCGGTAGTTGTATTCAGTTTATCCTATGATGATTCCTCTGTAAAATGGATGTTTAAAGGAAAATTTGATGTATTTCTACTTAGGTGTATATTTAGTATATATCTTTCACAATATAAAAGGAAATTACTCTATTTATTCAATAATTCATTTGCGCTGGAAAATATTTGTGTATGCTTATTGAAACTTTTAGTTCCAAACTTTGAATCCGATTGATGAATTACCAGTTTTGAATAAAAAAATTCGAAATGCTATGTAAATAATTTTTTATTTATTTCTATGGTCATTGTAAATGCATAGTCTCCTTAATACCTACTGAAAGATAAATCTTCAAGTTTAGTTAATTTCCTCTACCGCAAGAACACACGTGTTATTAAATTATGCCTCTAAAATTGTTTACATTTCATTAGAAATCTAATGCAATTTCTAATTTCTGTAAACTTTTCTAACAAGTAACAAATTGATGATTGACTGAACCATTTCGGACACTTTTTCGTGTATTACGATTTATATTCTCAATTCAGAACGCTGAGGAAACTTTAGGTTAAAGCAGTGAAAAATGACTCAAGATTTTGTTATGCTATTTTTAAAAAAGGATGGAAATATTTCACAGAATGCTATAGGGAAGGAATTTTATTTCATATTCTTCAATGAATATTTAAGAAGAGGCTTTTGAGTTGCAGGAAGGAGAAAGAACGTATTTTAGTGAATATGTCTTGGAAAGACGAGAGGAGTGTCCCCATTTCCAGATTTTCAGAAACGATTCCTACAAGTTACGAATAGCAAAAGTTCACTGGCTGAAAGATATGCACGGAGTGGATGGAGAAAGATTTTATTATTGGAGATATATAGAAATAAACAGTGTGACAATAAAGAAGAGAAAGCAGAGTAACGCAGTGATGCATCACCAGCGTATGTGAGATTAACTTCTATCTCATATACGCAAAGCAGTCTCGACCTCAAGGAAGATGACCAGCGGTATGGAATGAATAAGCGTATAATGCGAGTGAAATAAGGAAAATCATAAAACACCAGAAAAGAAGGATCGAAGTGTGCGATATTCTTGGCAGGTCCGGATAGTTCAGGCGCCGAAGCCTAAAGAGACGGACCCGGATACATGAAAAAATAGAATGTGTTAATAAACCTGTGAGAACAATCATGTGGACAATCGTGAATAATCATTAACAATAGCAAAACGTGTTCTGTACTATTTAGGTGACTGTGTTAAGAACAGGTTTCGTGTAACCGTACTGCATCGCTAAATTTGTTTTGTTTCTTGACTATGAAGAATATTGAAATCGCAGTCGTAAGTACCCTTTACCGAGTCTAGGAATTTTTCTCCGTCGGGACGTTTCGACCGTCAAGGCATACTTATTATAGCCTGCCGTATTAAATTTATTTAGTTTAATAATTATGTTTATCTTTTGTATACGTAATACAGGTTGCTTATAATATATACAGCTGTTTACAAATACGAGATATAAAGACATTACACATACTTAGTTAGAAAATTATGTCAGTATCAAAGAGGACTGGGGCTAAACCTCTGATATAACAGAAGTAATATTATTGATTTTCAAATTATGCAAAAACAGTATTTGCGCGATTCGCCAAAATTTCTTAAAATTTTTAGCGGCTAGTTCAGAGAAATCACTCATGCAAGCAGTAAATTCATACTTCCATGAAATCTGAATTGGAAACGGAATTACTTTTGAATCTTGTCAGCGCATTACTCTCTCAAAATTGATATGTCATGCGTAACGATGTATTTGTATAGACTTGTATATAAAACATTTTGTATATTAGGCTAAAGCTTTTAGTACGAGGAATTTGCTACAGTGTAGATATTAACAAACTATCTGGCTCTTTAAACGACAAAAAATTAGAAAGTTGTTTTATGCGATTTGTTTCAAAGATAAATATGCAAGAAATCGATTTTTAATAAAAAAATTTTATTTCTTTTAAAATTTAAGACAGCCGGAGTTATACAAGGGGTAAATTGTTAAATTAAGTGAACTTAATAATATACACTCTTAGAGAAAAGAAAACGACGCACCAAAAAGGAGTTATCGAATGGAAAAAAAAGAAGTTATACGAAAATCGGTAGAAGTGATGTACATGTACAGAAAAACAAACGATTACAGTTTGAGAAAAATTGGATGATTTATTGAAGTGACAGAGCTTCACAAAGTGAAAACGTCAGTAACACGTTTGTCCACCTGTGTCCCTTATGCAAGCAGTTTTTCGGCTTGGTTTCGATTGGTGTAGGTTCCGGATGTCCTCCTGAGGGATACCGTGCCAAATTCTGTCCAACTGGCTCGTTAGATTGTCAACATCCCGAGCTGGTTGGAGGGCCCTGCCCATAATGCTCCAAACGTGCTCAATAGGAGAGAGATCCGGCGACCTTGCTAGCAAAGGTAATGTTCGGCAAGCACTAAGGCAAGCAGTAGAAACATGTGTAATCTGGGGGTGGGCATTATCTTCCTGAAATGTAAGCCCAGGGTGCCGTGACATGAAGGGCAACACAACGGCCTTAGAACTTCGTCGACGGTTGCGACGGATGACAACCGAAAGGGTCCTACTATGAAATGAAATGGCACCCGAGACCATCACTCCTGGTTTTCGGCCTGGTTGCCGGACGACAGTCAGGTTGGTTTCACACCGCTGTCCGGGGCGTCTGCAGACTCGCCTTCGCTGGTCATCGAGGCTCAGTTCAAAGCGGGACTCATCACTGAAGACTATT
>KK115521.1:4466-37546 GCA_000611955.2 Stegodyphus mimosarum
CTGAAACATTGCATAAGGCAGCGCCTGAAGGTAGCGGATTGCCACCGGCCGCAGTACTTTATCCAAGTATCGTTGGGTCATCATAGTGCCCTGAATATGAAATAGAGGTGACCTAGAATTGTAGGCAATAGCACTCCAAACCATTATGCCACATTGTCGCGCGGTGGGGCTTTCCACAGTTACTGCCGCATTAGATCTGTCTCCACGTCGACGCCACACACGTATGCGGCGACTGTCACTGGATAAACAAAAGCGTGACTCATCTGAGAAAACGACGTTTCGCCATTCTGTCATCCACATCTCTTCAGTCCTGCACCATTCTAAACGTTGGCGTCTATGCTGTGGGGTCAATGGCAGTCTTCTTAACGGACCCCGTGAGGGCAGGCTACGTTTAACCAATCGACAGGAAATGGTTCTGGTCAACACGGGAACATCCAGGGTATCTTGCACCTGCTGCAGAATCGTGGCACAAGTGACTTGCGGGACCGCCACATCTTGTCGGCGGATGCGTCGATCCACGCGTGCTGACATCACTCTGGCTGCATCTGCACCCCTCCTTCTTCCCCCATTCCCTTTTTCAAACCATGTTCGCCATAGCCGATGCACCGTGCTCGCATCCATGAGGGTATCAGCTGCGATTTGACGTAAGAACCAACCCGCCCTTCTCAGTCCGATCACCATACCGCTCGTAAAATCGTCTGTCTGCTGGAAGTGCCTTCGTTGACGGCGGCCTGGCATTTTCTCCTATTGCACGTATCCTCCGGGACAAAAACCAACTTTCTTCGATAATTCGTTTGGCAGAAATAACGACACGAATATTGCCCATTCTGCACGTTCCTTCCCTTATATCTTACTTCACGTGCGTTGGAGAGCTGCGCATTTCACATCATTCGCATAACTCAGTGACGTGCGTCTACTCTAAAATTTGCGTAAATTTCTGACCACTCCTTCTTCGTGTTGCATTTTTAATGTCGAGAAGTTTAGTTAAAATTATTCGGGGATAAGTTAAGAATTATCATGACCGTTGGGACAGCTACGTCAATGAATTAGGTTTTGCCTTGAGGACAGCAAAACATAATACCACACAAAAAAAACCCGCAGAATTATTCCTATGAAGAAAAAATTTAACACCACTGGATAAACTATTTCGCGTTCAACAGAGACAGGGAGATTTTAAAATGGAAGATATCCAGAAAATTGTTAACGAGGCCATCAAAAATTCTAATGCGGCAAGGTCTAAACAGAAAGTCTATTATGATAGAAAGAGACGCGAGGTAGAATATACGATAGGGCAGAAAGGCCGTTATCATCTGCACCCAAAAATAGGGTAGCGAAATTTGAGCCCAGGTTTGATGGGCCATTCATTATAAAAAATATCAAATTTCCCACGTTTTACCTAAAGGTGGAAAATGGTCAGAAAATAATGGCTAATGTGAACCAGCTGAAACCGTATTATAGTCGTACGGATTTTCAAGTTTTAAAAGATCTATAGCAGGTTTCTGGGAGCGCGCCAAGAACATTGATTTCGCCGTCGCCTAGCAGGGATCTCCCAGCATCAAAAAGAAAACAAGTGAAGAATACTGATCAATGTACCGCGAAGCAAAGGCAACAGCAGCCACAAGGTTCAGGCCCAGCGAGAATGAAGGAAAGGAAACAGACAAAAGTTCCCATTCAACAGAAGCCAGCGCCGATGGGAAAGCAGAAAAGACTTATGGAGAATAATCAAAGAAAACGTCCAACTCCATAACTGAAGCCAACTTCCTCGAAAGAAGCCACAGGAGTATGGCAGCCAAGACCTACAAAAATAAAAGGATCCGACGAGGTAAGATCCATTCTTTTTCAGGAAACCAGGAAAACCAAAAAAGGATTGAAAGATTCCGAGGGAAGATCCGAATATTACAAGGCAAAGAGGAAGCAAGAGTTCCAGAACCCTCAGCCGACGAGAAAAGCAGGTCGATTCAACGCCCGAGGAATGAAAAGAAAGGAAGGGCCGGAAGTGAATACCAGCCGCCCGAGAAGACTGAGAATCCAAAGTTTAAGATCTCCCACATGGCCAGAATTCTGCGAGAAAAGAATGGAGGAGTATAGAAACGAAAAAAAGATAAATGAAAATTTTACTTGTTTTCTATTTTGTATTGAAAGTTCGATTTATGTCATGTGTTTAACGTTGCTAAATACTGTTTAAAGCAAGATTTTTGAATTCGTAAGTTTGCGACAGTGTAGTTGTAATTATCTCTTAAACAAAAAAAGGTTTTTGAATTCGCAAGTTGGCGAAAATTTATTTTGTACGTGCCTTTTTTTTTTTTTTTTTTTTTTTTTTTAATTTTGAGAATTCTTAAGTTACGAGAAGCAAATTTGTGTATATGTTTAGTCGAAAGACTTCAAAAGTGTTAACCTAAAGAAAAATTGTAGCAAAACTTCATTTTGTATAGCAACTATAACGAATGATATAAAATGAATTTTAAAATATTTCGTGTTAAAATGCTCTATTGAATGTAGAAATGCTAATGTCAGCTTCTAAACTATTGTGAAAGTTTAAATTGTACAAATGTAAGTTTTTGTCAAGCATGACTGTAAATACTTTGTATAAGAGATGAATTGAATGAAAGTATAGATTGTGTTTAAAGTTAGGCTCTATTTTAGAGCTTTACATAAGAATTTTAAAATTAAGCTCTATTTTAGGACATTAGATCTACTTTTGTGTTTAAGGAGTGCTCTAAGGTCTCGAAAGTCGAGTTTATAACAAATCGTAGCGGTTGGATAGATGGTAGTGTATCTTCGCGATAACACAACAATAAGACGCTCGTTTCACTCAGAACAATTTCTGGAAAGCGTGGGCGGAAGAGATTTTAAAGTTTGGTGTGAATGAAAGTGTTTGAGGACCAAAATAATTTCAATAATAGAATAATGGTAGGAAAAATAAAATTGCTTGGAAAAAATTCAACTAACATGATTTCCTTCCAGAGGAGTGGAAGGACCAAGAATGATAGTCTGCTCAAGAAAAGGAGCAGATGTTTGTCCCAGTCAATTTGTAAAAAATTGTGAAATATATTTCTCTTAGTTTTGGTATAGCTTTAGAAAGTGTGTAAACAAGAAACGTTTTAATGATGGATTCAAGAAAGCACACTTGCAACTAGTTTAAAACTTTGATGAGAAAGAGTTTTGTAGAATTTACACTCTTAAACAAGGTCGTTTTGAGACCTTATTTTTCGAGTAGTTAAATTCTGTACGATCGGCCATACCTTAGGCCCTTGCTTGGCTTCGCCGATTTAATTAATATTTAAGGGTTAACTACCTAGAAACCTGATAGCTTCGGCTATACCTTTCAGGTAGCTTTTGTTAAGCTCAGTTTAGTTTAAATTCATAATTATTTAAGTTCAAGCTCAAGTGGAGGCTTTGTGTATACTCTGTTAGGAGTTGATTGTATTTACTCTGAGAAATAATGGGTAGTTAACCCTTCTTAGGTCTTAAGTGTTGGTTCACACGCTTAAAGCGATTATTCGCTTGTTAGTGTTTGTGGGGTTCTAAGATTGATTATTGAGTTAGATAAAGTAGAACCTCACAAAACTGTATATGACGATAAAACAAACCAGCATATAATAATGGTGCATTGGTTTCTAAAACAATGAGATAGGGGAAAAAGTACAAGTATTATGATAGCTATTCAAATTCTTCACCTTTCCTAATATTCTCATGTTCACTTTACATAATGTCTAAAATACAATTAAATACTAAGAATAGTTATGAGAAAATGTAAAAGCAATCATAAGCATTTGACTGAATGACAATATTTTGTCTTCAGTTACAAGTCGAATCTTAAAATGATATGCAATTAAAAAAGTGCTTAATATTTTATGAAATATTCAAAAAAAGGTTTAAAAAAAGTACTGTTCTGTTATCAGGACCAAGTTCGGAAACGTGTATATGTACATGTTTATGCATGCATGTATATTTATAAGTAGGAATGCATGTGTGTATACATATACACATAAATGAACATGTATACAAACCCATGTTCATACACTTCCCAATCCGGTCCAGATAACAGAACAGTATTAAAAAAAACTTCTAATCCTAAATGTTTTAAAACTGAATTATAAAATAGATTAAGATATTATTTCAAGCATGCATATTTTTGACAAAATTACACAATCTCATTTTTACGTAATTAAGCAAACTATTTAACGTAAATTGATTGCTTCAAAAGATGATGAGCATCTAATCATACATAATATTTTGAAATTGAATGTATAAACTAGATTAAAAAATTTCAGCCACACAATTCACTGACACCGATAATATTAGAGCTTCAAATTTGGTTTTGCAGTGTTTTTAAAATTTATTTAAAAAAATACCTTTAAGGTATAACTTCAGTTTTTGCACATTTTGTGCAATGCATGCTAAGCTGTGACCATGAAAACAAAATGCCCAAAACATTCTTTTTCATCTGTTTGTTTAAATAACTTCAGAATGAAAAAATTTGATAAAATTATTTCATAATATACTTTATATGAAATAGAACTTCCATCCGTGATATTTACTGCGTTAAAGCAGCTAGAGGGAAAGTAGGACGCTTCAGTAGTACAGTAACAGGTTTTACCCTAAGCCTTCTACATTTTTAATACTGTTTTGCATGACCTATTAGAAATTTAATTCTACACCCTTTGGAACACGGTAAAAACATTAAAAAGTATCTCAAAATCTGTTAAAATAAAATGTGTAACACAAAGAAACAAAACAAAACCTAAGTTTACTGCTATAAGACTTTTATCTTAATTAGAAGAACATTTTGTAATGCAAGTTAACTCTGAAACTGCCAGATTTATCAGTATATGGATACAACGGCCAAAAGGCAAGAAGAAAATTCTTCCTAAATAAGAAAATAAGGATTCTGCATCTGGCATGCGCAAAATACATGATAAGCAAGCATTTATCATATTTGGGATAGTGTAACACTTCCAGGAGATTATGAATTTAGTACATTTAGATGAGATGAGTTATCATGCGATGTAAAGTCCTATGAAAAGAATTTAAAAAAAAATTTATTTACCATTAAAAGCAAAGGTTAGGGGATGTTTTATTGCAATTGGTCTGGGAAGTTAATTTTTACACAAAGCATTACTCCAAAGCAGCATAAAAATATAGTGATTCAGAATGAAATTTTGAAAATATGTGCCACAAAACTGCATTTAAGTTCTAACCGCGAAAATGATTCAAAATGTAGAGTTCTAAATGTTGATTACCATGAAGTTATCAACATTCTTCAAACTCAAACCTTATCAAAAGTGTAAAGAATTAACTGGAAAACAGAAAAAGTAAAAATAACAGTATTTCTTAAAAAACGAAACTGAAAATAATTATGATGAAGAAATAAAATAAAATAGCCTGGTACTGCATGAAAACATTTGTTGAATTTATGGCAAAATGTATGCGAAATATAATTTCCTTATAGAACACTGAATTAAATATTAAATGTTCTGTTTGCAAATTTTGTTAAATATCAATTGTGCATTTTATGTATCCAAACACTTATTCATATGCTATCTTTGAAACTTTTATTTATAAATCTTCTGATATTTCAAAATAAACTCATCCTCATTCTTATCAATTTACCTAGACCAAACAAATGAATTCTTTCTTGCCTTCCTAATTTCAATGCATATGCATTGTAAGTATTAAAAAGGGAAACTATTTTAGTTCAACCAAATCATTAGACAGTGGATGTCTGTTTATGTTACAAATTCTACAAAGCATCTGTATGGGTATAGAATGTTTTAATAAAGTCAAAATGGGCATAAGATATTCAGATAGTATTTCAGAGAAAGAATGCTTTGAATCTGAACAAGGTAGTGAACCAACCTTATCAGAGAATACTGATAGCTGATAAAGTGAAAATATTAAAAATAAAGGAGTTTTAGATAAAAGTAAACATATGTATAGAAATAGCACTACAGGGTGATCAAAAAGTCAGTATAAATTTGAAAACTTAATAAATCACGGAATAATGTAGATAGAGAGGTAAAAATTGACACACATACTTAGAATGACATGGGGTTTTATTAGAAAAGCAATAATTAGAAAAGCAACAATCTGATCAGAAAAGCAATAATTAGCATAACAAATTAAGACAAAGCAAAGACGATGTTCTTTACAGGAAATGCTCAATATGTTCACCATCATTCCTCAACAATAGCTGTAGTCGAGGAATCATGTTGAGAACAGCACTGTAAAGCATGTCCGGAGTTATGGTGAGGCATTGGCGTCGGATGTTGTCTTTCAGCATCCCTAGAGATGTCGGTCGATCACGATACACTTGCGACTTCAGGTAACCCCAAAGCCAATAATCGCACGGACTGAGGTCTGGGGACCTGGGAGGCCAAGCATGACGAAAGTGGCGGCTGAGCACACGATCATCACCAAACGACGCGCAAGAGATCTTTCACGCGTCTAGCAATATGGGGTGGAGCATCCTGCATAAAAATCGTACGTTCCAGCAGGTGTTTATCAGCCAGGCTGGGGACGATGCGATTCTGTAACATATCGGCGTACCTCTCACCCGTCACGGTAGCAGTTACAAAACCAGAATCACGCATTTCCTCGAAGAAAAAAGGCCCGATAACAGTAGATGTGGTAAATCCAACTCATACCGTGACTTTCTAGTCGTGCAATGGAGTTTCCACGACAGTTCTAGGATTTTCGGTAGTCCAAATTCTGCAGTTGTGGGCGTTGACAGACCCTCGGAGCGTGAAATGAGCTTCATCGGTCTACAACACGTTACTCAACCAATCGTCATCTTCCGCCATCTTTTGAAACGTCCACACCGCAAATGCCATCCGCTTCACTAAATCGCCAGGTAACAGTTCATGATGCCGATGGATTTTGTAAGGATAGCATCGGAGGGTACGCCTGAGTGCCAACCAAACAGTAGTGTATGGAATGCTGGTGCGACGTGCGACTGTACGAGCGCTGACTTCCCCGTGCATAGACGAACCCGCTGCAGTCTCCTTTTCTTCCTGAACTGTCTCAGCAGCATTACGCCTTGTGCTTGGTCGGCCACTACGGGGTCTATCTTGTAAACTACCCGTGGCCTCGAACTTCGAAATCATTCTCGCCACACCTGCATTTGTCAACGGACCTTTACCCGTTCGAATCCCCTTCCTATGGCGATAGGATCGTAACGCTGAACTAGCACATTCCCCATTCTGATAGTAGAGCTTCACTAAAAGCGCCTTTTCAGGTAACGTCAACATGCTGCGACTGCTGGTGCATCTGATTCTCTCTCTCATTACAGCTCCTTTTATACACGATTTTCATGCGCAGACACTGACGTTTTGCTGTCCAGCGCCATCTGTCGGACATTTTTTAAACATTTTTTCGGTTCTAATAAAACCCCATGTCATTCTAAGTATGTGTGTCAATTTTTACCTCTCTATCTACATTATTCCGTGAGTTATTAAGTTTTCAAATTTATACTGACTTTTTGATCACCCGGTATATAGGGTGTAAAAACACTAGTTTTAAAAGGAAGAGTTCAAGTGTTAAAAGAAAAAGCAGAATTATTTTATGTGTGGCAGCTATTACATCGTACATCACAGCGAGAAAGAAAATGTAAAAAAAGGAAAAATTTATATTTAAGAAATTATTAAAATCAAGATGATATGTAATGGCAGCTACAGAATCCTTCATAATCTCATTAATTGCATTTCATATTAACTTCTAATCTCTAATCTCAATATACCAGAGAATTAGTATCAATTTATGATGATTTAGTACTCCAAAAATATAAAATAGGTTGAAGCCAACATGCTTATAGTGTTCTAAACTTAAATGTAACAACTGTATGTGAAACAGAGATTTAGAATTTGCAGTTAAAATTTTCAAGCATTTTTATGTTTTTACTTTAGAAATTATTTATTGATTCATCTACTTCTAAAGTAAGTTTAAATAATAACAATTGTTTCAAAAACTATTGTAACGTTTTCTATTTAGCAATGTTCATGCATTTTTATGTTTAGCGTATTTACGTTGTTTTTTGTTGAAGTGCTTGAAAATTTGCATCTCTTTATTGTATCAGTAAAAAAAAAAATACATGCTTAAGCATTACATTTCACTTGTTAGTAAACAATAGGATAACAGGGTAAATCAGGTATTTAAAAACACATAATTGAGATCTAGAAATGATTCACTTCCTATTCAGAATGCTTACGATTTAAAGCGAGATGAGAAAAGTAAAGTTTCAATGCACAGTTTTCAAAGAAAAGATCAGTATGCAACCATTCGAGAGCTTGTTAAGGAGTTAGACAGTAGTGCCATGTCCATTAGTCGCGCTATGCATCGCATAAACTTGACTGACAAGTTCAATCGCTAGGTGCCGCATGAGCTGACTCAAGCAGATAAGGACAGACGTGTTAGAGCCTGCACTAATCGGCTCGAATATCAACGGAAGGACAAATTTCTGGACCGGATCGTCACTTGTGATGAAAAGTGGATTTACTTCAACAACACAGGTCAAAAAGGGGGTTGGTCTACGCCCAGTGAGCCAGTCGGCAACGTCGGAAAGCGCAATTTGACTAACAAAAGATCATGCTTTGTATCTGGTGTGATTGTCGTGGTATTATCCACAAGGAGTATCTGAAAAAATGTAAGACCTCGATAGTAATGTGTGCAGCGTCAAGGAAAAACGTCGAACTGAGTTCCAGCCCAAAAAAGGTA
Source organism: Stegodyphus mimosarum (assembly GCA_000611955.2). Classification (NCBI taxonomy): domain Eukaryota; kingdom Metazoa; phylum Arthropoda; class Arachnida; order Araneae; family Eresidae; genus Stegodyphus; species Stegodyphus mimosarum. Next base: position 13,179 of record KK115521.1, read on the forward strand.
ACGTTCCATCAAGATAATGAAAGGTTAAATGTGTCTGCATTCACCGGCTGGACGCTGTAAGGACTCGAATGTCATTTTTGCCACAACCACCATAAAGTACCGACATCCCTCCTCTGGACTTCTACCTTTTTTCATATCTGCAGCTACATTTTGCTGGTGCTGTCTTCCATTCTGCACAGGACGTCCAAAATGAGGTTGATCTGTTTTTCGACTCGCTGCCACCACGTTTCTGCTCCGAAGTCTTTGAAAAATTACTAAAACGTTGGCAGAAGATCATAGCTTTGGGGAATGATTACTACCCGTATTAATTGCACTGCTTTCATGTTTTTTCTAACTTTATTAAGAACGTTTTTTGTCGGAAAACTTTTGTTACAATCAGATATCATAATATTAACATTACAATATCTAATAAAATACTGTAATTATGGCTGCCGCGGGGCCGAGGTGATTTATGAGTCGTTGTTGTGCAACTCTTTCGGTGTTTTAGCGGACGTTTGCTCGTGGCGACATCTATGGATCGAATCAGAACCGCGATGCGAAAGGCCGCTTGGCTTCGGGAACAGAATTCGAGTTCGAGACATGGGAGCGGAATCCTGTACCGCCAGGGCAAAAGAGTTCTTATGAGTTTGTGAAATGGGAAAGGAGTTTTCTACCGCTAGGGCAAAAGTGCTCTTGTGCGTTAAATTTAAGAATACGACTCTTTAAGACTGGTGAGTGGCTTCACGGGCGCCGTATAATATGAATCATTTGTACTTACCTGTAGCCTTAATCTCTCCCATTCTTACTGTTATCTCTGCTACTCCTTAGGCCTGAAATCATCTATAAATAATTAGAATAGGTAAATGTGAAGCTGACTCAGCGAAATCGTAGACTGAATGTCTTTTCACTTCCCTTTTCTGAATCTTGTATTAGATTGGCATAACGCTCAAGACTTAGAAGGGAAAAGTTCGACGTGACAGGAAGTTTGCGAGAGTTTGTTATTAAGAAAAAACAATCACTACGTAGTCGAATCCATTTTAAAATATTGGACAACTCATTCTCTGAACGCGTTGAATCCCCTTTCCCTTTGAGGAAAGGGAAAATTACGGGAATATTATTAAAATTTTTAGAACCTGGCGTTAAAAGGCTGGGGGGAATGAATACAATATTAATATTCTCAGTTTCTGATTTCCTAATTAAATTCGCTAAGTTGGAAAATAACAGTTTAAAATTACATTCAGCTTTTACAACAAACACCAAAACTAACGGTTTTTCTTGTCCATTTGAGATCCTGTTATTTCTTCTTAGCTTTCGATGATTACTTTTATTTTTAGTTCTCTTTCATTTCTTTTGTCCTTTTATTACTATGCCCTTTTATCCCTTTTCAGAAAAAAAAAGTACCTATGTCTGATCGCTCTCGAAATTGGAAGTTTTATTCACAATCTATGCCAATCTAAAGGTTGTATTTTTGCCTAATTTAAAATTCTACATTGGTATATTTTCCTTTGAACAGTGTTACAAAAGCTCTTTTCATAAGCAATATTTTATTATTATTTTTCAAATAATCTTTTGTTATTGTTCTTGGATTCCTCCTTCTGTGTGTACATAAAGTATTAGGTGCAGTATTTTTTTTTTTTTTCTGTTTTCTGCAGGCAGATTGAAAACGGTCATTGTCCTCTTAGGGAGAAAAAGTGTGCACGTAAAACAACAGAATAGTTTCTCTTGGCTGTCGTGTTATCCTTAAGAAAACAAATCCATCTAAGAAACAGATGTATTTATTCTATTTAACGGTGCTGTGAATGCTGAGATTAACAAAACAAAAAACAAAAAAACAAAGAAAATTAAAATGTTGTTTTAGCTCTTCTGAAGAAAGTTCTAATTTGCACTTCATAGTGGTGACATCTGGCGAATTAAAGAGTAAATAATTTTGATTGCGACTTTCTCTTGTTTATCGCGGTTGTCCTGTGAATTTCAGTAAGAAACCTGGAAGCTATAATTAATATTTTATATTTAAAGCTGCAAAAGCGTTTGTATTTAAAAATGTAAAACTTTTATGATACTTAAAAAATGAGTAATTTTTCAAGAATGCAAAATTATTCTACTATTACAGATACAAAGTAGCGTAAAATGGTTATTTACCATTTTAATTTTTTGAATTTCCTTTTTTGTTTTTTACTTTCAAAACCTTGGTTATTATCCGAACGCTGAATTTGTGTGTTAAGCAGAGCGTAAATGGGCTTCTGCAACTACTGTCAAACCAATCGTATAAAACCGATTTGCAAATAAATGTGAATGCTTGGGAACGGGAGGGAGAGAGAGATGAAGACATTAGTCATTTATGTTTGATAAGTATGTTTTTTCCAGTTGAATATCTTATAAATTAGTGCATCGAATTTCGTAACTTCTAAAATTATTATTTATTCGGGCACTACCATCCGAAAAGAACTGCATATGTCTTCGCATGCATGCAAAAAATAAAGATAGAAACACGTAGTTCAAGAAATTCCTACTAAAAGCTTAGAAATTGGTATCACTCTTTCATTATAAATCTAAGCAGAAATAAGTTTGTGCATGTAGTCATTTACGCTTGATTAGAGCTCGCTCCAAATTAAACCCTGCTTTCGATTCATAAGCATTTCAAAAATCATAAATTTCATTCTTCCTCTCATTAAAATCAACGTACACAACATTTCATTTCTAGACTCAGTTGGATGTTGTTGTATTGTGGCGTATCTCACTTGTCTGATAATCAGATTAAGTTCATGAGAATAAGACGTTCTAGAATCAAATCTTGATTAGAGTAAATTTGGTCAGCGCACGAGAGGATAGGCGAAGGAGTGACCTGTGAAGAGCTACGTTGTGAGCATGAAGGATAAATCTTGTGTCTAGAAACATATTTCTGCTGACGTATATGACTGCTGCGGAATCAATCTAGAGCAGTTTAGGTCTATCTAAAACTCGCCTCACGTCGAGCGGCACTACGCTGTTTGCAAGCATACCGGTTATGATCAGGGCGAAGTAATTTCGAAACTTAAGATTTGAATCAAGTTCTACAAAAGAAACATCACTAAGATCTGGTATAAGGCTACTCTCTTAGCCAATCTATCAGCCATTTCATTGCCATAGCTATCTATATGAGATGGTATCCACCTGAAAAAATATTCTATGATGTTTACTTTCGGACAATGTTCACAGTAGTATGATCACCATCGCTCCGCATTTAATGGAGCTAAGGCTGCCACTCAAATTCCAGACATCGTGTCAAGATTAATAGTCACAGGTACAGGCACAAGTGGACAGCATACCAGGTATTCAACATTGAGGTACAGGTATAGTCTCACAATTCAAGGCTTCATCGATACCTAGAGATGTGATCGACAGCTAGATTCCCCCCTCCCCCCTCCAATTCTGCTATGCTGCCTCTTCATGGCAGGGGTGTCACCGGGCGGAATAGACGAAATACTTCCTTAACTTAGCTCTTGGTAGGATCATCCTAGGCGGGAAGACTATTCCAATATGCTCAGATAAAGCATAGCAGACGAAAGACAAAGTCCAACTTTATCCCTTGGAGCCTTAAAGTCCTCTAATCTACTAAAGTTGCATTTATTCTTCATTACTATGACTGGGAGTTTTAATGCTGCCTCGCCCGTAGCGCAAAATGAAAAGGCACGCGATCGAGGTACTAGCAAAGTTCACTTTTCGAAAACTCAGTTACAGTCTATAAGGCCTTCCATCTCCAAACTGAAGTGATAATACATGCGAATTGCTAAAAATCATAGGATTGAATCATAGCAATGCAAATTGCTAAAAATCATAGGATTGAATCATAGCAATGCAAATTGCTAAAAATCATAGGATTTGGCACGCACAATTTTTTTCTCTTCCGTTATCTCGTAGAAGCAGTTTTTATTCATCGCATAAATAATGCGGTCTTCTTTTCTTTTTCAAAATTAAGGTAAATATTCTTTTTAATATAAAATATGTTTTCTTTCATCCTCTGCTAATTTTTACTAGTTAAGATGGGAATTTGTTCCTCTAGAGTTTGCCACCTGGACTGCCTCTGCAGATTTTCTAGGAAACAGCTCGTGTTCTACACTGTAGATTCTGGCTCGGCATTTCTGAAACTACCGTTGCCACTGGCTTACGCTTAATGTACGAGCCTGATATACTACATTAATATTCTTATTAATAATAATTTGATTGAATTCACAAAGCAAAGTGTGTGGAATATGCTTCTTTGTCATTCCCATTTAGCTTTGAAAAAATAATTGTTAAAATCGAACCGCATTCTAAAAAACTTCCACTAATAATGTTATTACCTACTTTTGCAGCAAGTTTATGTAGGTAGTTTGTCCCTCCATCTCCCATATTTAGTTCGATTGAAAAACCGAATTATTTATGGGATTGCCAAATACATCCATTACTCAAAATCTTGGTAACATTTATCTTAAATTAGTTAAACTTCTGTATTCAACAAGTATTCAAGTATTTCTACTCTAGTATGAGTAATATTATAACAATTCTCTTGAAAGCTGAATGAGCATCTGATACTTGCTTTCACAAAACACAATTCTACGCAATAGTGAACTATAAATACCCAGGCATTTGTTGGAATTTTACCTAATGACAGCGTTTTTCCTGAAGGTATTAATTTAATGCATTATGGGGAGATATTAGCAAGATTTTGATTCATGGTTGTCCTTAGTTTCCATAGTTACTGTTACCATTTACTTTAAAACAATTCTCCTTTCAAGAGGTAGTATTGAGAGAAGTTTCAAAATATTCAGCAGTTAGAAATATCTTGGTTTCTCTCCTTTATAATAATGCACTGATCTACAAACTAAGGATCGCGATAAAATGTTTTGGAATTGCAAGGTTGCTGAAAACTGCATACTAGGTGTGCAAACATATTGTAAAGTACATATTTCTCAGAATTTTGGGGTCGCAGTACTGCCTGAGCATCTAAAAATGGGGTCGCGATCCTAAAACGTTTGGCAACAACTGCAGTAATGCATAAGATAATTATAGAAAAAAATCTCATTGTTGAAAAAGAAGTTTGAGGGGTATTTTTTCCACTTTAATGTGTTTTAGACAAAAATAAAAAAAGTTAAGAAAGAAAAAAGAAAAGAAAGGAAGAAGAAAACAGATTCTAAAAAAATTCTTTCTCTTCTTCATGTTTAAATCCAAGGGCGTATCCTCCATTTCCACAAAAAACATGTTGCTCAACAACAAATGTTTAAAAAATTATACGTATTAATGTGCGGGATTAAATGTTGTATTTTAAAATTGGCTGTAATATTTGCATATTAATTTAATTGTATTGCTATTTTTTTGCGTATTATTACTAAAGAAGCTATATACCAACTAAAGAACAGCGATGTCTACCATTTTTAATGACTCTGCTCCATCCCCTTTCGACAGAAATTTCAACACCTAAATATCCGCTATGTCCTTCAAACATCTGTGAGTTTCATTTTCACCTGCGCTTCGAATTTCGCGAAAAGATACGTAGACTTATAAATAGAATGCACTGTTATATAGCACTATAAAAATATCAAAAATAATAATTATTCATCCTTAAATTAAAGAAATAGTACAAAGTAAAACTAGAAGTAGAAACATCGTCTTTGGCGAACTATAAAATAATATTAAATTGGGCTATATTCATTGTTAAACAATAAATATTCAATCCTTTAGCTATAATACGACAGCATGCAATTCGGCAGCTCCTTCGCTTTGTGGGAGAGAAAGAAGGCAACTGAGAAGTGAAAGTGTTTCGTTAACTCTGCGGTATACTCTTTAGCATGCACTAAGCAATGAGCAATGGGCAGAGAGAAACAGGTAAAGAAGGAGAAGATACATACTTCCCCTTTTAAAAGTCATCTGGGGTTAGAGGACTAAATCGCCGAATCTTGGTGGTGAGGACACCAAGATTCGGGGATTCTATCATCTTTTCTTTTAAGTCCGAGTGCTATTTGTAGAATCATTTTAGAATTTTTGAGAAGAACGAAAATCGAACAAATCTGCCATGCCCTTGCCGGGACTCGAATATGCGTCAAGCTGCTTCCATTTACACCCCGAATTTATGCAGAAAGGAGGGAGAAAATACTTTATAGATGGTCTTATAAAACCAACCAGTTATTTTTTGGGAAGGGTTAGTGGAAAGAAAATAATTTCCTTTCTTCACGTAAAAGAATCATTTAAATAATTATATTCTTTCATATTTCTATTTTATGTGTCTAATATGTTTCTTTCAAATAACCTTTTGCCAATACGTAAAAATAATATTTTGTAAATTTTTAAAATTTTATATGATTTTTTTAAACTTTCAGACATAGCTCTCTCTCTCTCTCTCCCTCTCCCATTTTGCGAAACGATTCCTTTATTTAGAGGTTTCCTCAGAAAATAGGGGAATGAAAATTACATTTTTAGCTATTATTATCCTTGCGACGATATATGTGTACTAAGAACTAATATTCTGAATTTGATGCTTACTGGCAAACATATGATTTCATTACTTCAAATTTTCGCACCTTACAGCATGTCAAAAAGTTAAAATATTTGTAATATTTAGTAATTTATCACAAGAGCATGTTCTATATTTCTTGTTACAATCAATGTATTAGAAAATATTTCGAAGATTTACAGCCCTGTATGTAAAGGGGGAAAGGTATGAAAAACTGAAAAGATTTAATGCTTTGTCTTGTCGTTGTTTATGAGTAACGCACGTAGCTATCGTTACAGGTTACTTTGATGATTAAACTGACCCTGAAAATACTCTCCTTATTCTTAATGCTTCTTAACATTGCTTCTTGTGGCAATATTTTTTCTTTTTATTAATATAATTACTGTTCATTTTACCCATGAATCTTAACACCGTCTTTCATACAGTATATAGTGATATAATGTATTCATACAGTATATAGTGAATACATATTATATTTTAAATCTAAAATAGACTTTTGACCACTTAAACGTGTCTAAAATCAAAATCGATAACATATTAGTATAAAAAACTTCTTAGTTTGATATAGTAATCCTGGCGGCATGAAAGTTAGCCTCTCGATGCTCCAATTAGTGAACAATATAGGGATTACTTGAGAAAGTAATGCTAATTTCGTATGTTGACGGACAATCTTTCATTGACATACTTTCTAGAAAAACGAAGCAGGCTTTGTCATCAAATTTATAAGATAATTATTAACAACTTGGGCACTAATTGTATCCAATTAGTGCAGACTGAATTTTCAAAATATTCTTTTCGATGGCCCAGAAGACGGCATTTTATGGGGTACTGAAGACAGCTCAGAAGAATCATATTTTCAGCTTGAAGTAAACTCTAATTTTAGATAATATGCAAATGTAGCACAAGAATGAAATTCAGATACTGATTGATAAGAGAAATAATGAATAGTGTACCAATTGACATACAAGTAAATTTATTGCTGTTAAATCTAATCATATAATTTCTATTACTTTTTAATACGACTATATCGAAGATGTCAGTCAACGTAAACGCTGAGAAATATTACTAAACATTTTAATTTGTGTGTTATATTTTTTTATTCTTTTTAAAACGACTACATTGAAGATGTCAGTTGATGTAAACATATTATGTGAGTCATATTACCCAACGTATAAAACTGCATGTGTGGCTTTAGCTTTTGAGATAATACAAAAACTATAGTATTCAAAATCTTCCATATCAAAAACCCACTAGCGGCCCAGTGATAAGATCGTTGAATAGAATAGTACGATCTAGATTCAAACCCCGGCGAACGGGCTGACTATAAGAAGGGTTTTGTAGTTTTCCCAGAATGCAACGTGAATACGAGCCAGACAGATTCCTGTAAAAAGCCCTTCACGAAGGCATCTCTTCTCTTTAGCAGATAGCCCTCGCATGCATTGCCATAACTTTAATAACCTTTAATCTGCTATCAATAAAATTGCTAGATACATTTGTTTTTGTTTGATGTTTTTCGAATAAAAGCTTTTTTTCTCTTGATATTATTGAAATTAAAAGAGCTGTCTTAAATACTGATGGTCATTAGACTAACAATTAAAAGACTATAGCCAGGTGATTTTATATCGTCTTGAAGTGAATTAAGATGAATCGTCTGTAACAATACCCTACTGACAGTACATTACAAAAGAATCTAAGGTACAAATTAGTAAAAATATAATTCGGTACCGCAGTTTTTCCCATTTGGTGCTTCACAAAGTTTCCGATTTTATATATATATATATATATTATGACACTCGAAAAACTTTTAATCAGAACCTTTTGCATATTTATCATGATGCCATTAATGCATTTTATTTTAAGAAAGTTATAACAGTTTGCAGCATCTGCAAGAATATACATTCATCTTTATCTTCTCCAAAATGTACACTTTATTACTGTCATGAAATCATTAATTAATTAATTTTGTTATCAAGTAGGCAACGCCAAGATGTCAATACAGAGGACAAAGCTTAATCTAATCTTTCAGCTTGATCTCCAGATGGCAAGTAAGAAAATATAATTTTATCATAACTCGGATAGTTATGTTTATTGCCTTCGTTGTTTATAAACAAATGCCGTGTTCTAATACTAGTAAGAGGATAACTTCTGCTTGAGATATCATTCTTTGGATCTTTGCCACAACCGACTTTTGTCTTGTTTTCATTTTTTTTTTTTGAGTAGCTAGATACCATAAACCTCAAGGCTATTTTGCAAAGTGAACATCATTTTAAGAATACGAAATACACATTGCTTGGTAAAAAGAGAAAGATGGGAAATTTCAGTTCCAAGTACAAAATATCCAGCACATCGATCCGCATCATCAGTGCACATCGTGTGGACGTCATTTGCTGGGACCAGACTGAGGAGGCGGACGCAATCATTCATCAGCCTACGTTCCAAACAGCGACTCAGCTGTCATCTGTAGACACTTAGCTTTTACACGCTGGGCGTCTCATGCTCTGAGATCCGCTTCTTGAAGCTAGAAACATTTCGAAAAGAGAAAAAAAAGAAGTCTTTGAAGGATTTAGAAGTAGGTTTGGCTATAAATGATGGTTTAAGAACAGCCTAAATTAAAGTTAGCAATTACCATTTCAAAACTGCATATGAATACAATGAGGAATGTAAAAAAATGGAACATTTCTGACACACTGTATCTTTTGCTTCAGCTCATGATTGAATACAGCTTAGAACAAAAAAGGCAACCATGGAAAGGAAAGCGAATATCATTTTTATTTTTCATAGATTGTTCCGGAACAGTGTTACTACATTTCTAGTGTTCCTTAGCTGCATTACATTAAAAAAATACTTTATGATAATAAATCCAGATAGTTATAGAAAGTGTAAGAACTATTGCTGATTCTACCAAAGAGGGCTATGAATATTTTCTAAAGAATACTGTAAAAATAGGTAATTTGCATAAAAACTAGAATATATGAATAATAACTGTTAAAAGCCATATTTTTAGAAAGGCAAAAAGTAGATGTGAATATTTAACAAATGTGCTATAGCTGGTGTATCAGTGCTTCAAAAATATTAAGCGATTAAGTAACTCTTGAATGACTGTTTATAAAATTCTAATTCTAGTTTAAGAAATAGTTAAAAATAGACAAGCTTTTAGAATATAAAATATCGGTCACATGATTGCTTTTAGTAATTATACCTAAGACTTTGATTCTCGAACACGTCTTTTGGAAAATAGGTCAATGAGAATTTTTTTTCATTACCGTATGAGTACAGAAACGGAAACTAACCGAAGAAACAGAAACCTTCACAGGATTAAAATTTTTCGAGACCTTAATCGAATAGTTTGGGGAGTGTGCAAATATTACTGCAGATGCCATAATAATATTATTACAGACGGAGGTGAAAAGGTTGGTCTGAATGACACGGGATACAGTAAGCCCTTATCGAACACGGAGGTTACGGCAGTAATATACTGCACGTAAGGCAAAATCATGTTCGGCAAAATTAACTTCTATGGAAAAAAATATATTAGGTACAGTCTGAAATCAAGAATTAAATAAATTTATTTTAATCAATAGATAAATTCTATTTTAGTCAAAAGAAAAAAATAAAGGAAATAGTAATTGAAGGGATTTTCAAAGCTGCCTAATATGTAGGTATATGACCGAATAAGGGTCCGTGACACTTAGCCGACAACCACTTAGCCGACGGGACACTTAACCGACACCAGTTAGCCGACAAGACATTTAGCCGACACGGACACTTAGCCGACAGGTCATTTAGCCGACACAGACAGTTAGCCGACAGGACATTTAGCCGACACGGACAGTTAGCCGACAGGACATTTAGCCGACACGGACAGTTAGCCGACAGGACATTCTTTCAGCCGACAGGACATTCAGCAGCATATGAAGAGTGAAAAATGTAGTTTCTGCGGAAATGTATTCAGTTCTGAATAAAACAAAACCTTAAAGAATATTTGAATTCTAAATTAAACGTTATGCAACAGTTTAGTGTTATAAACATTAACGTAAGTAAGTATTTTAAGCGAGAGGCGCGGTCAATAAAATGTTACAGAATCGCGCTTTTAATTTCATACAAATTTGAAAGCATTAAGAACAGCCAGATTGGAAAATTAATATCATTAAGTAAACAAGAAAAATTATTAATGATGTGAAAGTGTTCAAAAGGATCCAGTTGATTAAATGAAAAAGCTTTACGGATAATTTTTGAAGATCCCATATTAAAATGTAATTAAGTGACCGCCGTATTTAGGTAAAAAAAATTCTTTTTTCCTTTCGAAATTTAATTCATATTCCTTGACGAGAAATTTCAGCGCTTTTTTAATTTGGCCAATATACACCAAACAGCACGATAAATATCACACAATGCTAAATTAACACAATAATTATAACCACATATGAGATCTTTAAGAATAGAAAAATGAATTTTACTGATAGTGAAAATATTACTTAAATATTGAATTTACGGATAAATCGAGAAATTTCGTAATTCATAGTAAGATTAAATAATTAGTTCGTACGTGTGAGCTAAAACGTCACTGTCAGCTTAGTGTCCTGTTGACTAAATGTCTTGACAGTTAAATGTTCCGTAGCTAAATGTTCTGACGGGTAACTCTCTGTCTTGGACAAATGTCCTGTCGGCTAACTGTCCGTGTCGGTTAAATGTTCTGTCGGCTAAATGTCCTATCGGCTAAGTGTCCATGTCGGCTAAATGTCCTGTCGGCTAAATGTCCATGTCGGCTAAGTGTCCCTGTCGGCTAACTGGTGTCGGTTAAGTGTCCTGTCGGCTAAGTGTCCGCGACCGGCCTACACCAACTAGTAACCGTAACGCTGAGCTATTTCAAACGCGCAGTATGAAATCGGAACTAACTCCGCTACTACTCCTCACGAATTCTTAAAACCGCAGCTTAAATACTGCTTCTGAACACACTTAGATTTTGCATACTACGTCATTAAAATTTACATTCCGGCAGGAAAATCAAATCAGGAGGGAAAGGAAAGTCAAACTAAAAATAATTGCTTAGAATAAAATAAGGTCTTTACGACTCTTTAAAAGTTTTGCCGTAAAAGAGCGCAGACGTTTTCAATGCCTGTCCTAAAATAACCTCTTCTCTCTTCGTTTAGGGCAATTATCATTGCAAAATAAAACAGTTTCTGGAAGCCCAACCACGGATAGTGGTCAGTGACTCTGACTGCAGTACCGAAAGCCCCGGGCTCGAACGTTGTGATGGATGTTTGTGAATGTATAGTGTCCGTGCGGCATGTGGCACTCTAAATATGTGGCGAGCCAAAAGCCCTATCGATAGGTTGGTGGTGGGGATAGATAGATGGGAGACTCTCAGACCCATCACGATGTGCTCTCTTTCAAAACTAGGGGGTAGAACTGAGCTAAAGTAGGGCTGTCACCTATATGGTGCTCAAGGTTCTTGCCAAAGAAGGCGCATATGTCTCCTTGCTACAATGAATGTCGTTGCTTGACTGAGGTTGTTGTTCTGGTCTGACAAATGTCTGACAAAGGTCGTTGTTCTGACCTTTGTTAGATACTTGAGACTGGTAACAACAACAAACAATTCTTGTAATTTTTTTACAATTCGTTAATTTCTTTTAAGTTAAAAGCGCTTTATCCGTCTTTATCACAATCGATGCTTTCTCTGTCAGCTGGTGTTATAAGATCCTATAGTTCTTTATTCGTTATTACTCGGCAATCATTTTAGATTAATTCTTTGACTTCTTCAATATCTGAAAATCCTTCGCTGTTAGTTACTTTATAAGGTATATCTCCCGCTTTCGTAGCGTGCCTTCGTGGTGTAATGGTCAGCACACTGAGCCGGAATTTCAGAGGTCCGTGGTTCGATTCCCGGCGAAGGCCTTGCATATTTTTCACGTTTCCTACTTCAAAAATACCTAATGTCTCTACACTGGCGCCCGAACTAAAAGGGTTGTGGATGATGACTCTCCACACCCAGGATTTGGCGACTAGGTCCCCTAAAACCCTAGTCGCCCTTTAAAAAGGGGAGTATATAAGGTATATCTCCCGCTTTCGTAGCGTGCCTTCGTGGTGTAATGGTCAGCACACTGAGCCAGAATTTCAGAGGTCCGTGGTTCGATTCCCGGCGAAGGCCTTGCATATTTTTCACGTTTCCTACTTCAAAAATACCTAATGTCTCTACAACTTTTGCAATTAGAACAATACCTTTGACTTCGTTTTCAATCGATAGAACTCTTTTGAAATTATTGGCAGCTTCTAGTTAGAGATGATAACAGCAAGTATTTCATGTTGATGAATTAACTTGTTCATGTGCGAGCTTAATCGTTTTTGTGCAGTACATTTTGTCGAACCGCTTCCAAAATAAGATTAATGTATCTTGCTTTCCTTCGTCTAGTGTAGTAATTCACAAACCTTTTCTTGCATCGACCCATTTGAACAGAACGGTTTTCTTCATCGACCCCCCTTACATTTTTTCGTATAATAAGCAGAATACAACATTATCACAGTACGAAAAATTGCAAAAAAATAACTTAACGGTAACAAAGGTTTTGGGGAAAAAATGGTTTATTTAATGTATGTATTATTATTTTTGTATTATTATTGTTTTTAATTTTACAAATATAAACAAGTTTTCAGAAAAAAAAATCGCAGATTCTAGTAGCACAAAAGTTAAATTTTAATTAGTATGATGATTGCACTTAATGTACTGATGAAATATTTTAATATTTGGCATAAATCTGCTCAACTTAATTCTTAAAACCTCTCGGTCAAAAATATTTAACCTCTTTATTATTTTTAGAAGTAAATTATTGATTTGATTAAAGCCTGCTTTTATAGGTAAGAAGACAGAGTAATACCAATCATGTTCACAACTTTTATTTTGAGATATTTCTCTCAGATGACTTTTAAATTCCAAAACTTACGACACGTGTATTTTGAATAAGAATTGTGCTTGAGCATCTTCCTTCAACGCAATCAACCCTTCCTGCATCATAATATAAAGATCTAATGTATGCTGCCCGACTGGGATAGTAGTTAGCGACGCTGACTGCTATACCGAACGACTGGGTTTGAATCCCGGAGAAGGCATGGATGTTTGCAAATTGAATGTGTCCTTACAGGATGGGGGGCCCTCTAAATATGTGGCGAGCCGAAGGTCTTCTCGTAAGGTTGGTGGTAGGGATCGGACTTGTCCCTCCCGGAGTGCTCTCCATCAAAACTATCGTACTGTCATCTGTGTGGTGCTCAAGGCTCTTGCCAATGACAGGCGCAATCTTGCACTCCATGACAAGATGATTTTCGTGGGCTTGTTCAGGTATTACTGTCAGAGAAGTGAGATAAGTCACAACAACAACAGGTCTAATATATCGGAGTTCAGCAATCTAATGAGCCATGCTGATTCATTAAAATTTCCAGTGTCTTGAAAGCGAACATTAAAATCTTTTAAAATTTGCAAGTGGTTTGTTATAACAATATGACAAATTATATCTAACATAACAAATTTTTTTGGTAGTTTATTCTTTTCCTGTGTTTTGCTTTTTTATATTGCACTTCTTACATAAAAAATGTGTATATTTTTAAAAAATGTTATTTAGTTTTAACATATACTAAATAATTTTCGTGTATTTTCCCCTTTATATCTGTTTTATATGATTTCTTCCTTACTACATGATATAGCTTTAAATCAAAAAGCAATTAATTATTATAATATTAATATATTTTTGTAATCAGTGCAATATTTATTATGCCGATCAATTGCCCGTGCATATTCAACTATCGACCGCCAGTCAAGCAATTGATCATCATTGAGCTCCTTCAAAATTTCACCGATCTTCGGGAGGTCAGTATGTGTACCGTTGGGAACTACTGGTTTGCTTTATTTGCAGAGGTGCAAACATTAGAAATGTTGTTATGTTGTTAGCATTGTACTTCATTCGATTCAATGGCATTTAAAATATTAAGATTTGAGAAAGCTGATAAATAAAAAATCAAATTTACAAAAAAATTGATTTAACACACATTTTTTATTTTGAAATAATATTAGAATATAAAAAGTTTATTCAGGAATGAACTCAGAAAAACTTTAAACAAAAATTAATAAATTAATTATTATAAAATAAAGAAAATATGGTATCAAACGTTTCGAGCTATTATATAAGAAAAACGTTTAAGAGGCGATTAAAAGCTAAATTTACTGCTGAAGGCATGATAAATATCACGTGTACAAACTGCTTGATCTACATGATGGCATTAGATATTAAAATGTTCCAATAATATAAAATGCAAAATAAATTTTTAAATGAGATTTCGGGGGGAAATATATTTATATTTCAATCATTTGATACATTAAAATGTATATTTTGCAACAAAACACTAAGTATATTATATAATAAAGCAACAAAAACGAAAGAAAAGTACTAAATCGCTTTAAATATGTTAAAATACAATTATTAAAAGTTGCCTTCTGAAACTTAAACTAGATTATAATATAATGGTAATTTCAAAAACTCTTTTAAAAATAAAATAAAAATTCTTCATGAAAATCTTACGAAAAACTGCAACATTTCTTTCCCATGCAGATTTCAATTAACACTGAAACAATTTTAAGCTAAGCAATTACGATAGGCCTTCTAGTTTAAGAATTAATACTCCAGAAATTAAAAATACAGAACATACAATCTTATATTTAAACTGAGTTGCTCAAATGACAGAGACTAGCAGGACAAACAAAAGTTTTGCAATGATGGTACAATTTTGCGGTGGACCACATAAAGAAAAGAAATTCATATGTGCTGTTCCCTCACAAATTACAGTCTTCGATATGGTTAGGAGATTTGAGACGACATGCGCTGGCCTTACAAAAGTAGTAACTTGTTCGGTAATGTCTCTACTTGATATTACAAAACCATAACTTCACGATCAAAAGGTTTTAGCGATCTCCACTGTGTCTATCATCACAGCCTTTTAGTTTCAGGAGTTTTAACCATCCAACGATTCTGCAGTTCCTCTGATATCGCCTTCGACCATAACAAAACGGAGGACGTAAAAAAAACGTGCAATAAAAAGACTATGACGATTCAGTCTGTAAAATGTTTCAAACAGAGCAAGTACTGAGAACGCTTGAAACTCTCGATTAAACAGACTCTTCCCGCTAGTAAGATCCTCATTATATGAGGAAAATAACTGTACTTACCTTCTAAATAATGTTTTCATGCATTCAATACTGATAATCAATTTCTTATTATGATATGTTTTAACAATGCTTGTCTGATATTTGTAATAAAAGTGGTTTAGTTCAGTATGCAGCTAATACGCAACTTAAACAAAATGCAAACAGCTCCAGTCACTACAATGGAGTTGCCCCACTGTCGTATCAGCGCCCCAACTTCATCGCAAATTAAAGACTACACTGAGACTTGTACTTTTATTAAATACAGGAAAAATCTAATTTTTGAAGGCTGGATCGACTGGATCGCTGGCCCGACAAAATTGCATATTTCTTTCTTTTAAGGAGCAATAATTTTTATTTTGCCAACAGCAAGATCCGAGACCAAAAAATGATTATTTTTTTTCTTTCCCTTTGTTCCGTTTTTTTCCCTTTTTTACGGCGAAGGGAGAAGTGTAAATAAACCTTTATAAGGATTAAGAACAAAGATTAGGGATTCTAAATGATACTTTTCTGTCGGAGATAACCATTCGAAAACCATGCGCGAGAGTGAGGGTTTCAGTTCGGATAAAGCACCTTAAATACGCAAATGCGATTCTGAAATTTGCGAGTACCCCTTCGCCTGCTCTTGGGACATAGTACATCAACCAAACTGTTATTTCCAACAAAAAAATTCTAAAAAGGAATACCTGCCCTCCTTTACTACTAACGAAATTCCAGATGAAATTTTCAGCCCTAAATACACATTAAATCTTATCTCAAACCTAAAACTCTTGCAAAAATTAAAATTTTAAATTTCTGACTAAATTAAAATTTCTGATTTATATGGCTTTAATGATTTTAATAATATAATTAATAATAACAAGAAGAATTTTATAATAATTATATATAATTTGATAATAATTTTAATAACTTTTTAATGATGCCGATAATATGGTTGCTAATTCACAACATCAGCAAGACAACAGCGCTAGTACGTATAACCATGTACCTTCTATGATGATAAAAATCCAATAAATTTATTCAGGAATTACACAAAGTTACCTCATCTAATTTTCTAGTTGGCATCATCTACGATTATCATACATATATCATAATATTTTGAATAATCACAGGATCTTTAATAAGTCATTTAATGCCAAGCACTGAATTACTCAGTTAGATGAGCAATAACAATAACGAGTATGTTTGTCATGAAAGGAGTATCCTCGTCACATATTCTTCACAGAGATATTACTCAGAATGTCACTAAACTAATTTTTATGCATATAAATTTGTGCAGCTTATAGAATTTGGTCTTCTTAGTCAGCATAAACTAGTCTAAAATCTAAAAAGAAGTGAGTGACTTTTTACTGTTTTATTGTCTTGTAAGTATCACAGAAAATGAGAAAGGGTAAACACCCGTTTATTAACTCAAATAAAAGTTAGCAGTCGGCTCCAACTCGTGCTTGATGAAGCCAACAGTTAGGGCTTAAATCGAAGATAATGGGTTAACTAAAACTAAGAAAGTAACGACGACTTCACAATTGGAATAATGCGCAAATTGTCTCTGAACTAAGGTCGGCGTAACAAGCCTAATGGCGAGAGTAACTCAAGATTGCAGAATACTATTCGCAAGACAATCAAATTAGCTGCGCTCAAGCTGGCAGAATACCTTTTAAAGCCTTTTTTTAAATAGAATCTTCTTTCCACCTCATCTGAATATCAAGCAAGCTAGAAATTTACATACTCACAGAAAAATTGAAATAAGAGCAATAGGAAAGTGAATTAAAATAAAATACCTTTTTTGAAACTTAACCATCAATTCTATAATCTAATTAATCACCGTTTTAAAGGAACTCTTTCCACAGAATATTTTGAATAAATCAGTTGAAAATCTATACGATTACCTCATTATACTGAAACTTATAAACCTTAAGCAGAAAATTTCTTGAATTTCATAACTGCGAATGCTTTCATCACTCCCTAAATGGTGCTGTCTAAGCTTAAATATATGAAAGGTGCTTAAGTCACAATATTCAGATGTTTAAATTCATAGAAATTCTCGTTTGGGGAACTGAAGTTTTCTTCACATTTCTCTAACCTGCTAATTATCAAAGGTGTCTCAAATTTCTCCAGTTAAAAACAATGGAACGTAATAGTATTAAACAAGGTATCAAGGTCTTTCAAGCCACTAGCTACTCAAAAAAGAAATAATTTTGCTGATTAACACAGAAAGTGTTCCAATATACAGTAGTACTTTATAGCATTGCTTATAGCAAAAAGCGAGCTTCATCCGTTCAAGCCAATAATTCTAATATATTAAATCTAATCAGGATTTTTTCTCCACTAACATACATCTAAAACGTGCTTTCGCTGACTTACTTCGAAAAATCAAAGGAAAGTTATGCCTAATTAGAAAAGCCTAGAATTTATGAATAAGATGTCCACTTATTTTTAATATATTTGTAAATTTCTGTAAATATTCGATTCATTTGATTGCATTGCTTCTAAGTATTGTTGTAATACTGTGTATTGCTTTATTTGGTTATTTGTTTATTTGCCGCTTTGGGGATAATAGTTTTCGAGTTTATTTTGTATGTACTTGAATTTGTATCCGCATGTTTCGCATGTAAATGTTTATTCCTCGTTACTTCATTTTATACATTATAATGTTTAAATTGTAAAACTATATCAAGTAGAAATAAATATATAGCCACTACGCTTCTAACAGGTTTGTCCTCAAATTAGCGAAATTTAGAGATATCTCGTCAATGAAAACGTGACAGATTTTGCAAAACACAATTTTGAAATCCTAGAACTGAGTTTTCCCGTATATTTCCAAAACATGTTCTATACCACATCCTAGCCCGTGCAATAAATACTATATAAATACGGCTTCGAGAGCTAAGACGAGTGATTAATTAGCTGTGAGAATTAGCTGCTCAAACTGAATTAGTGCTCTGCGAGGAATTTGGAGAATTAATGATATATCTCGAGGAAAGAAGAAGGAATTGTTTAATATCCGCATTAGTCTTGAACTATTTGCAACTATTCATTTTGTTGTGTGTCGTTAATTTTTTTAATAAAGTGACATTTCTTTCTTCTTATCTGAAGTGATTATTTAACGATAGTACCAGGAACCTTTAGCCTGCAGCAATATTTTCGAAGAGTTCTCGAAATACGTTTCTATAGGTTTCGTAGCATTCTGTCACAATTTATTTGTTACATTGCTACTTCATTAGACTGTATCTTATTTTTCAGCTACAATTCTTTAAATTAAGTATGGCTTTCAAAGACCTCCTTCATTATTTTTGTGTTTGAAGTAAATGATTATACTTTCCAAGTTTTCGTTGTCCTGAGACGGAATGTCATTTCTACACATTACTCACACAATAATTTTACTTACACCTCCAACGTATAAGTATTACTCTCACAGCAAGTCAGCTTTTACACCTCCAAACTATCCAGTTCTCAAATTTCAATATTTTCACTCTCGATCACCTCTTATAACCAAACATGGCCAGACTCTGGCTCGTAAGCCACATGAGGCCGATATTGCAAAAAACAGTGTTCTCAGTTTTAAAATATAATTTAAAACAAAAATTTTGTTAAGACACACCATTTATCAATCAGATTATAGTTTTTAAATTACATTATATGTTTGCCAATTTTAAACTGCTTGATGTGTACTAATCGTCAAATTAAGAAACAAATACTAAATAATTCCGTTTATGCTGCCTGCTATCACAGAGAGTTTTCTTTTAGAACAGACAACATATGTCTAGTAAATAGAAAACACACACACGCACAAATATGGTAGAATCTCTTTTAACCATCAGCAACAGCACCTCTCGTATTCCGATTCGTTAAATTTATAATTTTGGAATTTATATTTTCGTATTTTGGCATTTTTTGTGTTTTTTTTATGTCGATCTCAGTTAAATAAATAACATCGAAAATCATTCAAATGATTTAGAACTAAATCCGTGCACATGATTTTGCATTTCAGAAAAACAAAACTAAACAGTATTTTAAAATCACTGCATGCATATGGAAAACGTTATGAATTTCTCAAATGTGATGGCATATAATTTCGAATGTCTCACTACTTACAAGATTATTATCGTAGTTTAAAAATATTTCTGTGTATGCAATTGCTTCATAATACCAGGTACTGACATACGTGAACATTTCTTGGTAAATCTTATGAAAATCTAAAATCCATCGTCAGCTCTCTTCCACGCAACTTTTGCTCTCTGTGTCATTTAATCTTCGTCATTTCCCTCCCTATCATTTTTCTCCTTTTCGATTTTTTCATCGTTATCTTGAAAGAGTGAGGAGCAGAATTATCTACTTAAACTCAGTCCTGCACCACTAATACTAACCTTTTCTGAACATGTAACTAGTTTCAAATATCTCCATGGGCGGCAGATGTGTTTTAAAAACCAAGAGAATATTCGTCATTTGTCATTTACGACCATGATCATAGAAATACTAACCTTCTCCGAACAAGTAACTAATCCCAAATGTCGGCCACGGGCACCAGAATACTTTTAAATTAAGAAAATCTTAGTCAATCGCCATCTACGACCATGATCATCGGAATACTAATCTTCTCTCGAACATGTAACTAATCTCACATGTTTTAAAACTAAGAGAATCTTCGTCACTCGTCATCTACGACCATGATCATAGGCCACTAACGGCCTAAAGTAATGTTCTTTACACCTTTCGAAGCAAGACATAAAGTAAATATAACGTCTTTACAGATTGATTTGCTTCTGAAGATCATTGACATTATCTTCAAAGTTCACATAGCAACGCATAAAAAGGGATCGTTAGTTCATATTTATCTTCTGAATAATGGCTTGCTTCTTTGACTGAACATGTCTTGTTAGGTTGGGCGGTAAAAATATGATATAAATGTTTTCCGCTTTGAAGTATTCAAATTGTAAAACCATTACATATTTTATCTTACAGACCTAAATTTGGAATTTTAATTTTAGCCCTTCAAAAGTGCAGTTATTTTGATGTTACCAGTAACTGGGTGCCAGTTATGAGAGATTTTACTTTACATAGGTAACATGCTACACCCATTTCTTAACGTATCTCGAATTTTACCTAATGTTGGTACGAGTACATTCAGCTAAAACCTGCACTGAATAAAAAAAGTTACCTCTTTACCCAGTTTGAATCTAATGAGTTAAATAAAGGGTTTAAAGACAAATTTTCTCTCCCTGTTTTGGTCCTCTCGTTAATTATGTAAGAAAACTACTAAATCCTGATAAGTTGGTATGTTAATTTTAAGATAATTTTTGTATTTTTAACTGTGGTTTTAATGCAGTTCGCTCTATCCCATTTCATTTATTTCTTTCATTCTTTCCAGAACAACAAAACTGTGGTATTAATTAAGTGCAAAAACCGCTAGTGTTTAAATTGATGCATTTTCTTCACTCTAATGAAGAAACCTTTTACATAACTGTAAAATTTACTACGCTCTTTATTTTAAATTCAAATCTTTTACAGTCCATTGACAATTACAATAAAAAAAACAAAAATTAGAAACTAGGTAGAAATTCTTGATTAACTCTCTAGAGAAAGAATTTTGAGTATACTTCATAAAATTGCGAAGTTTTTATTAACATATTCTACTGAAGTACAGAAAAAGCGTAACAAGAATTATTTATTTATATTTACAAATAATCCTCATAATTAAAAAATGTAAAATCCTTTTTAATGAACTTCAAACTTTTTTTCATTTAAATACCGTTTCACTGGTTCTTAAATGATATTAATATCTAGTTGCGAGTCTTTAATAGTTCTGAATTTTAACATATAGATCTTACAAACAAGAAATCTCGTCACTCCTGCTCTAAACTGCACAGAAGTAAACGGAGGCTAACTATTCAGATCGAAAAAGAGATGATAGGTTGGATATTCGTTGGTTGTGTTTCCTTTTCTTTCCTTTGTCAGACTAACAGATTATCCTTTGCGATACACTCTGGGCAACGTCCTTGGTGAAAAGATGGTTAAATGTCTATGGTTTCGGTCATGCATTAAACGAGTTCAAAATATAAAAACGAGTTCAAAATATAATTAATGAAAGCTGATGTTTTCTGCATTTAACGTTATTTTTCAACATTATTGTAAAAATTTTACTACGTTAATTGGTTATGATAACAGAAATGTTTGCATCTCTTGTTTCATTTATCACAATTACAAATCGTGTTATTTTCTATCATTGTGAGTTACATGACTTCATTATTCTGACATTTGGTTAAGTCATATTACTTGTTAGAACATGCCAGTGCTCTATATTACAGTACACAGGTAATAGTCTCTGTCGTATGATACGCATGCCACTTCCCCCAAAATGCATCTTATCGCCCAATGATCTTGTAATCCATTGCCAGTCCGTTGCTGCAAAAACTGTGGGCGTGCGAGCCACTTAATATGTCCCGTATTGGAGGCTAAGAACGATTGTAAATGCAAGACTTAACTTCTGATTTATTTTGTTCACAGGCTTGACCACTTCTGAAAGTTTCATAGTTTATCGGGAAGTTAAATTACGTAAATTATTATGTGAAAATTAAGAGAAATATATGAAAAGTGAATTGAAGTTAATTTGAAATATACCCTCCTTCCTCTGAATCCCAAGGATTAAGATGAAAATTTCAGGTCTGAGTGTATCTATTTTATGTCTACAAAGCATTTCAGAGAGACAAGTACAATAGTTTCATTACGCAAAGAATAAATTATTGCTCTGCTGCTTTAATTATAGTGTAAAACACCAACATAACTCAAAATGGTTACAAGATAAAATCTAAGCTATCTGCAAACTATTGCAGTCTATATTGACATATATCGAGTAATACATAAATGAAAATATTGCTTTTTTCAATAGCTATCTAACAAAAAAAATTTTTTTGACCGTCAAAAAAGAGTGCAGTTTATTGAAATATTTATTGCAGTATAATTTTGTTTCTTTCTATTGGACACATAGTGATCTGCGTTAACATTCCAGCCTATGGTAGGTTTTACGAACTTTTCAGTTTACACTTTATTTTATCCGATTTCTTTGAATAAATTTTAAAGCTGTCTTAGTGTCAAAGAGTTACAATATTCTGTTTTGTAATGATGTGCATTATTGGAAACTTTAATAATTTGTAAAAATTCAAATTTGCTCGGACATTTTTTAAAAATGTTTTACTTATCTATTTATTAACCCAAAGGGGCGTTAGCACAGAAAGACTAAACTAGTCTCGAAACGGCATTTTGCGTCGAAGCACTAAAAGCGTTGAATCACTTTTCAAATTGTTGACGCCAAATATTATCGCCCTGTATTATATAATTAAAGAAATTAAATAATGAAGAAGCTGCATGAATGTATGTATGTTCGTCGCATTGTGAACAAATAACGGTACCTAGAGCCATCAAATTTTGCATAACCTAGTCCTCCACCCGAATTCGTGCACTTGGAAGCCCAAATTTTGAATTTGTTTTATTATCTATTTCATATTTTGTAAACATTTAACGAATTTTTAATTAAAAAACTCAACGATTTTAAATCGAGCAATGGTAACACTGTACGGAGTAAGACGTTTTTATCTCCAGTGCACGAGACTGTCTATAGGAAATTCTAAAGTTACGCTGTTTTTAAATATTTTTAGCCCAAATGCTCTTGAAACGTATATGTCTATGTAAATGAAAAAAATGCCCGTTTAGGAGTAATATAAAACACAGTCATCCTCTTCAGGGAAAAATTGTTTTCCTCAAAGGTGTTGGTAAGATTCTTTAAAACACAATACAAAAGGCCCTCTGTCGGTAAAACTTACAGGGCGAAATTCTGATAAGACGTTCATAAATATTGTTGACAGTAAACTGAAACTGAAATTCGTAAAGAGAACTGACGTATTTTGAGAAAGATTTTATGATATTGAAAAATTTTGCAAAGTATGTGAAAGAGTTTAAGACCTGTCAACTGTTGAATCTTTTAAAATAATACAAGAGAAGAAATATTGAGAGAATAGTCGAAAGATTAACAATGATTGTCGATGAATGATTTATTAATTAGCCTTTTTCTGATGCAAGATCTATAATCAAAAATTTCTTAATTTAAGCAATATATGTATTAAACTACACATTGCTGACTATGCTATGATATTTTTAAAAAATTAAATTAGGTATAATGCCTTTAAAGAATTTATTAGGAATATCTTTATTATAGTGAATTTCCGATGAAAAAAAATTAAATTTCAGTTTTCGCTCCTCAGCTAATTTAAGAAAGCCTCTATATTTCTGGAATTCATTTTTTATCTTCACGATCGTAAAACATAAAATATCAAGCTTTAAAGTTACATTTATATTATTAGTATACTTTCTGTCTTGAAATATTTATTTTCTTTTAAATTAATAGAACCGTGAATCATATTATATGCAGTTAGAGTACCTGAAAATTAATATGAAAACCTAGGAATAATAGCTGAGGCTTATATTAGTTATATTCGCAAATTTAACGGCAACATATTGATTATTTTCCGGAGTTCATGAACTAATTACTCCTCAACTGCAATCTATTAAATGCTGTTCTGCCCAATTTATATGTCTTAGCCGCTCAGCGTTCAGGTTCTTCTATTTAACTAGATTTTCAGTTACTTAATTTAATGAAACGATTAAAATACACAGTATTAAAAAAATCTCAAAGGTTTCAGATTTTAAATTACGACCAAAGGGGCGTTTTTTTTTTTTTTTTTTAATTTT
>KK115521.1:37628-56213 GCA_000611955.2 Stegodyphus mimosarum
AAAAAAAAATCTGACAGGTTTCAGATTTTAGATTACGTCCAAAGGGGCGTTAATTTTACATTTTGTGTGTTACCTTTATTTATTAAATATCACGTTCTTCGCACTTAAACCATAAAATTCAGTTCAAGAGCAATATCGCAAAATAATTTTAAATTGGCATATCTTTAGAATTTCCGATACACAGTCTCACGCGCTGGAAATAAAAATGTTTTTCTGTACAACGTTGCCATTGCTCGCTTTGAAATACTTGAGTTTGTTAATAAAAAAATTCGTTAAAGTTTTACAAAATATGAAATCGGTAATAAAACAAATTCCAAATTTCAAATTTGGGCTCCCAGATGCCCATATTCGCAGCAGTAGGATTACGTCATTCAAAATTTGATGGCTCTAGGTACCGTTGTTTTATCACAATGCAAGAAACATACATACATTTATGCAAATTCTTCATTATTTAATTTCTTCAAATATAATACAGGGCGATAATATTTGGTAGCAACGAAACGAACATTGAGAGTGATTCGACGCAAAATCGCAAAATGAAAACAATAGTTCTTCAGGGACAAAGCCCCTTTGGACTAATAAAGTAACAGTAAGCTTAATTTTGTTTTGCCGACATAGAAAAACAAATGATGCAGATGGTTGGCTTTTCAGATATCTTGAATTCAAATAACTGGAATTTTACAGTATATCACATTCCGCAACACTTGCCTTTTAAGAATAAATTAAGCTATAAATCTGTTCCATAATTATTTTTGTCAGTTAAATGTTTATTTAAATAATCAATTGCTAATTTTGCAATGGACATATATCTTGACCATATCACCGCGTAATTGGAAATGTGAAAATTCCACCCTAACAAATAAAACTTTCTTCTTCGTTAAAAGAT
Source organism: Stegodyphus mimosarum (assembly GCA_000611955.2). NCBI lineage: Eukaryota > Metazoa > Arthropoda > Arachnida > Araneae > Eresidae > Stegodyphus > Stegodyphus mimosarum. Next base: position 38,515 of record KK115521.1, read on the forward strand.
GAAAGTTTAACGATTATAGGTCCTTACATCGATGAATAGCTGTGACAAAATTTTCAAAACAAGCTAGTCTCCTATCTACATGTGTAATCGACCTTGGGCCAATTATGCTAAAATCCCCCTGGTTATCATCTTTCAGAGAGCATTTGGACAGCTCTGAGATTTCTCGGAATGACAAGGCCCGGATGGAGTCTAGAAACTGACTCATTGCCGGCAGATGTCAAAGGTCAAGTAAAGGAAGAAGTTGTGAGCAGATGAAAAGGCGAGGATCATCAAAAATTGAACCACGGAAGAAAAAAGACGAAAAGAAGTCAGCTCCGAGGTCAACACCAGCGAGCACGTGACAAAGCTCTGAAGAGGCGAAGAGTACGGAGAGATGCTCTTTAATTAGAGCCGTCTGGTGTGTGCTGTGCAGAAGGATTCAGTGTAGGAATACTGGTTGAAGCCTGCGGAAAGTAAGTTTGAAAGTTATTAAACTGTTAATCATTATTATCATAAATTGCAGAAAATTTAACCATTAAATTTGATTGCAAAATTTTTAGAACTAAGAACTTGGCCTATCTCTAATCTTAAAGTTAGTTTGAATACCTTTTTTAAAAATTTTACGTTTATTTAAGTGGCAGCATTCCTTCGCGCTATTATCTTATTTCAGAATTTCTGAATTTTTTTAATGTTTTAATAATTTGATAAACAAATGTAGAAAAGCATTAAGTTTATTAACAGCAATACAAAAAAAAATATGAATAAAAAAAAAAAATCTGAAAGATTTCAGATTTTAAATTACGTCCAAAGGTGCGTTTTTTTAACGTTTCGTGTGCTACCTTTTTTTATTAAATATCATGTACTACGTACTCAAACCATAAAATTCAGTTCAAAATCAATATCGCAAAATTATTTTAAAATGAACATATCTTTAGAATTTCCGTAAGTCTCGTGCGCTGGAGATAAAAATGTTTTTTTTTTTTTTAAAACTCGCTTTGAAATCATTTAGTTTGTTAATCAGAAATTCGTTGAAATGTTACAAAACATAAAATCGATAATAAAGCAAATTTCAAATTCAAAATTAGGGCTTCCAGATGCCCATATTCGCAGTAGGATTACGTCATTCAAAATTCGATGGCTCTAGGTTTTATCACAATGCGAGAAACATGCATACATTTATGCAGATTTTTCATTTTTTAAAATTTAATGCAGAGCGATAACATTTAGTGGCAACAATTTGAAAAGTGAAACGGGCATTCAGAGTGAATCGACGCAAAATCGCAAAGCGAAAGTAATAGTCCTTCGGGACTAAATCCCTTTGGACTAAAAAAAAAAAAACTTCAAGCAAAAACATTTAATCAGTTTAAATCAAAAGGCAAACACAAATATGACAAATAGTGCATTTAGAATTTTTAAAAGCCTTTGAAATGAGGAAAAACAGGCTTAGAAACATTTCCAGAATGTGTTCGGATTACTATACAACTACAGTGGCTCACGTTTGTTTTTGGACACTTGTATTTTTCAATTTTATTTGCAAATATCAATTACTAAATATTGACAAAATGAGTTAATTTTTCCATATACTGCTGAACATCGTTTTTGAAACCTTGTTATTTTGAAAAAGCGCAGCATTCAAAGCTTTTTAAATAAAATAAATAATTTAAGTAAAATAAAGAAAAGAATTTATATTAAAAGTTTTGAAAATGAACTTACAAAATGTTCGGAACAGTATCTGCTGTGATACTTCTTTCGCAAATGAAGCAAACTCCATTGATGGAACACAGCAAAAACTTTTATTTAACACTTAAATGGCGACATACAATCAAGAAGAGAGAACGAATTCTAAACTATTTAAAAAAAAAAAAAATCTGAAAGATTTCAGATTTTAAATTACGTCCAAAGGCGCGTTTTTTTAACGTTTCGTGTGCTACCTTTTTTTATTAAATATCATGTACTACGTATTCAAACCATAAAATTCAGTTCAAAATCAATATCGCAAAATCATTTTAAAATGAACATATCTTTAGAATTTCCGTAAGTCTCGTGCGCTGGAGATAAAAATGTTTTTCTTTTTCCGTACAGTGTTGCCATTGCTCGCTTTGAAATCATTTAGTTTGTTAATCAGAAATTCGTTGAAATGTTACAAAACATAAAATCGATAATAAAGCAAATTTCAAATTCAAAATTAGGGCTTCCAGATGCCCATATTCGCAGTAGGATTACGTCATTCAAAATTCGATGGCTCTAGGTTTTATCACAATGCGAGAAACATGCATACATTTATGCAGATTTTTCATTTTTTAAAATTTAATGCAGAGCGATAACATTTAGTGGCAACAATTTGAAAAGTGAAACGGGCATTCAGAGTGATTCAACGCAAAATCGCAAAACGAAAGTAATAGTCCTTCGGGACTAAATCCCTTTGGACTAATAAATAAAATTACATTCTTCGTGCGTTTAAAACGTTGCCATTCTGATACATATTAATGTTCGTCTATTTAAGTTGTACAAAAGATTAAAAACAATATTTAAAGCTGTTACACTGCATCTGACTCACATAATACTAAATGTTTTCTCGTCTGCCAAATATAGTATGTTTTCAGTATGATAAAATGGTACTTACGTACATTTTACGAATGCCCAAGCGCTATTTTCCTTGTTTTCTAGTTGACGAAGAATTTCCTTCTTACCTATTACTCAGTGCATACTAGTTGAAAATTAATAACTCCACGAAAAGAACCAGACACTGCGGATGAGTATCTACAAACTAATTAAGGAGATACTTTCTAGTAATTTTTCTCCAAGGTTAGAAAACTTTATAAGACGCCATGAGTTGTAAATGAAATATGTAGTAAGAAACAAAGAAGTTCATTATTATTTACATGCAAATATGTATTTTTTCTGCATGCTTATAAGGTATTTTTCCACCTTCTAAGCATGCCTTCGTGGTGTAGTAGTCAGCACACTCGGCGCGTATTTGAGAGGTCCGAGGTTCGAGTCCCGGCGAGGGCTTTGCCCATTTTTCACATCTCTTGCTTTAAAAAAAATACCTAATGTGTCTACATACTTCATAAAAAATGTAATAAGTAAAAGAAATAGAGTAGGATGTCATTATTTTTTCTCAAGTTTTTATTCTCTTGGCAAGATTTCGTATATATATTTCTTTCCAGTTTAAATTAAACGTCAGTTATTTAGTGGTTACTTCAGTATATTACAATTGTTTGAATACGTGTCAATCTGAAAATTTTGAAATTTACCTGTCAATACGTTTGAATTACAAAGTGTGACAAGTAAAAATTTCTTGCAGATACCAACCTTTAGATTTCAGACAGAAAATAAGTGATTGATATAAATATTTGATTTTTTTCTTTCGTCATTTTTGTATGTATGTTTTACCAAATATCTAGTATTATTTTTTTTTTCAAATTTAGTTAACAATTTTTTTTTAGTTAATGAAATAAAATGACCTGTAAGACTGTGCATATGGAACACATGCAGTTTGAGTTTGAGACCACTGGTCTAGACTTCTGTGCCTTTTCAACAGTACCGCATAATTTCAGTTCCATGAATTTTCGTTTTATAACATAAAAAAAACAGTTTAACACTTTATATCAAGGAGTTTCTGACTATTTCGAATCCTTTACCATCTATAAGAAAGTTGAATTATTAAATTTCTAACAGAGCATGTTGTTAATATGTGGCAGCTTTCCACGTTCACTTCAGATATCAATATATTTTGCAAAACAGGTAATAAATTCCTAATGCAAGCGATAATTCTGGTGATATATTTTCATTCAGAACAAAAAGTTATTATAAGAAACATAGTCTTCCAAAACATCGAAACAAAATTTTCGTTTGTCCAAATTATTTCGTGAGTTACTGATTAATAAATTTTTTAAGTAAATTATTTTGTTACAAGGAATAATTTTATTTTGCTATATGCAAAGCTTCAAATAGAGAAAAATATAATATGTTAGGGAAAAATGGGTTCCATATTCTAATTATTTAGTACAGGATATCCGCAAATAAATTTCAAAAAAAGGAAGTGCCCGAAAACAAATGGGAGCCACTGTGTGAAACTAGCAAAACAAAATTTTGACCAAAAGAAAGTTTATAAAGAATTTTATTAAAAACTGGGTGATTTGCCTTGTAAGTTTTTTAGTAAAGTAAGTTATGTATTTACATTTGCTGTTCTTGAGATAAATGTGCTCCACGATTCGAGGTATGTAATTAAGTTAGGCAATATGTCCGCGCTTTGCGTTATATGCCAGTGATCATCTTGATTTGATTGGAATAATCAAGTAATAAGTTTGATTGCACGCAGAATCATTTCGTGACGATCACCTCCAATTAACCATTCACCTCAAGTACTGGCAAGTATTTTAAACAAAAATGAACTATGTCACTTTTTTTTAAATTTTAAAAATATTTAGACTCCTTGTGCACCACATAGTATGATACAAGTACTATGTGGTGCATAAGGCGTTTAAATATTTTTAATACAGAGTCTTACTTACAGAGGTAAGTAAAAACAGAAAAAAGAATAAAATAGAAAAGAAATATCTGAAAGATTTCAGAATTCCTAATTTTTCGAATTTCCTAAACACTTTTAATATGGAATGTTACTTTAAAATAAGTAGTTCAAAACTTTTTTCGCATTCTCTCAATTACTATCACCGCACATCACGTATTTTCTGTACTTCATTTGAGACTATAATTCAAGTCAACCTTCGTTCTAACGCTCTTCGCGAACTGAAACACGCTAAACGGAAATCAAGTGGGAAAAAAGGATAGGTAGGCAGTTCTACTATTTGCTGCAGCCGTCCGTTATACCCTGGTTACGAGGCAAGCCAGGCAGCTAAACATGACCCTGAAATGTCTGTTCTTAAGTAACGTACAACACTGTATTACTCTCTCTAATTGCTAGTGCTCTACCACCATCATTTCATATCTTCTATTCATCAGGAATCTAAGTTGCACCCGAATACAACATAAAAATATCCTCAGAAATTTAACTTATGAAACCCGGAGACCGTCGATATTCACTTTTGTTAGGAAACCATTAAATTTCTGATACGTTATCATTTCTTCCCCAATTTAAATTTCGTGGAGCATTATGATTTCATAGTACAGCAAGTGGTATTATCACTGTGATTTCTAAGAACAAATACGTTTATGCAGATTCTTCATTATTTAATTTCTTTAATACAGCGATAATATTTGGTGGCAACAATTTGAAAAGTGAGACAACGCTTTTAGTGAATCAACGCAAAATGCCAAAAATGAAATAAAAGTCTGAAAGGTTTCAGTTTGTAACAATCGTCCAAAAACGTTCGCTCAAAGTTTCTTACGCTCTCCCTGAACTTGCAATCTAACAGTCTGTTCTCGCCTTCCCCTCTGCTAATTCACTTTTTTCTTTCTTTCTTTTTCCTTTCTTCTCCTCCCCCCCTTTTTTTGTGTGTGTGTATTTAGCTTTATTATTAACCATTATTTTCGTCGCTTTTATGCCACATACAGTTCAACAGAGCCACAAAATATTTCAAATTGGCATAACAGCATATGTTTAGAATCCCCTTGGCAGTGTTAAGTGTTGGCATAAATTTCTGTACTTTTCTCAGTTCATCATATCAATATTCAGTTTTCATAGTAAGATGGCTAAAAAAAGCAATTTTTTTTGTCTTTTTGTTATTAACCTTTTATGTGTTAACTTTATTTATTAAATATCACTTACGCCATGTAATATTCAGTTCAACAGTAAAATCACAAAGCATTTAAAAGCAGCAGGTCTTTAAAATTTCCAATAGAGAGTTAGAGGTTGCCATGTAGAGGCATTAGGTTATTTGGAAGCAGGAGATACAAAAAATGAGCAATGCCCTCGCCGGGACTCAAACCACAGACCTCTCGAATACGCGCCGAGCATGCTGATTGATCACTACAGGACAAAAGAATGCGAAGAAGACGAGAGAAATACCTTATATACTCCCCCTTTTAAAGGGCGACTGGGATTTAGGGGACCTAGTCGCCAACTTCTGGTTGGGGGAGAATCATCATCCACCACCTTTTTTAGGGCGCCACTATAGAACCATTAGGTTATTTGCAAGCAGGAGATATGAAAAATGAGCAATGCCCTCTCCATTACTCGAACGACGGACCTCTCGATTAAGCGCTGATCGTGCTGACCACTACATCAGGAAGGCATGCGAAGAAAGCGGAAGAAATACCCGATAGCCATACATATTTTTATATTCGTTATGTTATTCTTTAAAACCTTTCTTTAAACAACTTGAATATTTATCATAAAAAAGAGAAAGTACATAATGATTTTGATCAGTCCAGCTAGTGTAATTTCATGAAAATATTGAATATTTCTAGTTAGGCATTTGATGATTTTAATACATGTTTGTGTAAATCAATCGCATTAGAAAGTATGAGAACTGCGTTTATGGCTTTTAAATCGATTTATATATTACTCAGTAACCTTCCAAATTAAATTTCAAAGTATTCTAAGACGTTGGCGCATAGTAGATTAGGTATTTTATACCGCGGCAACACATTGATTTCATACAGGTGAGTTTGATAATAAAAACTGAAAAATAAATATCTTACGTTTTTCCGACTGGCAACAGTCTCGCGCTCTTGAGATAAAAATGTTTTATTTCAAACAGTGTTGCCACTTCTCGCTTTGAAACCTTTGAGTTTGATCATAAAAATTCATTCAAATTGTACAAAATATGAAATAAATAATAAAAGAAATTCGAAATTTAAAATTCGGCCCTCCAGGTGCACATGTTTGGATGAAGGACAACGTTATGCAAGTTGGATGCCTCTAGGTACCGCCGTTTTTTCGCAGTGCGAGGAACATACATACATACAAATTCTTCGTTATTTAATTTCTTTAAAAATAATAGTGGGCGATAATATTTAGTGGCAACAATTTCAGAAGTGGTACTTCATTTATAGTGAACAAGTGCAAAATCCCGTTTCGAGACTATAGCTCGTTGTTGGCTAAACACAGTACAGACAACACAAAATAAAATTTGCAAATTCACGTAAGTAATAAATGGGGAAGAGAATGCCATTTTATCTTAAACAAACACATGGAAACGGGGATGAAACTTAATTTTTAAAAAATTTAACTTGCGAATAAATTCTTTTATTCCCTGTGTAAGCTGTAACAGTCGGACAGCAAATGTTACCCATTTAAAATCCTCTAAACGCACAGGAACACCCATTTTAAAGTCCTCTAAACGTGCAGGAACACAAGTTCTTAGGAGATAACCCATGTGAATTTAAATTGTCGTGCCTATTTAAAAATTCAGTAATTTCAAAATTGCAGAAAACATTTTTAGTATTGAATCTATGAGGAATGGATGGGAGAAGAATTTCTGTATAATTCATTCCACTTGAGAAATGCTTTGCTCCAACTTTATTTCTTAAAACAGTGACTTAGGTAGTATAATTGGGGTATTAACCTGAAGGTTTGTATCTTGTTCTGCCAATCTCCAGTCAGCCCTTTCATTTCCTAGACTACTAGTGTGGAAATGTACATGAGAGAAGATGACACCACCACCTTTTAAGAACTGCATGAGAAGTGACAATTAATTTATTGCAAAAGATATTCATAAGAAAGTATAACGAGGAAAGAGAATTATTGCAAATGTGCAAGTTACAACTTAAACTAGCAATGATTAGATATCTGCTTAATTTTTTTCACTAATGCACAGTAATTCGGCTTAGAAACGCTGCATTCATTAAGAACTAGAACCAGTTTGTTTTCCGCGTTTGAACTTCGACACTAAACATCATCTCTCTAACATGACCATTTCCGCCAGAACCCCATATAATCATCTAGAATCGCGGAGGGTAGGTAAGGCTTCCTAAGAACTAAATAGACCATAAGGCTGTAGAGATATTAGGGTTTTTTTTCACCTTAAGAGAAGTAAACACGAAAATCAGTTATATCCTCACCAGGATTCGAACCGCAGTTTTTCCAGTTCTTTCCAGTTTACTAGTTGGACATATTACTGCTTACACCCTGAGACCACATGGGGAAAATGCAGTATTTTTTAGAAGACACATTGTGTACTGTATGTGTTTTACTTTTAACTGTTGAATGTACTTTTCTTTTTGAATACCTGTGCTTATATAAACAAATTTGAATAAACATAAAAATGATAAAAAAATATACAGTACAGTTGAACTACTGAAACTGTGACCTATAGCTTGATGTGCAAATAGGGTTGCTTGTCGAGATAAGGAAGAAGTTTTCTATAGTAATTTCACACTGAAAAAAAATTTTTATTTATGTTAAGCCAATAAACTAAAATCTTTCTAAAGATGTTTTATACTTAAAGCTTACGAATACTACCGCTACTTAATTGTCATAAGAGGTACATAGATTATTAATAACAATTGAAAATACAACTAATCTCGATTTAATTTGAAGATGGTTAACGAAGTTCTATCTTTAAGAAAGTAATTTAACTTCTTTGAGAAACTGTTTTAAAATTAACTGTTTATTTAACCTAAATAACTTTTCCTTCAGGTTAAATTGTTAGTAGATGTAATTTTTTTAATATGTAATGGTACATGTCAGAGGTGGCCTAAAATGTAATGTCAGTGATACCACGTGTTATAATTCAGGAGTGTTACTAGATTTTGCAAAAGTCACACGTCCTTATCTGCATCATTTTAAAGTGAAACAAGTTTCGAATGGAAAGAAATGATTGAAGTAAATTAACAAATTTTCACATTTTTATATAACTAATGGGGTTATATATAAATGCATAATTATTATTTCTCCTGCTTTAGATTAAGAAAAATATGTTCCTACGATACACATATTTGAAGGTTATTTTAAATGATAAGTGCAATTATTATAATACTTGCACCAGTTAAGCCAGTAGAACTGTAAGATACACAGGATGTCCATAATTAAAGACTTTATATTTCAAAGCTGCCTGAGGGTGAAACCAGTCATTAAAAAATTGTGAAATTTTGTGCTCATTTAATGAAGGAATGGGAATGTCTTTAAAAAAACAATTAATTGCAAATATCACCACCTGAGGGCATTATATTAATAAATTACACATTTAGCCATGCCTTTATAATAGTTTTACAATTTTACAAATTTTATTACAAGAAAACATGTTCCTCATGTTTGTTTATTACAAGAAGTTTGTTTATTGCAAGAAAACATGCCTATCATTTTCAGCTATCATTTAAAGATATACAAAGATGGCATGTTCCACAGTTGATCGATGTGTTTGTTGGGAAATGTTGAGTTCGTGGCGTGAAATGCTGGTTTTAAGATGAACAGAGGAAATAAAATTCTTCGATTGTCATGACTTAACAGATGTTTCAAATGCCCCAAAGAAAAAAATCACATACAGTGAGGTCTGAGAATCGGGGAGGCCAAACATGATTACTAATGACTTGTTATTCTGTAAAATGACGTTTGAGATCATTTGTAGCACACCGTGCAATTTGTGGAAGAGCTCCATCTTGCATAAAGATCGTACGTGCAAGGCACTAACGTGCTTCATACAGCACGAACAATTTCGTTCTCAGTGCATATCGCTGCCCGGTAATGAGCATGTCACTGGACCTGCCAAGCGTAATTCCTTGAAGAAGTACTTAAAGTATTTCCCTGCACTGTCCTAATGAAAAACGCTTTGTCTGCCCGCTTCGTCTGTCTGTTCCAAGGCCATTGTGATTCGATCTCAAAGCGAATAAGAAACTAAAGTGAAAACTGCAGTCGAGTGTCGAAATCATGTGGATATTATCCGAAGATATTCTGCAAGATCTTGTGGACGTTGATCATCGCCTATCCAATGCCTCTGCTACACACCGGAGACTGGTGATAGCCTGAAAGTTTGAAGCTGTGTTCTTTAGCACCTAAAGCGCAGCGTCCTGTACTGCTTCTGCAGAAACGAGTTTTCTTCCTCTTCCAGGACGAACAGGAAATGATCCTATTTCTTAAGATTTCGTCATCATTTTCTGAAGGTTTTTAATATTCATTCGACCTCCTCAAATTCCTTTCAGAATCCGAAATTTCCGTAGAGCACCTACTGTGGAATTACTGTTTTGTTAAACAGTTTTACTAACAAAGCGTGATCTCGTGAACTTACGGTCATCGTGAGCAAACTGAAACACATTGAAAGCAAAATCTCCCAGTTCCAAGTACCTTTGTTAGCCGCGATTGTCGTGCTAAGCGCGACTTGTTCCGACTGTCATGATGTTGGTGTCGCTAAGCGCTTCAAGTAAATTAATACTTGAGCTGGGCTGAGTCCGCATCTCCGCAAATGTTTCCAGGTTTTAAAACAGCTGCTGCGGGACGTTGACAAAAATTTTCTTCAAAGCAAATCGCCCTCTCGTGACGCTATTTGTAGTTATTTTGTTTTCGCTGAAAGACATTCGCATTTCTTCATTAACCCACCACAAAATTTAAGGATTTCATGATGACTGGTTTTGCCTGTAACTAGCATTGAAAGAGGGTTTTTTAATTCTGGACACCCTGTACACGCAAGCGAACATTTTTTTTTCTAACAAAATAACGAAGCACTTTCTTTTGATTTCCTGTTCTCCCCACTATTTATAATTGCTGAGTGGTATTAAAGAATTAATTCAAAAAATAGATGTAGTTATTTTTCTTTAACTCATACGACTTTCCTCTGAAAAAAATAAAATAATTGACCCAAGACAGCGGGCAAAGTTATGAAATAGCTGTTAGAGAAATTAAAATTATTTAAAAATAAGTCTTCAACGTTTTTTGTCTATAGTTATATATAGACAAAATATATATAATATAGTCTTTCTTTTTCCACTCAGTTAACACAACGTTCATTATATTGAAATCAAATCTAATCTTAAATAATTGAATTAATTCATTAATTTTGAATTGTATTATCATTTACATTTTATTTTTTGTAAAGAAGAGATTCTCAGATCCACGAATCTTCAAAACGATCTGAAATTTTCATGTTGATCAGCCTGTTTTCATCATTTCTCTATTCTCGAAAATTCAGAAAGGTTATTGATTCCCAGTAGAAACAAGCATTCATTAAAAACAGAACACGGTTGTTTTCCAGTAATGCACTCTAAGAAATCTGCCAGAGTTTCCAGTTAATCAACTCACTGCGCTTTCTGGATCATTCTTGAAATTGGCTTTCGAGTAAAGGAGTCATCTCGATTATTTTTGAACAGAGATAACCTATTACCATTAGGCCCTGAAGTGTTTGGTGCAACTCATTCTTACTCAAATATGTTTGTTAAAATATAACTTCAGCAGTTTCATTATGTGCTTCATTTTCTAAATTTAATTTTAATTTTTTTATAATTATAGGTGCGTTTTTAAAAACTGTATTCTTAAAATTGTTTGCCATTGAAAGAAATTTCCCATTTTGTTATGTTTAAGAATGTCAAATGAAACCTTTTTTTCCTTTTCTTCGTCATCATTTTATTACCCTGATTTGAAAAATTCGAGAGTCATTCAGGATTCGAATTCGGATTCGATAAAATTTAGAATTTATTTCTAAATTAAGTTAAAAACTGCATTTTTCGTTGCGCTCTTTAACAAGATTTGAAATACATCAACATATCACAATGCATATGGACGTAATTCATTTCAAGAATAATGCTGAAGGCAACAACACTGCAAAACGGTTGATATTATCGGAGTGAAATTTGTGCCCCTTGTACCGACTTCGTCATGAAAACTCCGATTTGAACAATAAAAGCGAAATTTCGTACGTTAAGTGTAAATGATTTACAGAATAGTATTTTAACTAATACGCGGGGATGATCGAGTATGTAAATGAAGATTCCCACTCATATTCCTTGCTGAAATTTCTTAAAGGAGATGTATTCAGGTAAACATCTTCCAATATATTACAGATTTAATATGGAATTATATTACAGATATATTAATATATTACAGATTTAATCACATATTGTACAAGAAGAAATATATCTAATAAAATTAAATGTATGCAGTTCAAAATGTTACATAATAATTGAAGAATATTAACACCTAGTAATCCTGAACTACTGCGCAGGTTGTATGCATTTACATTATTATTATACATTTGCGTTACCCTCTCAAGTGTCCAGTGACATGTGGTTAAAACGAAGTGTGCAAGCTTCTGAGATACAGTCACTGTATAGGAAATCAGAGATTTTACTTTCAAATTGGAAATCTGTGTGGCAAAACTCAAAAAGAATTGCACTATGCATTTTCTCAAATTTGTGATGATCAAGCAAGGGACGAAATGTAAGCGGGCTGTTTGATATCGTGAAGTACATGTTAGACGTACAAGAAGACCGAAAGCCATTGACATCAAAAACATCAACAGAGGAAGGAATTGCGATACCTGTGTCTGGTTAAAAAGGAAGAATATTGTCAAGCAGCTTACGAGGAAATGTCGCAAGTTACAAAGATATCACTAATATCAGTATACTTTAGATTGACAGAAGCATCGTGGGAAAGAAAAGTTTGTGTTGATTGCATCCTTCACGGCTTGATGCAATAGTATTGAACTAAGAATTAATGCTGAAGGTAGGAGATTTCTAAAATCGCTATTGTTGAAACATGGATTAGAAACTTTGAACCAAATTTAAAATCGCTGCCAATCCAGTAGAAAATCCATACTCCTACTCGTGATCGCCAAAAAATTCGATATACGCAACTATAATTGACGTAAGTAGCTAAAGATTACCAAGTAATCATCATGAGAGAATTATATGTGGAAAAAATATGAATAAAGCATGTTACTGTAAGTGGTTACGAAAACTGAGCAGAAAAATATATCCCCTCCCCCTGAAAAAAAATAAAGGAGCTGATTTTGGACGCTAATGCACAACTTTACTTCTGTACTTGGGAGGGTGTTTTGACAGATCTGCGGATCAAGTACGAATGGGAACTTTTACATTCTTCTTCATAACGTCTATATATTAATCCATCAGACTTCAAGTTCTCTAATTCGAAACAGCTGCTACACGGCAGAATTTTCTTCCATGAAAGAAATTTCTTAGGATATTCAAGTTATTGAGCCCATTACAGTTATGGTGGTGCGCAGTGAAGGAGGACAGACTGCCAAAGATGTCACTAATTCCTTTGATGTTGATCCTTCGATGATTTCGCGAATGTGGAAAGAAATGCAGGTAAGTCAGGCAATTGTTCGGAGACCTGTGTGTTCTGTTTACCGCCCAGTCCAGAGGGACAAGATAGAAGTGGTGTCGTCAACATATCAATTGGATTATCTGAGATTGTCGCAACGTTCTGTTCATGGACGAGTCCAGTTTACCGGAATCAAATGATAAACGTGTAAGGGTTTGGAGAGAACAAGACGCATGGTGTCAGGCTCAGAACATCTTCGAATAGTACGCATTCAAAGGTAGTAGTAGCATTATAGTGTTAGTTGAAACTTCCATGGGATTTATACCTTTAAAGACGCTTATGTGGCGGTTGCGCGGTATCGGAATGAAATCCCACACTGTACTGTGAGACTCTATACTGCAGCAATTGGTTCTGATTTCCTGCTTATGAATGATGATGACCATCTTCATATAGCCAATATCGTTAATGAATAGCTGTAAAGTTAGGGCATTTCTGGTTAGCATTTTAGTAACTGTAAAGTTAGGGCATTTCTCATGTGGAGTGGCTACCTTTTCCTTCCGACTTTAAGTTCATTGAAAATCTTTGGGATATGCTCGGATGCTGATTTTACGGTATGCACGTTTGCCTCCTCCAACCAGCCTCAGGAAGTTGGAAACTTCCCTATCCTGAAAAGGCTGATGCATTTAAAGAAGTTCGGCTACTATAGTTTATTAATATAAGTTTTGTCTGTTTGTTTTTAGCTTTGAACATCAGTTTGTTAATCACCTAAATGTGTCGTCTTTACATAATTTTCGAGCATTAAAAGTTATTTTTATCTTTGTACGTAGTGTTTTTCTTTCATGCATAAACACATAGCTGCAATTTTGCACATATGCATCAAAGCTGCAATTTTCCATTTTTGTTAATTTTATGGTATCGTGCTTTACTTTAAGAAGCCAGTGTAGAATACAGCATTGCATCATAAAAAACGCATGTACTCGTATTATGCAAATACTGTACATCCATCAATACAAAACACACATACTATATATTATGCATATGTTACGGTAAAAACCCGAAGTCTGGTAAATCCTAGGTTTTACCTGTAAAACCTAGCTATTACCAAAGTGGCTTGGTCAAAGTCGGAAGTATGCTTTAATATGATTGTGTCAAAGCATACATCTGGTTCTTTTTTTTTTTTCAATTTGAACTTCAATATCTACTTTCATCATTATGCATGATTCTTTTTCACATGTATTATTATTAGCTTGCGATTCTAAATCAGCTGTTGATTCGAGATTGGTACCTGAATCTTCTGTATTAACCATGCATTCATTATTAATATCTATAATTTTTTCGAAGTCCTCTTCAGTGGCCATGTTACTAATCCAATTATGTGGCAAAACTGAGTTAGCAAGTCCCAACTTCATAGGGTACTCAACCATAGCTTCGTAAGATGGACATTTGATTCCCTCGTGATATGCTTTATTTTTCATTGCTTGAACAAATTTTAATTCTTCCGACTATGTTGCCAACATGCTCTCAATGTCTTGGTTCTCCCGTTTGATAGCACCTTGCAATTGACTGTGTCACGGTTATTTTTATAATCACTCCACATTTCACATAAACTGTTTGTGATCTAGATGCAAAATTCCGTCCCATTGTCAGATTGGAGAATGTTCGGGGCTCCAAAAGTTGTGAAAACATCCAGGAGGTGATATGCTACTTCATCAACTCTTTTACTTTATAAACTTCGAAGTAGAACGAATTTTATAAGATTATCTTGATACACTAAAATGAATTTCATATCACGATACAGACCGGATTGCAGATCTATTACGTTGACTTGCTGTCGAGAATTCATTTCGTTATGCACAACTGGTTTGATTGCAGTTCCCTTTTTCACAGTTTTTTTGTTTTTTCTGACATAGTTCACATAATCTCAAATACATGACAATAGATTCCACTGTTAAATTCTTATACTTGCGATTCAGTTCCTTAATCTTACGGAATCTTCACCATGGCCAGCTGCGATATGATCGTCGTGTATGACGTTGAAGACTTCATCAATTGTAACATAATACAGGATTCTGCAGATAGTGCACTATAAATTTGTCCTCTCCTCCAATATTTGGGCCCACCACCGGCCGAGCAGTAAAGTCGCTAAACAGTGGTAGTTCGGTTCGAGGATCGAATCCCGCCAATGGGCCGACTGTCGGGCGCCTTCGTGGCCTTCCCCATATGTTACACGCATGTGAAACAGTTTATAGCCCTCGAGACTTTGTCATAATCATATACGCCAACACCTCCTATATTTAGGATATCATAGCGTTTCAAACTTCCGCAATGAACTGTTTGTTTTTCCTTCACACATTTTGCTTCTTTCACTTCATTTATTAAAAAATTGTATTTCTCATTTGTTAAATAAAAGCTGTTATCGTGCTTATTTTTTACAGATGTAGTAAAAATATCGTAAATGTTTCCGCATAACACACTCATTTGCTTTTGGCAAAATAAAAAACGCAAAATATGTTAAAAAGGAAACACACTGGTTCTATTTTAGATCGTAGCCGCTTAATTTGTTTGTATTCGCTCGAAGGTAGACTGCAAATAGCACAAATAAGGAGAGACGGAAGCAGAAAAGTTTGATTGATTACAGCGACGGAATTTGCGTGCGCTGGACTTATTCAAGGTCGATATAAATCCCTCGTTTCGGGTTTTTACCGGAAGGCATTGGTAACTTCTAGGTTTTACCACAAAGGCTTGGTAAAAGGCCGAAATTTAATCATATTAAAGCATACTGCACCATCCGCCCCACGTAGTCCCGATTCTCGTTCATACTGTAATCCTAAGCACGCGGTTTACTCAAGTTTGCTCTGGCAAAACACACGCTGGTACCAAAAATATACGAAAAACAGAATGTTTAAGTTTTAAGTAAACTTCCTTTGGAGGTATCCGGGCTTATTTCTTTCTTTAAAAAAGTAGTAAAAGTAAATAAATAAATAAACAAAGAAGTCCCAGTGTCAAATATATTCCTTAACTGTATGGGATTTTGAAAAGAACCACGTTCCAAATATCTTTTTGATTCTGTTAAAAATGCTTATAACGGAGACTATATAATAATTTTAGGATTATCCATTTTCACTCCTTTTAAATTAAGCGAAGGTAATTAATTCTGAACGCCTATCATTGCTCAGAATATGAATATTGAATGTCTAATGAACTTCCGCTCTGCGTTGTTATTCAAGGCTAAGAACCCAACCCACACAAGAAAATATTAGTGTAGATGACAGAGAATGTAGTCTTGTAGTCTTAGCTATTGAAAACCCTCAAAAAAAATTTTCTGGAGAAAGTGAAGCGTGTGGGAAAGATGGCGTTCTCATCCGGGCACTTGTGACGTCATAAGAATACCAGTTGAGGCCAACGAATAGCAGTCAAACTTAAGTAGCATTCATCGCTTTTGATGATAAACAGAAACTTCCGCTTTCTTTGGAGCATACGTGTCCCTGGAAAACAGAAGCGTTTCTTTCAAAAATAATATCCTTGCATTTTCGTGCTTGTTTTTATAAACAGTAATGCACATGTATAGTTTATATACTACTACTCACTTCCATCTTCATTCCCAACTTTTTCAGGTTGTTCCTGTAGTGTTATTAATGATGCTTATCGGAGTTGTAATTGAAATCACATCATTTTATATTTGTTTCTGAAAGAGAAGTCCACGATGCGTAATTTAGAAACTTTCTTATTGCAGGCTTCTGAAGAAACTGTTAAATTTCCAAATATTCATCATCTTAAAATTGATTCAGCTATTCACGGTTGACTCTTCATCATTATATGAAACTATGTTTAACTTTTGCAATAGTCAACAGCTCGCATTAAAAAGGAAATTAAAATTGTATTTTTTTTTATTTACTTGCTAACAAATTCAGGTTTTGGCCATAATTCAATTTTGTTTTTAATTCTGTGTAGATTCCAATAATCAAAAAGCATCATTTAAAAAAAATAAATATTAATTTGAGGTATATTTAGTATATTGAAAACTATTAGCCTTAAAAGACTTTTTATGATACATATATTAAAAACAGCGCCTAATATACGTTATTTATATTCATGATTTGTGTTTTATTTATGTCAAAGGTTAATAGAAAAATCAGTCTTATTGCAAAGAGAGTCGTTATTTTCCAATGCACCTAGCTAATGGGATAATTATCTAGTACCCTCTGTAACAGCTTTAGATATTGTTGCAATAATAATCTTGTACTTTTGAAATAGTTGAATTTGAAATATATCTGTTAATAAATGGCAATGTTTGAAACGCCAACACGAGAGCTGCGTGCGGTTCTCGCACGAAGTAAGATAATGATTTTTAATTTAAAAAAGAGATAGAATACGTTTTGGCTGTTAATTTTTGATGTTACCTTTTCTTCGACTTATATGTTGCAGTTATGAAATTGATCTATTAAATAAAGTTTGCTGTGTTCCAATGGAGTTTGCTTTAATTACGAAACAAGCATTACAGTCTTAATTATTTTTGGAGGCACCGGCGAGATAGAATAATCGTGCGTGCTTTTGAAATGAAAGCACATCTCCTGGAAAGCAAGGTATAGCATTTCTTTATTCC
>KK115521.1:60280-89583 GCA_000611955.2 Stegodyphus mimosarum
TGCTCCCGATTTTAAAAAGAAATTTATTATACAAACCGATGCCTCTGACAATGGCATCGGAATTATACTATCTCAATTAGATGAT
This sequence comes from Stegodyphus mimosarum, assembly GCA_000611955.2. Taxonomy (NCBI): domain Eukaryota; kingdom Metazoa; phylum Arthropoda; class Arachnida; order Araneae; family Eresidae; genus Stegodyphus; species Stegodyphus mimosarum. The sequence continues at coordinate 60,366 of KK115521.1, forward strand.
TATCAAAATGAGCATCCTGTCTTGTATATAAGTAAGAAATTTACCAAAGTTGAAAAGAATTATTGTACTACAGAGAAGGAGTGCGCCGCCATCGTCTATGCTGTAAAAAAGTTACATTTTTATCTTGATGGTCAGCAAGAGTTTTTGATTCAAACGGATCATAACCCTTTAGTCTGGCTACAATCTAATGCCAAATGTAATTCTAGATTGATGCGCTGGGCACTCACATTACAATCGTATAATTTTAAAGTCGTTCATCGAAAGGGAGCCTTGCACAAAAATGTTGACGTTCTGAGTAGAATTAAGTAGCACTATGTCTCTTAGTGTATGTAAACAAAGTTATATTTTATTTTGCTTTATTATTTAATATACTCTAATTTGATGACTCTAAATTTTGTCAATTTTTTCCTATTTAAATGTGCTGTTAGAATATATGTTCAAAACTTAAAATTTTGGCCAGGAGTTTACAAACGTAAACGAGAATTTGCCTTCTCTTAATATTAATGAGAAAGTCGCGTTCAAGAACTTTTCTCTTCGGAAAAGTTTCTCCGTTGGGGGAGAGATTGTAACAGCTTTAGATATTGTTGCAATAATAATCTTGTACTTTTGAAATAGTTGAATTTGAAATATATCTGTTAATAAATGGCAATGTTTGAAACGCCAACACGAGAGCTGCGTGCGGTTCTCGCACGAAGTAAGATAATGATTTTTAATTTAAAAAAGAGATAGAATACGTTTTGGCTGTTAATTTTTGATGTTACCTTTTCTTCGACTTATATGTTGCAGTTATGAAATTGATCTATTAAATAAAGTTTGCTGTGTTCCAATGGAGTTTGCTTTAATTACGAAACAAGCATTACACCTCTGATCAGCCTGATATTTTTAGGCTTATTGTAATGAGTTCATACGAATTTCAGCTAATTAGAAAACTTATAACTGTTTCTTCAAACAACGTGATTTCATCCAAACTTACTGCAGTATCCCCTAGATAGTGAAATCTTTTTTAAGAAGTATTTAGATAAGAGATATTATTGACAACGGACGCAAGTTTTGTATGTAAATCAAGTTTACAGAATAAAATGTTAATAAACACGTATTAAATCATTTAGAGCTACACTTTATAAAAATAACTCTCTATTTTCTTTTGTAAGCGAAAATACTCATCTTAATGCAGTGTTTAATATTAACAAATGCAAATATAATATTATGCGTGCTTATGAATATTAATGAACTTTTCAGTTATTACGTTATAATGCAGTTCCACAACATGGATAGGAAAGGAATTGAAAACAAATTCCTGGTTTCAATTTTGACGACTTCATTTATAAGGGAACTATGACGCGCTTGTTGCAACAAAATAATAAAATTATTATAAGGATGTAATTCATATTCACACGTATACGCATATTTATATAACCTCGTTCAAATACGTCGTTCCGTTTGCGTGCGCAAATTTTGCTTATACGATTGCTCACAAAGTTAAAATTACTATTAAAAATGTAAATGACGTTATAGAGTAGAAACTGGTTTATAATAAATATCAGATGTTTTCTCTCGGATCTAGTGAACTTATCACTACATGGATCGCAATTAAAGAATTTTATTGTAATCAGCCGAAGTTTTTTAAAAGCAAAATTTACAAATGTATAAAAGCAAAAAAAAAAATATTGTATGTATTTTACTTACTTAACTTTGATGGTGGGGTAATTCACCTTTCCTCTTAAGTCAGTCTTATAACTACTGATTCAGGTTTGTTATATATTTTAAATGTCGGTAAATTAAGATTTTCATTAATTAAGATTTCACGCAACAGCTTTTGATTTATGTGTGCTGTCGTGTATGATGATTTTCTTCTTTTTTCAAGTTTAATATGTTTTTAATGTCGACGTATCCATTGCTAATAAGAATAAAATAAGTCCAGCTTTGACTATACGTAGTACAGTCATTAACTATGCAATATACAGTCACTGCCTGTACATTGTGTTTATATCATTACTGCAATTTATTGGATTTACGAAGGACAAATTATAAAATTTCTGTGTAAGGTTGCAAGTAGAATCTTAATAATTTTATTTATTTTTATTATCAGTGGTATCGCTATAACGCCAGTTTGTTTAGACAAGAAAGTTTTAATAGCTTACGAATGTTTAGAAACGTCTATATGAAGTAACATTAATACATAGATTCAATTGTAAAAATGTGCTTACCGTACCTACTTGCCCGTTCACAACTTTCTTCCATTTTTTACCTCTTAAAAATAAAGAGAGAGGGATTAAATAAAAAGGGACATGGCGGCATTATAAATGTTGCATTTAAGAATATGCCTCGTAATGTTATCGGCAAAATTGCTAGCATTATAAATGCTTTCTTTATCTATTTCATATTTTCCAGATAGTTGGAATTGTACAGAAATTATCCTTCTTCCCCAAATGGATAAAAATAGATTAAACTTGAAGGCTAACGAAAAAGAGTTTCAACAATAAAATAACTTGTAAGACCCATTGAATTTGTGTTCACATCCCTAAATAATGACCTAAAAGTTGCCTTACTCATACTCTACGTGTCGAAAGAATTCGACAGCGTGTGTCATAAAGGACTAAGTTATAAATTAATTTAGTTGAATTTAGATAGAGAATTAATAGTCTTGATAATTTCATTTATTACTAATCGAAAACTTGTTGTTGCAAAAGGAAACATTCAATCCGATGTACAACAAATTACGGCAGGTGTGCCACGGGGTTCGATACTTGAACCTATAATATATTTATTTTGCGTGGCGGACTTTCCCCAAACCGGCATCGATCAAAATTACTACTTAGAATGCTGTCCTGACGACACTAATTTAGAGGTAAAATCAACAAATACTAATCATGCCATTAAGAAGCTATAAGTTCAGGTGCCTTATATTGAATCTTAATGTAAAAAATGGTGAATATAAATCAATGCACAAAAATCCCAGTTATTTGCCATCAGGTGAAAATGTGTAAATACGCGTCAGTAAGCAATTAATATTATTTAATGAACTTGTGCCGCAGGAATAGAGAGCAAAATACTGAGAAGTGACAATAAACAGTACCTTACAATGGAAGGACCGTATAAATACCATAAAAATAAGGCAGGAAACGTAATTAACAACTTACTTTCTACGATTAGAAAGTATTCGTAACTTGATCTCGGGAAAAAACGTTTAATCTGTACTGCCATAATTCACCCAATCATCACTTACACTTCACCTGCTTAGTTGATTGCGACAAAGAATGACATAATGGTACTGCAGAAAATTCAAAACAAATACTTACGAATAATTACAAATGCTCACTATGTTGTAAATAATCAGGGCATGCCTAAAGATCTGCAGAGTGACACCGTGGAAGATTTTTCTAGATAAAATTAATTCAGACTTCTACAAAACACATTAAACTGTAGGCATCTAAATGCTTTTTTCTTTTTAGTTCTTATGCTACTTAACGAGGACAAACACATTCAACCTTTTGTGGTCCATCTTTTCAACTATAATTTTCGACATAACATGTAATATTGCACATTGGCATGTAGATATTATATATATATTTTGCATATTTACTCTTGTATTTGGGTATGATTGTATTTCGTGTATATAGATTTTTCATATTGTTTTGAATCTTGACATTGCATACTTGTATTCCTTTTTATCTCATTGCTCTGCAGTGTTTTGCATTCATTCAGACTGTGGTGACTTATATCGCACTTTTATTTGATATTCCAATTTAATTGACATACATTCCAGTTCAGTATTCTGATAACATTCTTTTTTGACCTACCTTTGCATTTTCAAGGCCTATAGGATTATGGCTCCCCCATTTCCTTTCATCATCTTAGCTAAATCATCGGAAACTTCAGTTGTAAATCCTCTTAAGGAATTTGCCCTTGAGGCATTATGATGATCCGAACACGTTGCGATGTGCACAATATTCTCTGTGATACTTTAAGGAATAGATATATATGCAATACACTGTGCATAGATATACAGGGTGGTCATAAAGAAACTTTGCCAACATCTGCCCTTCTAGCTTCCGTTCCCGTGAACCGATCGAGATGAGATTGCAAATATAGTTATTCGGAGGTATACGCTCAAGATCCTGTGAAATGCAACAAAGGGGCGCTCGCGATTACGGTTATAGTTACAGAAACTCAAAACTGTCGAATGGCAACGCCAACGTTTTTCGGTCGTAAAATGTTCATTGCATGCGAAAACCCTAAATAGCGTTATAACGGTACCGGTATATCCAAAAACGGACGTCGGACGTGTTATGCATACACAAAAAAGAGTTCTGAAAACCGGCCAAGGAAACACGATCTGGGAGCACGCTGAAAATTTGCATATAACCGTAACCGTGAGCTCCCTTGTGTTGCATTTCTCTGTTTTCGTATAACAGAGGAAACAAAATCTTCGACCACCCCTGGTCTTTGCACATGAAAATAGGAGCATTTGCCGACGACGTCGCATTCACAATAAACGGTCCGACAAGAGATAAGTTACAAGATAACTGTAATCAAACGCTGGACATAATCAACACATTATGCAAACAGATCAAGTTGCAAATTTCTCACTCCAAATCCCAGACCATAATTTTCCATAAACCAGGACGCACCATCACCCGCAATTCTATCATCAAAATTGAAAATAATAAAATAAAATGCGTGAAAGCCATCAAATACCTCGGACTAACAGTAGATCAAAAGCTTACCTGGATTCAGCACCTTCAAGATAAAAAGATCACAACATGAAAAATAGCCAAAGCTCTCAAAAGTATGAGAGGCTATGCATAGGGACTAAACAAATACATTATGAAGATCCTACTAAAGACAGTTGTTAATAAAATCATCACTTATGGTGCCGCAATATGGCAGTTCCAATGACATCTAGAAAAATAAGAGTCCTCAATTCAGTACAACGACCCTTCTTAATCAACCTTACAAGAGCCTTTAACACTACGTCTGCAAATGCACTGCAAATTTTGGGAGAAGTCCTTCCACTGCCCCTCCAAGCAAAAGTTGACGCAACAATCGCAACCGTTCTCCAGCCACAGAAACCAGCCACGCTCCAGGATGTACTTTTTCTCCTCACAGATTACGAAGCAAAACCTAAGAAATTTCTTACACACCCTGCAGATGGACTCAGCAACCTAAAAGATCCACCACCAACACAGTATCAAGCCTACACAGATGGCTCCAAAATAAATAGCAAAGTTGGATGCGCTGTGACCATCAGAACAGCAACAGGATTGTACAGTGGATGGCAAGGTTATCTGAGAGAATGCAACAGCGTACATCAAGCTGAACTTACTACCGTTCTCAATAGCATCAACATTCTCCTCAGAGCCCCAACAAATACTATACATGTCATAACAGACAGTGAAGCATTCATCTTCTCAAAAATAAGCCAGTACCTTAATTCGCCCATCGCTCGTACGATTCAAAATGCCATCAGAAACAATAACAGGAAGTTCGTTCTCTCATGGACCAAAGGTGTCATAACGACTGTGAGGGAAACGAGAGAGTGGACGCTCTCGCAAAAGATGCAGCAACAAAGCAAGAAGGTGACAGCATTCAAATTCCATGGCCACAGTCAGACCTCAAATACAAGGTTAAATAGCTGGTACTAGAAAAGTGGCAGGACCAATGGTGAGACGGTCGCCAAGGACGAAGAAACTGTAGCTTCCTTCAAAAAGTGGACGAAGCATGCATCATCACTCATACTTCCTGACTCAATGCATCACAGGGCACGGCCCCTTCCCCACATACTTTCGCGAGAGAAATCTGTCAACAACGGACACGTGTGTATGTGGTGAAAGGGGTCATGCAGATAGATCACTATCTGTTTCATTGCCCGCTAACTTACAGTCATCATATCAAGCATCGAAACAACATCGAAATTGAATTTAAAAGATTCCTTATTAAGCATCATAACATCCACAGCAATATTAAGACAATTATCGACAAGCTCCACGAGTACCTTCAAGATCACAGAGACATCGCAAGCTAGTAAAAAGGAGGAAGTCATTCATTCAAGGGAGTGCCTTCAGTTTCTACAATACACACCTAAAATACGAATGAAACGAGTATGAACCGATAAAGCAAACCACAAAACAAAAGTGTACTTCAACGAACTGGGCTTGAACTTTAAACTACTAGTGCACACAATTCAACGAACTGAACAATGTGCCCTAGACTAAATTTGCATAAACATGCACAATACCAAAGCACCAACCTCTTGAATATGTAATCCTCTCAATGCATACTCTTTTTGTATTTTGTATTCTCATGCTGTATTTCGTACTCTGTTAGCATTTCAAATTATTGTTTTTAATTAATTTAATCACTGTGCTTATTTACATAATCAATTCCGTGTACTCTATCAAATTACCTTTCCGTGCACACATAACCATGGGCCCACGAATATAATGTAACTATTGTCCTATTCTACAAAATGCAACCATTTAATAGTATCCAACAACGTTCCAAAGCTTGGCAATGATGTGCCCATGGAGGTGCAGTTTTACTAGTTACTTAGTATATGCGGGCTATACTATTTTTGTCAATGACGATGTCGTGGTGTCCCATATGCTTGTTACTGTAACTGTATAACAGAAGCAAGATACCAATCACAGAACGCTTACATGGCGATTAAATTACTCTTCCTGGTAAAGTTTGTGGTGAATTGATAAAACTGTATTATCAAAATGGGATGAACGCTACTACCGGAATTGGGTAGGCGGAATGCACTCAATGATATCGTTTGGATGCAAATTGGTGCACCTCCACATAATAGCGAGGTTTGTTAAATGGTCCTGGAACAGCATTTGGGTGATCGCATCATCTCATGCCATTATTCTTTTCTGTGGCCTCCGCGATTCAAAGATCTGACGTTTATAGATTTCAGGTTTTAGGGATATCTCAAATCCGTAGTTTACCTTTGCAGTCCGCAAACTTTGTCGGCTTTAAAGGATTCTGTGCGGCGTGAGATTGCAAACACCCCGCATGCATGTTGCGTTCAGCGGTATTGTCCACCGTCTCCGGATGCAATGCATACTTGCCTGTGATGGCACCCATATGAAAAATGTTTGATCTAAATAAAAGGTATTCTTTTGTCTGATATGTGTTGTCATGCAAATTTTCTTCGTGCACCCAGATCGGGTATCGTTGGCCGGTTTTCAGAACTTCTTTTTGGGTATAAAATGCATAATACACCAGTTTTTGGATATATCGGTACCGTTCCAACGCTGTTTAGAGTTTTAGCATGTGCTGAACATTTTGCGACAGGAAAAAGTTGGCGTTACCATTCGATATTTTTGAGTTTCTGCAACTACAACGGCAGCCGTGAGCTCCCCTGTGTTGCCATTCACAGAATCTCGAGCGCACACGTCCGAATAACTGTATCTGGAATCTCATCTCGATCGGTTAACCGGAACGGGCGCTAGAAGTGCAGATGTTGGCAAAGTGTCTTTTTGGCCACCCTGTTATAACTGTAGGCTACATTTCAAAGAATTTATTTAATACGATTATTATTTTCAGTACAGCTCTTTTTGCTTTCAAAATTACTTTTTTCGGTATTTTAATACCTTGTACTTTGTTACCATCAATTAGAAGTTTTTTGGGGGGGGCGGTAACTAGAAAGGAAATACAATAGGAAAAAAATGTATGCGTAAATGTGGTATTTATTTGTAGAGCAAAATCTAGAATAAATTGGAATTTGATTCGTAGAGAAAAGTATCGGTCTTGATGAGCCATTGCTTTCATAGTACTTGTTGACATTCTGTGGAATTTATGCACATAACATGTTGTCAGAACCTGAAAGAGAAGTCTGTTCTTAAATATAAACATCAGCGCAAGTAAATTTATTTCTTAGAGCGGCGCGAATGTGAGCAAAAAACAGCCTAAAATTTCAAAATTAGATTTGATAGTTTGGTATCCTATTTATTTCATTCTTTCAACAAGCTATTTCAATGCTACCCGAGGAAGTGGAAAAAAAAGAGGTGCTCAAAGATTATCAAAACACTGGCAGGATAATTCTTTTTTTTTTCCTCACTTGAAAGTATTATTTAACATGTCTTTCACTTCTTGGTATAAAATTTTATTTTGATACATTATTTGGATCATAAAATATATTCTTATTAATATAATGTTTTGATACGTTTTTAATTTAGTTTTTAAATCCTAACTTGTAAATTAAATAAGCAAGCAGCGTGTTTTTATTTATGCAATGACGTTTAAAGAACAAATAAATGGCATTTTATTGGAAACGAATGATAACAACAGAAAAAATGCATTGGAAAACTGTTTTGCTAGCATATTAATATAGGAATAGTACTGAAAATATAGAACGGTGAAAAGAGTAGATCGTTGAAAGTTAAAAAAAATCAGTAGTAAAATAAAATATTGGATATCGTTAGATGTCCATGTATGTAACAAGAACTTCTGAAAAACATTTTTCAAGCTTTTCACACAGATATGTTTTTGCATGTGTAATATAAACGAATCATTTCTGATATTTATTTTTAACAGAACAGTATTTTCAAATAAAATGATGCAGAGAAATTTTACATTTGTGCAAATTCAGTAATCGAAGGAAATAGTACTTGATAATACATTATAAATCCTTTAATAATTAATGGTAAGTGTTCATAAAGAATTAATGTTTTCATCATTGTATTTTTTAATAGTTTGTAATGTTACACTGAATATAGGAAATGTTTTCTCGAAGTGATTATATAAAGTGAATAATTTATATTATTTCATTATTCTATTCTAAAATTCAGATTTTTCGAACCTGATAAAAATTGAATTTTTTAAGCATTACAGACGTCTCTGCAATCTTTGAAAAATGAAAATGAATGTCCATTGGATGTCATTCTTGACAATCCTAGCACTCACATCATGTACACTTTCAAAAGATCTCCCTCAAGTAAGTATTGATTATCTGATAATTAGCTACAGAAATTATCTGTTACGATCTTAGCATGAAAAAAATACTAAGTTTAACTATTTAAAACCCTTAAATAAAATATAACCTAGCAACCATGCCCAAGCTACGAACCTATATCTTTTGCTATTTTTATCTTATACATTTTTGTATTTTTTCCCCAATGTTTAACAAACAACAGGAACATTTTAAGATGAATACTTGATAATCTTCTCTACATATAATAAAACAAAGAGTCTGTGTGTGTGTGTCTTTCGTTCGTGTTGCGAGTAAGCTAATAGACCCAGGGCCACGAAATTTGGTACATAGGTGTATGTACACAAGAGCCAGTGCACCTCGAAGCGATGTTTTCGAAATTCGAATTAGAATTTTTTTTATTTTATGTTTTGTGACCAAATCGCGTCATTTTGAGACATAATGGGCTACAGGAAAGCGAGATTTCACTCTATACATTTCATTTTTACATCGTCGTGAAGCGTAGACACTTAGCTATTTTACGAACTTAAAATAAATTTCGTATTTCAATAAATCGATTAAATACGAATTTATTTAGGAAGGTGAGCTTAACACCTTTTCAGCGGAATTTTTTTTAAAAAAACTTATTTTAAAAAATGTGCTGTTTATTTTCCTTTGATTTTTGGACACGTTGAACTTTAATCCTTTCGACTCCTTTTAAAAAAAGAATTTTGGAAAAATAATAATATTTTGTATTTTTTTAAAATTTTTTAAATGAAGCTTCCGAATACACTTCTCACATCTCAGATATTTTAAAATGTAGTTTTGGCAACAATTTTCCTTTCTTATTGTTGTTGATAGATTTTTGATGAAATTGCATCATTTTGAATAGTTTCATTCTTTTAAAAATTTCGGTTTGGCAACAATTTTTCATCGTATTTCTTATGTTACTGTTTTTAAGAGACTGAAAAGTTTAAGAAATTAAAAAGTTGTTTCTTTTTGCAACGGTAAATTGTTTAATTACTTTATTAGGATAATTAACATTCGTATCAAGGGATATTGCTTATTTCATTGTAATATTTTATATTATGTTTTAATTATATATAATTGTAATTATAAAAAGTTTTGCATGATATTTTTTAATCTGTTTAAATTCTTAATCTGTTTATACCATTTGAGTTCTTAAGATTTTGCAAAGGGAAGTTGGTTAATTTATTTATTAGGATAAGTAATATTTGTATTAAGGGATATTGCTTATTTCATTGTATGCTTTTTATGTGTAATGCTTTTTTAACTGAATTTTTTTTTCCGTTGTTGTTTGTTTCTTTTTCGATAAAATTGTTCTGCAGAGTAAAATTCTGTGCAGTTTTCAAATTTAATATTTGGAGTTCTCTTTAGGCATTTTTCCGGTACACTTAAAAGCCAGACGAAGGCTGGCCGCGCAGCGGCTAGTAATTATATAAAAGTTAAGAAAAATATAATTCAACTTTTTAACCAAATTAATGTTAATTAAACCTTTAAATGCGGTTTCTCTTGAAACAACGATTAATGGTTTTGGCGTGATGTCTATTTCCGTGCACTGAGAAGAAAATAGTAAAATTATGATTAATCTGAACTTCGGTAATTCAGAAGTTTCGATAAGGCAGATATGATATTTTGCTGCGAAAAGAATTAATCAAAATTTAATGTTGATTTTTCTGGATAAACAGAACTTCTTTAGATATCCGACAGTGGAACATTTCTGATTGGCAATGAGTTCCCCCTCCCAATTCTTTTTTTTTTTCAGTTTGACATGTTTTGGGGAATAATATCTGACATAAAGATTTATTTCTCAACTATCGAGGTAATTCAATTATCCTTCGTAAAGGCTTCATACTGTAAGAAATTTGCTCTCCAGTGTTCTGTTGAATCATTTAGTTATCCCATAAGCAACTGCACATTTGGCTGTGTGAGTATTTAAAAATGCACTTTGATGAAATTGCAATTTCTTTCAGAAATGCTTTCTTTACCTTTGTTCGGAATGAAGAAATTATTCCATATTCTATAATTTTGTCCTTTGTTTTGAAGTATTTAAGTCCAAAGGTAACATATCTTCTTTATATAACAACATTTTTACATGAATGCTTGAATTAATGAATGAATTTGCGGCGGATCACACAGAGATGAGAAAATTGTGTGTGTCGTAACCCCAAGTCACTGCTTTCAAGCTTAAACAATGTGTCATATGTCATGTTTCTGATATCGCAGGCGCAATAATTCGTTCTACTTGACAGTGCAAGAGACAGAACTTCACGACTTATTTTACTTCCGCTGATTCCTTATACACTGGTGTGCAAAACTTAAGCAACAATGTAAAAATTTAGCAGATAGCCATGAAATTGCAGAAAAGGAGGTCTGGCGATCAGTACAATGAACACGCAAGTCAGTAGAAACGTCATGCGTATGCAAATATCAGGAACGAAACGTCAGTGGCGACGTAAGCGTACACAAAACGCGTGATGTCGGCGCGCGCAGCTCAACAGTAGAATAAAAGGAAGGACGGAGACGCAATTCAACATATTCGCTGCAAGTGCCAGTGAGTCAGTTCGTGAAATATGGCTAGAAGAAATCACCTGGACGACTTCACACGTGGAAGAATGATCGGAAAGCTGGAGGAGGAGCGTACTGTCACCAGTGTAGCTGCAGAGTTAGGAATCAACAAAAGTGTCGTTTCGCACGCTTGGAAAGCGCTCCAAACCACAGGTACAGCTGTTAGAAAGGTTGGTGGTGGCCGCCCGAGGACGACATCTGCAGGGGATGATCGATATATCGTCCTGTAGGCGAAAAGAGGCCGACAGCAGTCAGCAAGCGCCATTGCTCAGCAACTCTGTACAGCAATGGGGCGACAAGTGTCGCGGTTTACTGTGGCCAGATGTCTTCGCAAAGGGGGCTTATTCGCCCGCCGTTCTGAACGCTGCCTCCCGTTGAAAATTGGCCACCGACACCACCGTTTACAGATCGCAGAGAGCACAAAAACTGGACACCTGATCAATGGAGTCGTGTCCTCTTTACGGATTAGAGTCGGTTCAGTACCAGAGGCGATTCTCAACGCGTTTTGATTTCGAGAGACGTCGAGACCCGGTTTTATCCCAGTAACATCAAGGAAAGACACCGTAACGGTGGTGCTGGAGTTCTTGTTTGGGAAGGCATTATGCTGAACGGGCGAAATGAGCTCCACGTTTTCGACAGAGGGTCTGTAACCGAGGATCGCTATTGTGAGGAGGTACTCCTTCCCCATGTGCGTCTGTTCCCAGGTGTCATTGGCCCTGACTTAATTTTTATGGAAGACAATGCACGGCCACATCCGGACTCTTGCTGTTGAGGAGCTACTGGGAAGGGAAGATATCACTCGAATGGATTGGCCAGCGTACTCCCCAGATTTAAATCCCATCGAACATGTGTGGGATGCTTTGGGGAGACGCGTTGGAGCACGCTTACATCCTCCGGAGAACACCCAACAACTCAAACAGATGCTGATTGAGGAATGGGCACTCCTACCGCAAGAAATGTTGCACCAGCTGGTACTGAGTATGTGGAGACGGTGCGAAGCAGCCATTGCTGTGAGGGGAGAGCGTATCCCATCTCAGGAACATCTACTTGTTGTTCTTCCTCTTGGATAGACAATCATGAGTCACGATACTATGCGTTCAGTAAATCTTGTTTTTGTTTGATTCCATACCGTATGCATTGTAGTCCTTTTTCAGCTCTGATGCTTTCGTCATCCTTTACGCACATAATACTTTCCTTCATTTCTGCATTTCATGTCTCTCAGTTGATTTCTCGTGGAGTTATGGCAAAAACCCTGCTGTTGCTTAAGTTTTGCACACCAGTGTATCTGAAACGATATCAGAAGAAAAACAAAATCATTGGTTCGTCAGCCCTCCTGAAATTGAGGAGGCTTTGATTACAGAGACGGTGCAGAACGCTAAAATCTCCTGACACTAGTCGTAAGTTATGTTTCTTGCACTGTCAACTGGAACGAATTATTGCGTCAGCGATGTCAAAAACATGTCGTGTGACACATTGTATAAGCTTGGAAGCAGTGACTTGCGGGGACCACACACACAATTTTCTCATCTCTTTGTAGTCCGCCGCAATTTAATTAATGTTTGAATTAACGAAGTTATTTCGCTTAAAATTATATTCAAATTTATCAAAAATCATTCACACTACAACTGTATTAGTACATGAGAAGATTTTTAATTTTAATATAATAAACAGTTATAGAAAACGCAGAGGAAACAGATATCTCAATATCCCATGAAAATTTTATTTGTTATCTGTAATCGGTCTTACTAATGGTCAACACACCTTTAACATTACCACCATAAAAACTTTTAATAGTGATTCAATAATCTAATGACTTCACGGAATTTTAAGCTTCTTACTATAATAATGTAATAGAGTTTTTTGATAATTGTTGTGTTTCCACTCCGATCCAGAGCAATGAAGTGGATAATACAGAAAAAGACCAGTTGGATTTGATTGCTGAAGACGAACGTTTGAACGAAATTGACACCAACAGCAATGAGAATGAAGTTGATGCAGATAGCAGTGAGAACGAAATTGCGGGAGGTTATGTTGCAGGTAAGTCATAGCAATTGCTGTTCTTAAAAAATTAACTCAGGAGAAAAGCAGCCTCAACTAACATGGTCTATTAATCGCTACCTGTACTTGGTTTATTTTTTTTTTTTGGTGTATAATGTCATTTACAAAATCATGTATTCGATTGCTACGTGATCGGTATTTCCCTTTTTAATGTATCAATTTCTAACACATTTGGGCGATAAGAATGCTTATACAAAAATATTATTATTCATAATTTTTTCTAATATTTCCGTAGAGCAGGCATATTAAATTCAGTACCTCAAGTGAGTTAAATAGCCATCAGTGTACAAAAATGTGGGCCTCAAGGGAATAAAAAAAGCCATTTTCGTGCTTAATAATGTAATTAAAAAGTGGGTAAACATATGAAATCTTACTTAAGACAGTAGTTCTGTAAAAAAATTAGACCATAAGAAAAATCATGGTAGCAGATGATGGATAGCCGTTGTTTCGTTCCCAGTATCAGGCATCTTTTTCCTGCAACTTAGCTTTCGGATGTTTGGAGACTTGCTGCTTGCATTATCGATTTTCAGAAAAGAGGGTGAGAGGGTTTGTTAACCTGGATCTCGCTGGAGATATGTCCCCCCCCCCATAAGTGAGAACATAGTTCATGCTAATACCTACTACCGAATTTTCAAATCACAAATGATGCAAATTTGCGGCTTTCAAGGATTCTTCAGACAAGTAAGTATTTGCGAAATTCGGGATACTAGCTTCCATGAATTTTTCTCTTTAGAGTTAAGTCTCACTGCATTTCTGTTAATTCTATCTATAAATGGGTTGATACTTTTTCAGTGTCTATTAAGAAAATATTTTTGGAAACAGACCGTTTCAAAAGTCCTTTTTAGCACTCTAGGTTGTATATATGCCTTGATATTGAATGAAATTCCAGCTTTTATTAATATATAATTTGGGTTATTTTCTCAAAGTGAATTAAGGGCTGCCGAAAATTGAGTAAAGGCAAACTGAGTAAAGCCCTCTAAACAAAATTGAATAAAGTCTGCGTTAATGGGCAAGATATGGGACTTTATGTTTGAAAACAGATAAACAATGGCTGGGCAACGCGAAAAATTATGATAAGCGATTTAAACTTTTCGATGCTAGATCCGTAATCTGTTGCTTATCTAATTAAGTAGAAAATTGAAAACTTTAAACTTCTGTGGGAATGATTCGCTCAAGTTTAGCAATATCTCCACCAATTTTCCTGATCGACGGTATTTCATAATCGGATAATTTATTTTCGTATGTTTTAGGCCTACGAAATACGTCGGCTTTTATATCTCAAATGCATTTCCCCTCCCCCTCTCCGAAATCTTATGTAATTTTAAAAGTAGGCTTTTGATATTCAAATTTATAACAAATAAGATGATGATTTTATAATTTTAAACCGAAACTTTCTTGCATTCATTTGGCTTTTCTGAAGCGAATTGCATTTTTTATGTGCTTAAATATCCGGAATTTTGACGTATTTGGCATTTTGCGAGCTTTCCAAATATTCGACTTTTTATTATGGCATACCGGCTAGCAATACTGGGGATGTAACACGTGCATTTGCGCAAGGCGGCAAGTTTTCAGGGGGGGTGGCAAAATCGGCCTACACTTCACAATTAACGCGTAATAAAATAGTAAATAAATTGCGAAATACGCTGTTACACAAGGCAAAAAATTCCTAAAACCAGACTTGTTTGTTAGAAACGAATAATCTGTTTATAACATTAGGTAATATTGCTGTAAGTTACGTTACGCAAGTTTGTAATTTAAAGATTAATCTCAACTTAATTGTACTTAGATTTCTATTAACTTATTTTTTTTATTGTAGGAATTAGAAATTATAATGCAAATATTTAATTTTCATTATATAATTTTTTTCAGGAAATGTTATTTATACTGTAATTAGGCATGTTTGCTTTTTACTAAATGAAATTTTACACATTATATCGTATTAAACGTGTGGGGGAAAATGGTAAAACTGAAATCATGAGAAACTCATCTGAAAGATATTGAAAAGCAAAGCGGAAAAAGTTTAAGAAGACTTTACTTAAGTTTGACTCAAGACTTTAAAAGACTTTACTGAAGTTTGATTTTCAAAAAAGTTTGAAAAGCAAAGCAGAAAAATACTAAAAGTTTCGTGCAAGTGTAATCGGTGACTTAAATTTGTGCTGTGCCGGAGTGTATCAGTTTTTCAAATATCTATGAAATGGATTTGCATTTAAATTTAGTTGAAGAGGCTGACAACGATAAACACCACTGACGAAAGATTTTGGATATAAAAGAGTAAAAGAGGTTTAAAGAGTAATATATGAGATTGTACGTTAATTTAATTCAGAAGGCAAAAATAAACATTATGTGGGAAAACCTGTAGCTAAACATGAGCATATAAGTTTAAAGTTATGTTTCATCAATTTTAAACTTGGGCCTTTTTAAGAAAAGTAGCAAATTTGTTTATGATTTTTAAAAATACTTAATGTCAGTGAAGAAGTGTTCAATTAAAAATTTCTCTTAAAAAAATTCCTATCCAATACAGTCATATCGAGCATGATAAAAATAACGAAAGGGACGCTTTTATTAAGTGAAATTATAAATGGAAATGTTGCATTACTGGTGTTTTAATTTATTTATAGATTTTCGTATGAACCAATGAATAATGTAATGGGTATTAAAATTTCAGAATATACAGAATTAGTGCTAAAAAAGTGCAGTTTTAGTTTTTCTGACGCAAAAAGGTAAGATTGTGCGATACAGTCATAAAAGGAATCCAGAGATTCGCTTAGAATTCATTAATTACAATAACAGTTGGGGAAAAAATTGAATTATAATTATTTAAAAAAAACCATTATGATGACCAAGCATGAAGCGAAGCAGTCATACATCACTGAATGTCGAAATGCACAAGATGAATTAAAAATAATTCAGGAATTTATTATGTTCAAGTATAGCAAGTACCGAATTGAAAGTAATTTTAAACTTTTCTTACAAACAGTAAGGGAATTTTAGGAAAGGTCTAGCCTGAGGAAAGCAACATTTTATAGTTCATGCGTCAATTTTTCATTTTTTTAGTTAAGATGGATACTTAAAGTTTGATGTGCCATAAAAGCCATAAGTTGTTAGTTAAGATGTGTCATAAAAACTTATACCCCCTTCCAACCCTTTTAAAAGCTCTCCAGTCGCCTTGTAATTAAGACCAGTGAATACTAATTACACCGGATGCTAATCCAGGTGAACGGGATGATTGTATAAATGCTTTTCCGTAGTTTTTGCTCATGTGTACTTTGTATCCATGAAAGCTTCCATTTTCTTAGTTTTTCTAGCCCTTGTATACTTTGCCGTATTTAAATTACGTAAACTTAACCGAACCTTTTTAAAGTATGGTAATATGGATATACTTAACAGTTATGTATAGATGGCTTTATTATGTATAATCTAATATAAAATATTTTAGAAGTTTTAAATAAGATTTCTTTTAAAAATAAAATATAATTAATTACTCGACTGAGATTTCGAAATTGCTTTTTTTTTTGTCTTGTTTGGAGTTAAATCAATTACGTAAAGAATCAAACAGTTTTTCGTATTTGAATTCAGTTAGTCGTGACCATAATTTGAACTTAAATCACTTTCATGATGAAACGTTTGCTGGCATCTGTATGTTGCTCCAAAATGACAAATGTAACTCATTTTCAGAATTTTTTCAGTTCTAGAAAATGTTCGCCAGAAATTGATTGTGGATTCTATATGTACGGGAGTGATAAAAGTTCGTTAAATTTAACTTTCAATAAGGAATCAATTTTAAGATCAGTAAGTTCTGTGATGGAGCTTAGCGTCAAGAATATTTGTTCTATTAATGAAAAGGGGTTTATAAATACAAGTGCGGAAGTATCGTCGGCAAAACCACTAAATCGATAGTTAAAGGACTCTTAAAATAAATCTGAGTTTCTCATAATATTCTGTAAAGTTCTTTGTCCTCTACAGTATTCTTCTGTTCTTTTAAATGTGGAAATTGGTTTAAATCCTCGTTTTTTTAATTTCGATATAAACAATTTTAATAGCATTTTGAATGCACTCATGTCATTTACAAAACAAGGAAACAATTTATTCTTGACCGAAGTTCGAGATTTAAATGAATGAGATGGTTGGTAACATTGGGCCTAAGATATGGCCGAGCTTTGTGGTTTAACGCTTTAAATCTTAAGTTTTAACTTCAAACCCCACGAACACCTAACAAGCGAATAATCGCTTAAGTGTGAACAGAACAAGTGAAACTTGAGAAGGGTTTAAAATCCTTTGTTATTCAGTATATTTACTATCAGTTCCGTCTTGTAACTTTACAGTAAAGCCGCCACTCGGGCTTGAACTTAAATATTAATAATTTGAACTAAAATTAACTTAACTAAAGCTCTTAAATAATATAGCCTAAGCTATCAGAATCTAACTAGTTGGCCCCTAAGTATTAATTAAATCGGCGAAGCCTAGCAAAGGCCTAAGATATGGCCGAGCTTAATAACAGCTAAGAGAGATGTAGCCAGAAGGCAAACGCGCGCTAGTCAGGAAATCAGACTCTCTCTCTCTCTGAAGTCAGTTAAGTCACGACTTAAATAGTACTCATTCTCATAACTTTTAGAAAACGTGTAATAAACCTTACAACATCATATAAAAATGCTAAATCAAATAGCCATTTCTTATGACATGAAAGGGTTTCCTTCGTTTGCAACTCATCTTCCAGAAAATTACGAATATTCAGTTTTCAAAATCTGCTGAGAACTTGCTGTCTAGAAAGCGAACACAGTTCATGGACTAGGATAATGTAAGATCCAGCCGTGGCCAATGTGGTGTCTTGCCCGTAATTAATTAACTCAGATTGATCTTATTTATTTACAACACACACAATGCTTATATACACTTTCTACAATCAAAATACGTGAATTGATAGAACTGTTTAAAGTTTTTAAAGTTATCACAGAGAGCGTTCGGCGAGAGCGCTACCTATTTTAGGGTTACAGTTTTGGAGGACAGGGCACTACAGATAAGATAAGCATATTTCATATATAACAATTCACAGAGTTTCCGCACAGAGAGTCTTCACACAGAATACAGTGATACTTTTAATACAGAATGATCTAAATATTTTTCAAGAAAAATTACAGTTCTAGAAATTCTACCTACCACTGATAGTGCGGACAGTGATTAACTTCTGATTTCCATAAGTGCGAACAGTGATTAACTTATTAATATCCAGTTGGTGACTTCGCTTTGTCAAATATTACAGACTTCTAATTTTTCCATTAAGTGGCTAAATCCCCAGAAACTCTTAAAATATGTTAAAATTATCCTGTTACAAAAGTGCTTAACTGTTCTGCAGGTATCTCAGATCATTCACTCAAGTTAACAAAAGAAAGAAAGAACAAGCATTAATATGGTCTATCAAATGCTCACTAACATATGAAAAAATTGAGCTTTGTAACTGTTTGGAGAGAGAAATTCGTTTCCTTTTCTTTCAACATTCTTTCACCAAAATATTTTTTTTATAATTTTTTGAGAAAAAGTTTAACAATTTCCTCTCCCTCAAAGAAATATTTGCAGTTTTTAGCAAACAACACGAAGGCGTGAGAGCCGTAGGTAGGATTTTCAGCACCCGGAGACAACTGAAGATTTTGCACGACATACTCAAGAATGAAACACATTCCAAAATTTTGTAACATCAGTTTGGCACCCCATGGATGCTGCGCCCGGGGACAAATGTCCCCCTTACCCCACCCTCGCTACGCCACCATTGAAGGTAAGAATAACTCCATGTACGCTACTGATGAACGTTCAGAAACAGTTCTACATGTTTAAAATAAGATCTCTGCTTCCCTGAGTTCTGTAGGTTCAGAAGTCGTGTATATATATATATATATATATATATATATATATATATGTACATATCAGTGGCGTGCGGTAGGTTTTCATGCAGGACGTGCAGGGAACAACAACAACAATAATAATGAAACCATAAAAATGTACTTTAAACACTTCTTTAACTTTTTATTATTCATATCTACACAAAATCCATACGTCTATCCGTATTGCTAACAAAATCATCAATTACATGATCATAAAACTCTGGTTTTGACTGTAATAAGAGTAACATTTCTTTTTCTATTGTTATTAGAGATAAATTGCTTAATCTATCCTGGCTCATTGTATTTCGTGCATAATTTTTTACTCTTTTCAATGCTGAAAATGATCTCTCCACCGAAGCAGTTGAAAATGGAATTGTACAAATTAAATGTGCCAATTTATTTACTTCGCTTAGGGCATCTGTCAAATCATTCAGCATTATATGCTGAATTAAGTTTCGATAAATTCATTTCGTGGTATGACTCACTACGATAAAGAACGCATAATTCATTGGTTAGCTTTACAAAATCGAAATGTTTTGCATAAGCGTTCTTTAACGAATTAACTTCATCCGGAAATTTACTTTGATATTTCTTAAAAAAACCTTCTTAAAAAAAATTTGAGAGAATTTTAATTTTTTAAAACGGACATCTAACTGACAATAAATAGTGTCCATTATTTCATAATATAAATTACCATAATATAAATTTTTAAAATGTTGGTCTTGGTCTACACTTGAGTTTTGTAAATTTATACAACGTTTTTTTAAATTTGGGGGACCCACTACAGAAATAATCTCTTCATAAACTTCATCAAATGCAACGGAAGTTCGCATATTTTGAATTGCGTCTTTTACTTCCTCTATTTTGTGACTAAAATATGCTATATCTAAGTTAGTTTTTGTAAAATATCAAATAGAACATCAATAGAACTAAACACTTTGGCAAAAATATTTAGGAGAAAATTACCATTAAATTCTTCAAAAAACATGTAATAACTCTTTGCAATATTAATTGTATCGTTATCCCAGCCTTCTGGATTCTCAATAATATTTTCAAATAAATCAGATAGGCCTTGCCTTTCGCTTTTTATGGTATTTACCAAACGAGATGAATAATTTCAACGTGTTGTAGCTAATTTTGGAAATTTTCTTTTAATAATTTCATTTAAAACATGATTTCTTTTTGTAGACACCGAAAAAAATGAGGCTATACCAGAAATTGTTGCAAAAAATAATTTACAATCTTTTATAAACAATACAGATTGCGACAGAACTAAATTAAGTACAAGTGCGCAACAAGGCACAAACATAGCTTCTGGGAAAATGTCTTTTACTTTTTTATGCGTCCCATTCAACGCTCCACCCATGACTGCCGCCCCATCGTACGTTTGAGCAATCAGTTTATTCTCACACCCCAACTCAAAATCGTTTCTTGCACAACATTACACAAAGCTTCCGCTGAACGATCACCACTAACATCTTTATAAAACAAAAATCTTTCCACTGGCGCACTACAATTATTAACATATCGTAGCACAACCGATAATTGCAATTTGTGAGATATGTGAGATGTTTCATCCAGCATAATAGCAACGAATGTCGTTTCTTTTACCTCATTTCTAATTTCTAAAATTACAATATTTTTTATCGATGCAATAATATCATTTTGTATTCTATTAGAGGTTCTAGAAAATGCAGTTGCGTTTCTTAGATGGGTTGCTAAAAGGTCATCGTATTTACTAATTAAAGTTATTAATTCTATATAATTTCCTCGATTAAGGGAATTTATATTCTCATTGTGTCCACGAAATGTATCTTCTTGTTTTGTACATAAACTACATCTATTAATCTCTTGAGGATATTTCTATTTCTTGTTATTTTTCCATTGTGTTGAACAATCAATGAAGCCTTTTGTTGATTTAACATTAAATCTATCCTGGCGGTACCAAATGTTTTTAATATTATTACGGCATTTATATGATATTGTGTTTTTTCATGTTTCTTTTCAGCTTCGTGGAGATGATTTAAATCACTGTAGCTTTGTTTTGTCCAAATATTCTTATCCTTTTCAATTACAACAAAAAGTAAACATGGCCAACAGCACAACTTATTCAATTCACTACAACCGGTTAACCATTTAAATTTTTCATACATAGATTTTTGAAAATGTCGTACACACTGTTGTCCTTTAATCATAACGTTTTGCGATAGAATAATATCCGGCATCGGTCTACTTAATTTAACTATTTCGTTTTTTGTAGTAACGTCTCGTCTCGAAAAGGGATTTTCCAATAGATCTTTAATTATTGAGACATCTGAGTTCTCCATTCTGAAATGGGTTATTTATTATGAATATAAATTTAAAGAATACAATAAATAAAATATTTACCTACGAATAGTCGAGGTATAAATATAAAAACAGCTAAACTTATGAGAATTCTACTAGCACTGAAGCAAAAATCATGTCTTTGTTGTATGGTGTCATATCGGCAGCACCACACGCCGCCCGCCGTCGCGGTGCCTCATCATCAGCCTGATGACATCGGGATGAGTCATCAGGATGCCCATTGGCGCCGACAAACCGAACGTCTATTCCACGTGCAGAGGATTTCACTGCACGCTAGCACAATAGAACGAACTGTTTCTTGTTCGGTCAGTGGATTATATTATATTTATTAATTGTTTTTAACATTTGAAAATCATATATTCTGCGAAAAACATCTTGACAAGTTTTTAAAACAAAACCAGGGATATCATGTTACAGATATAACTTATATACTGTCTGTAAGGCACAATGAATGGTAAAATTTGGACTGTTCTGTTAAAATTCGGTTCTTTTTTGTCTAACAAAACAAAATTGTTTTTCAGCGACTTATTTCTATAAATATAATACATCACCGAAATTACTTTACCACACTAAAACATTTCCCTTTATATTGATGAAATACTTCTTTGATATTTCCATAAAAACAAAATCTTATTATATATAAATTTAAACATTAACCGTCTGCAAAATCTTATGGCCAGTTAATCAGTTAAAAAACCAAAAGCGCTTCAGCACGTTAAGTCCCCGCTCTAATACAACGCTTAATAAGCCTACCTTCGGATGATTCTGAACGCCAAGTGCAGGAAAAAAAGCTGCACTTGCCTCAGTGCTGTAGTATGCTATGCTTCTCCAGTAGCCCATACATATAAAGCGTGATTTTCTATTAGTGCGCAATGGGTACACATCAAAAATTCCTATGTTCGTTTGCTTTTCAACGCGCTACGTGGTGCAGTACCTAGTACCGCACGCACTGCGGGAATACAAGGAAGCAAATCAACATAATATTTAAATATATTATAAATAATATTTATTATATACCATATAAAGATAGGAAGACATAGGTACAGAAAATTATTGTCTCATAATTTTGCCAGGGTGTGCAGTGCACATATGGACCGCACGCCACTGGTACATATATATATTCTTTATAAACAGTTTTCATCTCTCTACCTCGTATAATATAATGTCTTAGGAAATACAAAATTATTTTTTGCCATGAACAGTCGATCAACTGGCAATCATATACATAATCCACTCCTCCTCATTGCAAAAGGCCGGCTGATGATCAATTAAATTTTTAGAATTCACTTACTATATATAAATAACAAGGAAAGGTATTGTATAAAAATCATAAAAACATACACATAGATACACTGAATAACTGCTGGTTTCGTTAATCAGCAACTTAGGGGAATGGACAAAAATTTGGCATATACTTTCAAAAAGGGGAATTTTTTTTTTAATTTATAGAACTACACTAATTTTTCATGAGAACAGAAATCTAATCTGAAAAAATTGCTGATAAAAGCATATAAGTTCAAAAGACAGAATTGTTCACACCCGTGGGATCAGAAGTTCATCGAACTGAATGATACGAAGGTCAGATATAAACTGATTGCGTAATTATCAACATATGAGAATATTTGCTAGTTCAAATGCTTCAAGATCAAACAAGTGCAATACAAGTATAACAAATGCGCACTTTTTAAACTTCAGCGGTATGCTAATTATGTGTTTATATGCATGTAAAAACTAAATAAAAATTAAAAGCAAATTTTAGTATCGTATTTCACATATAGGAAAATAGAATAAAAAGAAGTTTGTACAAAAGAGTGAAAATAAGCAGTGTACAAAATTGATATAAGTCAAATAGTTTTTTAAATTAAATTATTTTTTATATTAAAATTAAAAGCAAAATTAAAACAGAGCAATTTCAAAAAACATTCAGGTTCAGCCGAGCTGAAAAAAAAACGAAACTCGATTAATATAGTGCAAATAATCACTTGAAAATATTCAACCAAGGAAATAATAATAACATCAATAATAGCGGTAATAATAATAATAATAATAATAACAACATTTTCTGGGCTATCTTCATTAAACAGTTGGTAAGAGTTTGATGTCTCAGGAAATGTAAAGGAATTTCTAAGCTAATCAGTACTAAACCAAGCCTGTATACTTTCAGAAATTTAATTAATACCCCCAAAAAAATTATTTAGGAAAAACAAATTAAATTGCACATTAGTAATCCAGCTCCCACAAGCCGGAATAAAAAGCACTTGGCTTAAATTTAAAAGTACAGAAAAATTATAAAGAACGAAAGTACAGTCAGAAGTTAAAAAAAAAGTAGTATAAAGAAAAAGTTTGGAAAAAAATTAGTATTAGTGTTAATATCATTAATATCATTATTTTTAACGGTTTTAAGAAAACCTGTACACCACTCTTCCCATAAAAAATTAATAATAATCTTATCAAACGTTACAAAATTTTACCAGCGTTCAAGACATCCTTAATGGATTGCAGAACTTTCTTTAAAAATGGATTATCTATCTTAGATGTTCACTCTTCCGTAATTTATAAAATTTAAAGATAAAATGTTCGTACAGATTAACGGAATTTCCGTGGGCATGAATTTTTCAACTTCAGTTTGCAATATATTTCTTTTTGTACAGAAGTTCAAATTTACGCAAAATTGTAATAAAAAAGAAAACTTTATTTTAGATATATAGATGACCTTATCAATTTCAATAATTCTGGGTTAATTGGAACTTCTAATATTTATCCTAAATGTTTAAAACTTAATAATCAATTTCAATAACAATGAAATCGATTACCTTGACCTTAAAATTCTGAAGTGTAAAGAAATTAAATGTTTTGACGAAAAAAGACTTTTTTAACTACTATTAAACATTCCTAACATTAGAATTTCAATATTTCTAAAAACGTAATTGCTAACACTATTATCAACCAGTTCCGAGAATTAAAAATATTTGCACTGCTGCTAAAGACTAATCAAGATATTCAATTTCATTTATTAATAATCAAGTTCCTCGTAATTTTATTAACTTACTTTTCCAGAACTTGCAAATTAGGTCGTTTTAATTTTTATTATTACTTGTAATAGGAAATACTTAAACTAAATTTGAAGGTTATTTCCTGGATGCTTAAAAATTTAAACATCCATGTAAAATATGTAAATAGTCTCTCTATTTGTTACAGTCCTAGCCCTATTACACCTAAATAGGTGATTATTTTTACTGTTAACTCACCTTTTTTATTTTCACAGCTTTTCTGCTCCCCATTATCAACACATTACTCTTTTTAAAATTCCTTTTTATACTTACATGAATTTAATTAATTTTCTTAATTTACATAATTTAAATAATTTTAAAATTTTAAATTTCTCTTCCTAACTTACAAACTGTTTTTCTCTAAAAAATATTTTAAATTTTAAAAATTAACTTTTTTTTTTTGCAATTTATTTTCCCAATTTTAAACATTTTTAAGCTTCACTGTAATTAAATTTCAGAATTTTGTTACTAAGTTATTGGTGTCCAACACTTTCAGTTTTACAAGCTACGTCTTTTTAATATCTATACTGTATCGACTTTTCTTTTTATTATTTTTCATTTATATTTATATTTCCTATTCTATTTTAATTAATTTTCAATTGAATTAATTGATTAAGATCAATTTTTATTTTTTACCCTACATTTTAAGCATATTATCTTTTTCAATATTTTCCATTTTAAGCTACGAGTCTTCAATTTTTTGTATGGTTTGTTTTCTTCTCTATTTGGAAACTTTTATACGTAAATTGTCATTAAAGCTTCTTCTTCTTCTTCTTTTTTTTAACTTTCCCATCTAAAATAAATTTGTTTCTTCAAAACATTTGACTTTGTTATGTATTTGTTTTTGATTTGCAGCAGTTCCTTTTTATTTACAACGTTTGTTAGTAGATCTGTATATTCTTTGGTTCAAAGTTTATTTAAATATTTATTTAGCCTGTAAGGTTATTATTTAAATTAACCAGTTATTATGATTTAAATCTTTGCTGTAACTTCTCCTTTTCTTTTTTCTCACTAGAATCTGAATGAGCATTTAAACTAAGGTTTCTGGATTTTAAGAGAGGAGCATGGTTCTTTCTGCGCGTGCACATTACGTTTAATTTCTGCCAGCTTTGATAGTTGTAATTATTTGGCTTTTCGGTATATAGCTGAGCACGTCTTGATTTTGACGCTTGGATAGAATTATTGAGTCAGCTTCGAATAAGATTTAAACTGTATAGTCTTTGACTACAGTTGCAAGTTTAACTTCATTTGACTCTTTCTGTTTAGTTGTGACTGGTATTGTTAGCACAAGAAAGTGCCTTTATATTCTAATTTCTATTTAATAATAATAAGATCTTCGAAACGTTTACATGACTTGCAGTTTTTCATATCCAGCGATGATTGACCTAACGTCTGACAGGGTTATTATTACCAGATCAAGTAAAACTCTATAAGCGCATTGCTTTTTTTTAATTTACCCAACAGATTTTTTTTCTCTTATTTCGAGAAATCTTATTTTATGCTGTTTATTTTCATAGTATTATTAATTTTAAGGTCACGTCAGAACAAAAATAGGGGTGATTGTTTTCTAGATATAGCCAGAATTCCGGATTTTTTACTTTCCCAAATCCGGAATTTCGGTATGTGTAAATGTAACCTGTAGCCTCTGTGATCAGAAATTAAAGTCAAAATCTTTTTCAAATTCTGTTTTAGAACAAATATATCATTCAGAGATTATTTAAATAAAGGCTTTTAAGGGGCTTTGTGATTCTAACATTTCAAAATCAAATTTTACGTGAGCAACAAAAAAACTATCCCATTCCTCACGAGAATGTCAGAAGTCAATAGCAAAAAATTACGAGATCGATGTGGCTTCTGTAAAATTTGACTTTTGTCATATACTCCCTTTTTACATCTTCCAATTTATATTAAGTTCAATGAGATGACAAATATCTTATCTGAGCCAACTAAATTTGCCTTATATGAAAAAGTCATTTTTGCAGTTTGTTTTACACAGGAACAGAAAGAAATGTTGTTGTAAAGTTTTGGACGGAAATATTCGAGCTAAAAGGAGGCAGCAAACAGAAATACACGATATTGAGAAAAATGATTAAATTTGTTTTAACTCGGTTCGTGGGCCTGTTGTTAAATTTTAGTTAAATTATATCAGCCAATGTGAGAAAAATCTTGCTTGAACAGCAATAGCTTAAATGCTGCACAAACTGAAATTTTATTTATTCTCATAACACAAAACTATATATGAAGTTTTTGAAGTTTGATGACTATTGGTAAAAGTTTCATTGATAATTTATTGTATAAATGAGCAGCCTTAAGCTTCTTCATATTTAATGAAGCCTTCTTTTCTTTCTAACATTTCCTCATCTCCAACATTAGTTGATGCATACTGCAAGTTCTACTCTAATATTTAGAGTATCTAGATGTGAAAAGCTATTGTTTACATCAAAATAGTTTGCTCAACATGCTGGATTTTCAAATTCTTAGCAAAGAAAAATATAAACGCAGTAGACGGTATTCCCTTCCCACCCAAAAAAGCATGCTTAGTTTAGCATTTATTTAAAAACATTCTTGAGAAACCAAATAGATATGTAGCTATGTGATTTGATGTTGCGAAACATAAATTAATTCTTAATAAATATTTTTTTTCTCCACTAGTGAAAGAGTTTCAAAACATGTGTATGCAAATAATTAACACAAATGTGTTTCATAATCATATTCAGAATTATTTGAAATTATGAAGGATTTTTACAGCGCGGTATTTTTCAAGATTTTTGAAATGAGGTCACAGTCACCTCTGCAGATTATATATATTGATAATTAATAAATTTTTTTATTAGTCCAAAGGGATTCAGTCCCGAAGGACTATTACTTTCGTTTTGCGATTTTGCGTTGATTCACTCTGAATGCTCGATTCACTTTTCAAATTGTTGCCACTAAATGTTATCGCTCTGCATTAAAGTTTAAAAAATGAAAAATCTGCATAAATGTATGCATGTTATTATTATTATTTTTTTTTTTTTGACGTAGCTTTCTCTTCAAAAATCGTCTGCGTGCGTTGCACGGGAAAATAAAAAGGAATTTTAATTACAGTTCTAAATAAATAGCCAAATAAATGTGAAATTCGTAACAATATTCTCTAAAACTTTAACGAATTTTTCATTAACAAACTCAAAGATTTCAAAGCCAGCAATACCAACGTTGTACAGAAAAACATTTTTATCTCCAGCGCGTTGAGAGCGTGTACCGAAATTTCTAAAGATATGCTCAATTTAAAATTATTTTGCGATATTGCTGTTGAACTGAATTTTATGGTTTAAGTGCGAAGAACATGGTATTTAACAAATAAAGGTAACACACAGAATGTTAAATAAACGTCCCTTTGGACGTAATTTAAAATCAGAAACATTTCAGATTTTTTTTATTTTATTGTATTTTTAATGGTCTTTAAGTAACAATTTTTATATTAATTTAGTTTTTTATTTTAATTATGCACTTTTAAATTATTTCAAGATTTTGTAATCATCCAGGGCGTGGCTATGTTAAAAAGCGTGGCTATTCAGCGTGGCCAGATTCAGAAGCGGGGCTATGTTAAAAATTCTTCCACTGATACTTTAGGGAGAAAAATAAATTTCCAACAATTTGTTATGTTATTTTTAGTATTTTATTTTACTAAGTTGTTTTGTTTTCGTTTCAGTATTAATGCACGTTCTTCCTGTTATACTACTGCCCCCTTTTTGATTTAATTATTATCTCTTAATTATATACTTAATTTTCACAGCATACTACGGCAATTTAAAATCTTAATTTGGAATTTCTAAATTTTTGTTTATAAATACGTATACATATATATAAATCGTGAAATATATTTTTACAATGGAAAAAAAACATTTGTAGTCTAAGAACAAAATCTGTAAATTAACCAACTTGACTATGATTTATCATTCTTCGTTTTTCACACCTGAAGTGAAACAAAATGCATTTAAAAACAAATGACTATAAATCTTAATTCCATTCACAAGGTAGCGATGGTAGTGCCTATAAGCATAATTTTTTTATGATTTAAATTGTTACCCTAATTTTCAAATTTTAATATTGATTATGAGAAATATAAGGATGACTACCTACCGTTGCTGAGACTGTAAGTGGTTTCCGACTCTGACTGCCGTCCCGAAGGGCCCAGGTTAGAATCCCGCAGAAGGCATGGATGTAAAATTGTTTGTCTGATTTTAGGAGGTCACGGTGGACGCCTGCTAGGCGCCTTTATAATAAAATAACCACCGCTTCTGCCGTTAGTAATTGCCGAAGTTAGAAATGGCTGAAATTACAGAAATAAAAATCTGAAAGGTTTCAGATTTTATATATGCCCAAAGGAGCGTTTTTTTTTTTTT
>KK115521.1:89663-100694 GCA_000611955.2 Stegodyphus mimosarum
TTTAATAAATATCATGTTATTCGCACTCAAACCATAAAATTCAATTCAACAGCAATATCACAAAATATTTAAAAGAGCATATTTTTAGAATTTCCGATATACAGTCTCGCGCGCTGGAGGTAAAAAAAATTTTTTTTCGTTCAGTGTTGGCCATTGCTCGCTTTGAAATCGTTGAGTTTATTAGAGAGAGAAATCGTTGAGAATCAAAAACTCTTAAATGATTTGCAAAATATGGCTCTTAAATGCTTTGCAATATATAATATAATAAAACAAATTCCAAAATCGGGCCTCCAGATGCCCATATTCGGATGGAGACATATGTATTCAAAATTTGTTGGCTCTGTGTACTGTCGTTTTATCGTAATGAGAGAAACATGCATACATTTATGCAGATTCGCCTTTATTTAATTTCTTTAATACATGGCTCTAATATTTGATTGCAGCAATTTAAAAAGTGAGTCTCCATTTATAGTGAATCAACGCAAAATGCCAAAACGAAATTAATAGTCCTTCTGGAAAAATTGCCCCTTTGGGCTAAAAAACTGACATGCGAGGTTACATACTTTGTGATCTCAGATTTTGCAGCACCCAGTTTTACACACAAATGTGAATAAAAATGGGAACTTGCAGCTGATTTAAAGTTTTAATTTCCGTTACCAGAGATATTCAATTTACTGGCATCTGCAGAATATAGAAATACGACCGAAACTGATAAACCGAAAGGCATATTTCCGTGTTAAATTCTGTATGAAAGAAGAGGAGCAGTGATAATATTGTAACAAATTTATTCAAATGTAAGACATAAGACTCATTCCAAGTCAAATGAATGCTATAAATTTGTGTCGAATTAAGCATAACCTAAATTAAAAAGCAAATTTAGATGTTTTATTGATAATTAGATTCTCGCATTTTATGAGGTAGCCATTGATTTGTTGTTTATTATCGAAAAGGCAAAACATTTATTTGTACTATTATGGGTGCTCCCATCAAAAGAAAATATTTAACATTTTTTAATCAAAATTCCAAAAAGTTATTTTTAACAAGATCTTATTTCAAAGCAATTTCTTCTGCCACATGGGGATATTATTGTGTGTATTTATTGCATGAGTAGTCGAAAAATTGAAAATTAAACTACCTTAACAAGATTAATAAATTTTTAATGAAAATTTTATCAGAATATTTGCTGGAAAAATTTTTAGTTTACTGTAAGTTGTCATCGTATCTTTAACCAAAGAAATTTAAAGTTGCAGCTCTTTTATATGTATGAATGAATTAGGTATAGATGTAGTAATAGTAGCTATTACTAAATTATTATTAAAATTACCAGGTTATTATTATTAAAATACTGTTACTAAATCTGCGGAATTAAGCAAAAGAAATTCAGTTCCCGAATGAATCATTAAGCGTTATGAGTATCGATTCTAATGGTGCAGAATATGTGCATAATCTTTTATCTAAAGACGCGTGCACAAGAAATTCTTTTACAAATTAAATGATCGGAAAGCGATGTTATTTTAAATAATTTGGGACTAATGAATCTTATTCATACTCATGCGAAAGCAAATTAATATTGATATTTGCTTCTTCAGCAAGTTATTGAATGATTCAGCATTAAATCTGTTTAACAATATATTGGACTGTGTGAATTTTGGTCAAGAAAGAGCGTTCTGATGAAAATATTCTTGATGCACTTATCTGTAAACGAAAAATACCATTCTCCTTGATAATGAGGTTATTCGCAAATTTCGTCTTTAACTAGAATTATATAAATAAAGTCTATGTAAACTCCCCTCTCCTCAAAAAAGTCTGCTTTTAATTTTGAATAAATGAAAAACTGTTTAAAAAGAAGAATACTGGTTTTATTTTATTAAAGAAATACAATTGTATGAATATATATCAATTAAACAAAAATTGAAAAAAAAAATCTGAAAGTTTTCAGATTTTAAATTACGTCCAAAGAGGCATTTTTTTAACATTTCGTGTGTAACCTTTATTTATTAAATATCATGTTCTTCGCACTTAAACCATAAAATTCAATTCAACAGCAATATCGCAAAATAATTTTAAAAATCAGCATATCTTTAGAATTTTCGATACACTGTCTCGCTCGCTGGAGATGAAAATGTTTTTTCTGTATAACGTTGCCATTGCTCGCTTTGAAGTCCTTGAGTTTGTTAATCAAAAATTCGTTAAAGTTACAAAATATGGAATGGATAATAAAACAAATTCCAAATTTTGAATTTGGGCTTCCGGATGCCCATATTCGTGTAGAAACTTCAGTGTTCAAAATTTGATGGCTCTAGCTATCGTTGTTTTATCACAATGCGAGAAACATACATATATTTATGCAGATTCTTTATTATTTAATTTCTTTAAATATAATATAGGGTGATAATATTTGGTGGCAACAATTTGAAAAGTGAAACAACGCTTTTAGTGAATTAACGCAAAATGACAAAATGAAATTAAATAGTCCTTCTGGGCAAATTATTTTTGTTGCTAACCCCTCTCCTGCAACTTCATCAAAGAGCACTTGATATTATTCGACAAGCTTCTGTTCGTGAATAAGTAGGCCCTTTTGGATCTGCTCTTTATTTTCTCTGTTATTTTATACAGCAAAGCAGAAACAGCATTTCATACAACACAGCAGTTGTTGACATAGCAAATTTTCATATTACAATATAATATTTGACCCGGCAAAAGATTTCAAAGTATAAAAAATGGATTAGATTGCGTACACTACCAGAAAAATCACTCGATTCTTAATATAACCAGATCATGTATTAGAATGTAATATTTTCATTCGAAAAATTTTTACAAAATGTGAAAAGCGGTTTACACTTCATACTATAGCACTAAAATTATACCATTTCCCCCCTCTTGTTAAAAATGTATACATACATATCATGATTACATTAAAAAAATTAGGAGTAAATAAACTGGAAGTAATTTTTACGTCATTAGTAAAATGAAACAAATTATGAAAGATAACAATCCGAAATGAAAATGGAGGTACGGCCCATATAAATGAAGGATGTTGCCACCATGTTAACGGCATGCATTATTTTTACAAAATAATATAGCGAAAAAAACTATGCGGCAACATTTAACATTGTATCAGGAGGTCTAAACCTATGCTGCTTTTAAAAATGTCAATTTCCTGTCGAATTTTATGCGGCGTAAATGTAAATAAAGCGATGTTTAATAATTAGGGATATTTAATATTAAAGTTAAAAAGACAA
Organism: Stegodyphus mimosarum; assembly: GCA_000611955.2. NCBI lineage: Eukaryota > Metazoa > Arthropoda > Arachnida > Araneae > Eresidae > Stegodyphus > Stegodyphus mimosarum. The sequence continues at coordinate 92,906 of KK115521.1, forward strand.
AAAGAAAGTTTGTTGTTGTTGGAGAGAGTGAGTATGTGAGCGGGTTGATATAATTGTGAGCTCATCGAAAGCATAAAAAATCTTAACAAACAGTCTGGCGCGAAAATAAAATCTGAATCCTTCAAGATTTTCCTTCTTTGTTTCTTTTTTAAACTTAATTCAAATTGGGGTAGCTTTTATAGTAATAATTTAATATTACTCATTTATACTTAGCTAACAATCAGACTGTATTGAAATACTGTATCTTTTTTCAGAAAACTTATTTTCCTTCCGAATGTCCTTCTAAAATCTTACTGAAGTCATGCTATTTATTTTTAATAGAACTTTCTCCTAATATTTAATTTTTTCATTATTTAAGCAGTATTTATGTAGAAAAATAATTTTGCAAACATATTATTTTTACAAAGGTTTTACAGATATTATAAAATTTTTTTTAAAAAAAAAGTATTCGAAAAGTATTTTATGATTTCTCTAGATCCTTGTTTGAAAGTACGGTGTGGAGCAGGCAGAGTTTGTGAGGTGAATGAGAAAGCTCAAGGAGAGTGTGTTTGCATTCCAGAATGTCCGCAGGAAACGGACGATAGGAGAAAGGTGTGTATAAAATCTCTCTTAAGTCTTCATCCTTGATGAGCAGTAAATATTTTCTAAGTGTGTTTAACTACTACTTCTAATATATGCATCGATTCTTCTACAAATTTCGCCATGTGTATTGGGTTTCCTGAACTGGAACTTAAACTAATGCTAAAATTATTGCCAAAACCTTCAACTTAATGTCCGAATTTTATCTTTTTATTCAAATATTCAGATTTTTACCCTTTTGTTTAAATTCTTAACGTATTGATATAATTTAAGAACATGATTTGTTTTTATGTTTTACGTGAATTTGCTTTTACACTTGATTTACCGGTGATGTTAGGTGAAGTAAATTTTCGGAGTTTTATGGCAAATCAGAGGAAAATTTAAAATTTAGTGAATTTTCTTGCTGTAAAATTTAATTATCCATAAATATTCGCACTGTATATGTTTATAATACTTAAGTTTAATTGTAATATAGGAAACATTAGGAGTATGTCGTTTTCCATATCGAAATTGTTTTTAATACCTTGGGAGTGGGAAATGTTCAACTTTTAGTACCAATGTTAGCTAGCTTTCGCAAATTTAGCGATAGCAGTTGGATGAAATGGAGCCATATTTATTGCAATAATTTAGAACTGGCACAAGTAGTTTATCTCTGCTAAATACCTTAATCAGAATTTTCTCAATTATTTTATAATTGAGAAAAGTTTAGAATCTACGTTGATCTTTATTTATTCAACCCGTTAAAGGTTAGCCTCCATATCGCCCTCTGATTTGGCGTTCTGGCGTCTGAGAGCTGTGTGCTTAAAGAAAGCGATAGAATAGAAAAGTAGAGCGATTGCTATGATGTCAATGTAACTGTACTTCGCTGTAACTGTACTTCGAAATTTGTCTATAACTGAACTTCGTAATTTGTCTATAACTACTGTACTTCGCTGTAAATGTAACGAACCGTATACTGTAACAAGATGTAATTATTATAATTAGTACCCGTGTCCTCTGAGAAGCCGTCAGAACAGGTTAAAAATAAATAGACAAACAAATAAAAATAAATAAATAGTCAATAATAAATGTTAATAAATGATTAATAATGAACACTGAATAAAATGTAAAGAGATAAATAAAAAATCTATGATTTTTAAAGACAAATAGTTAAATAGTAAAATAATTTACCCAATCTCATGAAGCTGCGGCTGAAATTACAATTTCACTCAAATACTGAGAGATATTGCCCGAGTTTCTACCAAAATTTAAGCTTTGAATATTCAGTAAAATGGGTTATTTTTAAGGGATAGTAGAAATACAAATTATTCTTTTTCCAGCACAGCAATGAAATAAACTAAAACGCCTGAATTATCACTAATAAGAATAAAAAGAATGCAGGAAAGAATATGAGAGCAATAAAAAAACATGTGCATGGAAGCAGAGGAAGAAGAATCAAATATATTCTTGTCCACGCTTGCTTACCGATATAATTATAGCTGTCACGTGCGGCTGGAGAGAAGAAGTGCTTCCGAATTCGTGGGTTGAAGCTGAGAACAAAAATATAATTTTTAATAAGTGATAATTTTTATTCTTAATTTTTGGTTGCATCGATCCGAAAGATTCTCAAATGCACTTTTTCTTAGGAAACTACTAATGTTAGATGTGTTTGAGTCGTTTGTTTCAATATTTTTTTATGCTCATGGATAACGCCGATGCCAAATTGACCGATACAACAACCTATGCACTATATTTTATAGTGCTTTTGGGAAGGAAAATTTAGTGCTGCCAAACAAGCTGTCTTTAGAAATATTGAACTTTCTGGAGGATGAAGTTTTGACATGTGTTTTGGAGGTTTTCATTTCTTAAACATCTCATCTTTCATCCATAAGCTTGTTTTCGTAGAAAAAAGTAACCAATCCAAAGTTTTATTGTATCGATTTTTAATTCTTATTGCTAACATAAAACAAGAGAGAAACAATTATCAGCTGAAATTTTGTTGCACTTCCATAAAAAAGAACTACCGGAGCTTATGTTATTTATGTCTCCTGTGGGCTCTGGCGTAAGTTAAGTGTTGACTGTATAGTAAGTCACACAGTAAAAGGTGTCAGATACGGTAAAACCTCGGAGGACATTTCTGTACGAGTTTCAATCTGGCCAAAAAAGGAGGACTCAGAGGCAGCCCGAAACTCGAATGTTTGATGTGAATGTGTCAGATGTTAGGAAGATTCAAATCTGCTTTAGCAAGTTTTATTCTGGAGATGAAACATTGAAAGCTACCTGTATATTTTCAGTGGTGAATGGCAGCGCCTTACGTAGCATAACTTTAGCTCACATTTCTCGAAAATAGTCTAGAATTATTGTATATGTCTGAAAACAACAGCTGAATATCACTTGTGTACTCTATAGATGATTTATGAATTATGATAGATGGATTCCGCTTGCTTTTTCTGAAGCTAGCGGGAGATCGTGTCTGACAAGCTATTCCTTCCTACTTCAGCGAAGGAATGTAAGTCATTTTCGGCGCATATCATTACCGACCTTTACCAATATTGAATTTAGGCACCAATTCATTTGCTGCACAGCTGTTACTCGGCGCATCACTTTGGAACCTCCATCCTAGGTGGAAATCCTTTGGCGGCGGAGTGGTGACAGCCAAAATGGTTTCTTTGTGATCTAACGGGACTTTTACATAAGGGGCCGTCAGCGGGTGAGCCGCTGCATTTCAAAGCTAGCGCTGCACTCTAAGAAGATTGTTTTCATTGGCATTTTGGATGGAGCAGCGTAAAATTCACTGTAAACTTCTGGAACAAAGCCAGATCATCGCTGCGGGCAGATTTTTGGCAATTGTGCGCAAACCATAAGAAAAACTTGGCAAGTACACGAAAAACTTGCAACAAAGAAGCTATATTCTGTAAACAGAAAATGTCCCTTCGTGTATGATTTTCGTTTGGACCTCACACTGATCCTCTCGAGATACGGTAACAAGCTGAGAGGCTTTGTCGCAATCAACACTTTCTGTGTATACCTGCTCGATTGATTATAATCTTTTCGGGTAAAAATTTCGAGTAATTTCGGTCTTTTCAGGTATTACAATACGAGGGTTCTCATCCTGGGGGGAATTTCATAGTTTCAAGGGGAGAATGCGGTCAGGCTTTTCTTTAGCTGTTAAGTATTTAGTTTTAGTTTATGTATACAAAAAACTACTTTTATTCGAGTTTTGATATTTATCAATATTTTCGATCCTTTTTGTTGTTTAAATTATAAAATGCGTTATAAAAGCATTTAAATCTAGATTAAAAGTATATATTTACTTTTCGAGTTTTGGAAAAGATGGGGAGAATGATATTCTAGCAATAAGTGAAACGGGTGCACGGGGCAAAAAAGTTGGAATCTCTGTCATAAGGAATCAAAGAATAATGTTTGGAAGAGGTTTGGAAATGTCTTTAGGCCAGAAAATTCTCATACTATAGGTACTATATTCATATACTACAAGATAAGTTGATGCAGGTTTTCTGGGAAAGAATCTGTGTACGATGTTAAAAGTCTTTTAGATGTAATGAAGTCTATTTTGGAAAGAAAATATTATTATGCTTTGAAATGCGCAATTTTTCTATCAACAACAATAAAAAACAATAAAAACTTTCATAAACTTGAGCAGGTAATGAACTTATCGAAGGAGCTAAAGCAACAGCGTAACATTAAAAAAATTGCAGGACTAGTTTCGGAGCTTTAAATATGGAACTTGCTTCTTCAGCTGAGAAAGTGCAAATCACGAAAGAGAAGCCAGCGGATAAGATAAGATAAGCTGATAAGCGTGAGAAGAAAAAAGTCAAGCTACTGGCACCATATACTAATGAAAAACTGAAATAACTATAAAATAGTTTCTTCAAAAGCTGAGTGTAAAGATGAATTGAAATTGGAATCGTTAACTAGAACTGAAAGACTTTTATGAATGTGAAACGCCTCTAGAAAATATATTTCGCCAACGGAAGATGTTTTTTGAATAATTTTGACTGCAGGAAATAGAAAATGTGATTTTCTGACGCGTGGGCAGAAGACCTGAGTGTTTCATTTTTCCTAACGTTAAGTCTCGTGTTCTCCTTAGAGCAAAATGTTATGGTTCTGTTAGTTTGATCAATGTAAATTAAACTGCATTGACAAGTAATCCTGCGTATACGCCAGGAGTTCATATCCCGAACAGGCTCTTTCAGTGTGGAATTGCGAATTTTTTGACAGAAAAGAAAATGACCTGAAAGGAAATAATGTGTAAACTATGTGCAATTTTATAGCTAATCGATGGCAAGAAAGGAATGACAGCAGAATTCTTATAATCTTCTAAAACGAGAGGGTGCATTTTGATATGGTGAGATGAGAATTTTTTAACCGCTTTGTCAATAATGTTAAGTGAAAAACCTTTGTCAATAGCACACTAAGATTTTGATCAAGAGCCAATTTGCAGGAGTAAATTTGAAGTGCACGGAAAGCGGGGGAATAAAATGAAGCTAATTTCTCTTTAGTCGAATGACATAGTGGAAGGCAAAACAGATAAAGGTTTACGGTAAACATTAGTACTGAAGTTGGATATGTTGCGTATGACTAAGATATCAAGGAACGGAACAGAACTGGATATCTCAAGTTCAAAAGTGAATTAAGTAGTAAGATCAGTGGGATTCATTATTGATTAAAAAAATTATGAAATTGCTTGCACATTCAAAGCTGTCTGAGAGTTCGGCTTACTGAGAGATATTTCTTCAAAATCCTTTATATTATTTACTGCAATTTTTTTCTTTTGCTGTACTCCGTTTAAACTTATTTCCTCGAATTATTCAAACTTAATTAACGATCCCTCTAAGGAAGTTGAAAATAACATCAAAAATGGCAAATTTTGAAATTAAATATCTCGATTTTATTTTTTTTTAAACGAGAATAAAACTTTCCCAGATATAAGTATAGGAATCGGGAAACCGAATTAAAAGTTAGATTTCGTTATTTGTCGATTTTGTTTTTAATCTGATATTGCCCAAACATGAAGGAAGTAAATGACCACGACCAATGATTATGAAAATAAAGGCCGGGTAAAGACTTTTAAGCCGGGTACGTAGAGAAGAATTATTGATTCAAGTATACGTCAGAGATTTATTAGCATTAGTTCTTCAAAAACAGAACTATCCTAAAAATTCATTAAGAAAATTGTTTGATCAACTTGAGAGTAAACTCCGTTCACTTGAACTATTAGGGGTTACTAGGGAGAAATATGCTGCCATGTTATTTCCTCTAGTTGAATCCTCGTTACCTGAAGAAACTCTTGTTGCTTGGGAGCGCTATAGATCTGCTCATCGAAGGGTTCGAGAGGTGAGTCCGGATGAGTCAGATCAGGGTAAAACTATAATTGAGAAAAGTGATTTAGAGTGTATTTTAGAATTTTTACAAGATGAAGTTGAGGCTGGGGAGCGTATTTTTCTAGCCTCTCGGGGTTTCAATACTTCGAAGTCAAAGCTTAATATCACTAATAGCCAACAAGACGAAATTGTTTACCTTGACTTACAGATTAATAACTTTAAACATATTAAAATTTTCGACAAACGTCGCGAATTTGCCTTTCCTACTTTAAAACTTACTAATTGGAAGTCCAATATCTCGAAAAAAATAATAATCAATACTATTCATTCACAAATAATCAGAATAAAAAGAATTTGCAACAATGCGGACAATATTAAAGAAGATTTACTCCACTTAATTAAAATACTCAATGAAAATCAAATACCTAACAAAATAATCCAAACAGCACTCAAAAAAGCTGGCATTTACCCTTTTATTTTTTAAATCATATAATTAGGATAATGATACGTTTACTTAAATATATTACTAGAAGGTAAATAGTTGATGGCCAATCTGTGTGATTTAATGTACAAATGTAAAATAATTCTCGGTCTCATTGAACATAATATCACCGTTACATTATATTCTTTTAAAACAGTGATAAATCGGCCAATGTCTATCTCTGTAACTAAAAAAAGGGGCTAATTTCTTTTCAATAAAGTGGCATGAAAGCCCCCTTGCCTAAAGAAGACTGTTAAATTCTACTTCTTTTTTTCCCAATCTTTTGGCCAAATTATTAACAGAAAATACGATTTCTAGCCATTTTGAAGCATTTACACCAAGCTCTTGGTTTTTTATTAGAAGGACGCCAATTTTTAACAACCGGCCTTTCAAGTTGACACCCCCCCCGGCCACGGGTAACCTTTTCATTCGTCCAGAAAGTTTTAGGCGGAACTATGCCTTCACTACATCACCTCCCCCTGTAGGTTTAGGATTGCAAAGATTTCTTAGCTAAACTTACAGCCCCGTAGAATTGCAATGCTTTCTGTAAATTCAACACGTTAATTTTTCGGCGTGACTTCAAGAAGGTGAGTCTTATTTTTATATCTTCTTGCAGTAACATTTTACACAAAAGTGTACGTTTTTTCTACAAAGTTTAATATGTTTTAAGTACTTTTTTCTTCAAAGTTAACAGCTTCGTTACTTTAAGCAAGAGGGCCTCCATTTTTTAGATTTTCTTGATTTTTTCGGTTGTAATATAGGACTAATAGTGTTTCAGAAATTAACTATAAATTATAATTTATGATTTGTGGTTTCATCCTCTCTAATACTATTTTAAATTTAGTTTTCTGTAAATTTTAGAGGTCTTGAGGCGTTTTAAAAATATTTGTTACCTAGCTGCCTCTTTTTATTCTAATTAGTTAACGTTTTGTTTTAGTAGTACGTTTCTTTTCTTCCACGCGTAGGGAAAAGGGGCGTCTAATTGAGACGATTTAGATTAGTATTGAAAGATGTAATAGATTTTAAAGTTCAGTCAATTATTTGACGCGGTATTGTCTCAATTGGTCGTCAGTTGAAACGCGTGGAGGTAATATTTCAATGGAAGGGGCACGGTTTCCTTTTCCCCTGACGAGACAACTATGCAACTCTCACTGAGATATTACCATTTTTGTTTTTTGTATACCTTGTTTTTATTGCAACTTCAGCTTTTCCCATTTTGCCAAAAAATTACAATTTTCTAGGCATTATTTCAGTTATATTTTCATGTGAATTTTTGCTTAGGATTTGAAGTTTTAATTGTATTTAATGTGTAATTTTGACACTAACGTGCTTCTTCGAATAGGATTCAGAGGGTTTAGGGTGTACTATAGCTTTTGCATTCTTACTTGTTTATATATATATATATATA
>KK115521.1:105827-120639 GCA_000611955.2 Stegodyphus mimosarum
CAAAAGATAGGGAAAAAAGAGAAGTAGAATTTAACAGTTGTCTTCAGGCAAGCGGGCTTTCGTGCCACTTTATTGAAAAGAAATTAGCCCATTTTTTTAGTTAAAGAGATAGACTGGCCGATTTATCACTGTTTTAAAAGAATATAATGTAACGGTGATAATTAGGTTCGAAGAGAACTAAAATTATTTTACATTTGTACATTAAATCATACAAATTGGCCATCAACTATTTACCTTCTAGTAATAGATTTAAGTAAACGTATCATTATCCTAATTATATGATTTAAAAAATAAAAGGGTAAATGCCAGCTTTTTTAAGCGCTGTTTGGATTATATTGTTAGGTATTTGATTTTCATTGAGTACTTTAATTAAGTGGAGTAAATCTTCTTTAAGATTGTCGGCATTGTTGCAAATTCTTTTAATTCTGATTATTTGTGAATGAATAGTATTAATTATTATTTTTTTCGAGATATTGGATTTCCAGTTAGTAAGTTTTAAAGTAGGAAAGGCTCGCATGGATCGCATGGGTGGAAAGGATCGCATGGGTGACCTACAGTAAACCACAAGATAAACTGTTATATATATATATAAGCGTTTGGTACTGTCAATTGCAATAAAAAAGGGAGGTGCACAGCTAGATGTTATAGCAATCCCATACACAAAATTTCAAAGTTCTGCGACTAATCATTTTTGATTTACGCGAGAAACATATTTACATATGTACTTACAGAGTACAGACGTCACGAAAAAAATCTATTGTGAAGCCATGTTAAATCCATTTTACGGTCCGTTTTGCAAAAAAGATCCTTCATTCTGTCTGTACGGAGAGACGTCACGCAAAAAAAGAAAAAAAAAATCGACCAAATAAATTCGGAAACGGTAAAAACTGATATTTCCGTTGTAATACGATACCCAAAATTTTCCGCAATTACATTACTTCCTTTACTTCGTACAAAAAAAAATTAAAACTGTTTTTTTATCTGTTCAAATGCATGAAAATTTCAGTTATTATTAAAGCAGAATATTGCCAATATTTTCAGTTTGACCTTTTAATTTTTATCTTTTAAATGTATGTTGGTGTAAAATCGTAGCTTTCCAAAAGCGATGCATGATGAAAAGTTTAATGATTAGTTCGAATTACGTTGCGAACACATTTAAAGTGCTTTTCCCAAGTAATGGATTTCAAAACTGTTATCTGGTTACGCAGTTGTGTAATATGATTCTAATGCTTCTCCTCGCCCCTACATTAGGTGTGTAGCAATCACAATGAAACTTGGACCAGTGACTGCGAAGTATATAGAATGAGATGTTTCTGCAGCGAAAACTCTGAAGAATGCACTAAAGACAAGTACAAACACGTTCATGTCGATTACTATGGTGGATGCAGAGGTAAAAAAAAAAAAATTATTTTCTGTGTCTGCTTTTCTTTCAACATTTTGTTGAAGAGGATGAAATTATAAGTGTGGATCCCTAAATGATTTTATTTGAAACGTTTCATTAAACGCATAAAAAATTATATTTAAGAAGCATGAAAGAACAGAGTATAAAAGAATCCGTTAAAAAATATCGCTTTTATTTTTATGTTTTAACTATTTTATATGCTTGTCATGTAACTGTTATTTCTGTTTCTGCTGATGTGCAGATTTTCACATTGAAAGGATAATTTTGTTCCCTAGTTTCTTTCACACCTTAAAGGAATTTATTTTACATTTTATGTACAAAACAATTAAGTAATGTTGTGAAAGGAGAAATTTGCGGGTTTTCTTTTAATTTTTAATTTTAACTTGCATACTCAACCTCTCTTGGTGCCGTGACAAATTAAAAAAAACACTAAAAAATACTCATAAAAATATAATGAGTTCAATAAAATCATAATCCTAGAGACTGGTGTTTGAAAACAAATTAATTAATACCTTAAGCAAGATTAAATTTTCATAAATCCTCACACAGTAAATTAAGTTTTATCATATCAACTCTCAACTCTTAAGTTCAATGAAATGAAAAATCCTCCCTGGTGCTTTGTTAAACTCAAAATATTAATATTCATGTAAAATGCATTACCTACACTAAATCATTAACATGCTATCTCTCACTAAAACTAACTAATCGGCTCTCCTTCCTGAAAACACATAAATTTCAATACAACCTTAGAGTTAGCCACAACACTTAAAAGTAAAACACAGAACAGTTCAAAACACCAGGGAGAAATAAATCTCACGCACTAAGAAGTCAAAACACCAGTTAAATTAATATATCTGATCGTATAGTTTTAACCCTCATTAAATTCTCCTACGCCCGCAATAAACTACCCAGGTTCGAATGGAAGTTTAACCATGTTTTCCGAAAGGATCGCATGGGTGACCTACAGTAGACCACAAAATAAAAAACAAAAAAAACATACAATAGTAAAACAAATAAAAACATTTATTTAATATTCCAAAAGATTATCCATTCAGAATAGCTGGCCAGACTACCCCTACAAACATTTACTAAAAATTACTCACAATTCTTCATGCGACAATCTAAACCATGATCAATGTTGTATTCAAAATTATTAATTACGTATCTTACAATAATTTCGTAATTATCACTGAACCATACTTAAGCAGTCTGAAACATTTTTTTATTTCTTTAAATATTTCCAAATCTTACCAAAATCTTAATGAAACAATTTACACTTTCTATTAACCTTAGAAGGTTACTCAAGCATTTAAACTCACACTACATATACAAATATTTTAAATCAATTTTCGTAAAGTGAAAGATGAAGTTTTTCCTAATAATCGATTTCACAAAATCCTAAATCAGTTAACGGCAATAAGTTTGAGGACACATATAGAATTAAATACAAAATCAAAAAATAATCAACTCACGGTGGAGAAAAATTCCTGTTCAGATTTCGTCTCCCTAATTGTCTACGCAACGCACGTAAAAGAAGTTCAAAAATTTCTCTTCATCAATGCTGCACCAATTTGCAAACTCAGCCGTTGGGAAAAACTTCCTCATGGATACAGTCCTTCTGCATGCAAGGAGGTCCAACTTAACATGAGTGTCCACCAACATTTCGATGATGATCTCAACAAAGAAAAGTGGAAACCGCAGTAATCTGTAGGTGAAAGCCCACCGACTTCTGAATGATGTTCTCGCTGAAGATAAGCGCAAGTCACAGTAATCTGCATATAAATCGGTGAAAGCCCACCGACTTCTGAATGATGTTCTCGCTGAAGATAAGCGCAAGTCACAGAAATCTGCATTTAAATCACATTATTTTTCCTGAAGGAAAAAACATCAGTGAGAATAGGACATAACCGCAGACCTTCAGAAAGGATTCGCCGACGACGATACGATGGGAGCCCGCATCGTTCTCGGGCCAATTCTCGCACGGACAACCCCGAGAAGGGGCCGCCGGGTCCTCTCTCTCCCCTCAAAAAGGACTCTTAAAATCTGACAAAATCTTGAAAAAGTCTCGCTCGCCACGGGAGCGACCAAATTTAAAACCTCGTGACGCTCAAAAAGTGCACCGCCTCTATAATTACTATTGGTTAAAAAAAATCCATAAAATTAAAACTCACCAATGCTACACAAAACAGTAACCCTCCTAACCACTAGAAACAGACCAATAAATACCCAACAAAATTCTAAGAAAATCAGTCCTATCCTTTCACAATGACAAGCCCCTTAGTTTTCGAACTCAAAAACAAAGTAGTAAATCTGTTAACAATGCGACTCTTCAGACAGATCCCAAATTTTTGCACCCTCATAATTTTATCAAGAATCGGCGCCGCTAAGCGGATAGCCTTTGAACGAAAAAACACAGGTTCGTCCCTGCAAGAAAAGGGGACGAAGAAAAAATGCAGCTGGTCGCTGACCCTTGACCCCAAAATTCTCCTCCCGTGAGAACGCAAAAACAAGCTATCGCTGTCTGCTAACTTAAGAAATTTTACCCAAATCAAAAGAAATAATTTAGCGACAGTATAATTTAAAACTTACATCTCTAACATGAACATTAAAATTTTACTATTCACTGTAAATTAATAAAATTAATAAGCACTGTAAAATAGTAATTAATAAATCTACACAACAGTAACTTCAGCATTTACAATGAACTTAAAGCCCTTTCCTGAAGTTTAAACAGTTCTTATAAAGAGCAGCTACTGCGCATGTTATTAAAAAGTACGAGTGTATTCCTTTGATAGTACTATAAGGTATTTCTCCTGCCTTATTTGCATGCTTTCGTGGTGTAGTAGTCAGCACGCTCGACGCGTAATCGAGAGGTCTGTGGTTCGATTCCCAGCGAAGGCGTTGCTCTTTTTTCATGTCTCCTGCTTCGAAATAACCTAATGTCTCTACAATACGTTGTTTGCAGATTCATTAGTACTTGCTACATAGTCGCTTATTTGCATGTTCATCGTTACCTGTCTCTACATACCACCTCTTTTTTAAAAAAGTCAGACACTGCATGGTTCTATTGAATAGTTTCAAAACCGCGCTGTGAGTACTTTAAATATTACAATCATGAATTGTATTTAAACTTCACAAATATTCCATTGCATGTTCTTTAATTTGGTGGTTTATCAAGTGTTGAACCTATAATTCATTGGTCACTATTATGCATTCGAAGCATATTCTTATTTATGCTTCACATACACACACACATATATAATCTGTGTAACTCCGCCTTTATGTCCTGACCAATGGGAGTTTGGGAAGTAATCTTCCAATTTCTCCTGTTTCAATCGAGCACAAGCGAAGAATATGCAATTAGAATTTGAGATCCTAAACGATAACTGCTACTGTCTCTTCAACACAATTATTCAACTTCCCTAGCAGCTGAAACATCTGTAACATATTTCGATTCCACAAGAATAAACTGCGTAACAACTTATACACTGTTTGTTCTGTTTCATTGCCTATACTAAACTTCCTGCCAGCGAATGCTTCATTTACGAGTCCACGCATAAATTAACTGTAACCATACACATGCATTGCCATTATTGCTCTTCCTTTTTCAACGATTTGCTGGTTTCTCGCTTTTATAAAAAAAAAGTTTAAAAACTGCTTTCTTCTCATATCATGACTGCCTGCAAATGAACGACCATTTTGGTCGCTGCTTGCTGATGTCATATTTCTCATCAGGTATGCAAGTTTGCATTTGGTGACATCTCAAGCTGGAGGAATACAGGTATAAAAAAAACCCATCTACTATGCGATTTCAACTTTCTATAGCCATATCAACTTAATTCTTTGGAGTCCCTCATATTTTAACAGGTAATAGTACAATGAACTCTCTCTAATATGACCACCAGCGCTTCTAGATGATTTTGATCTTCTGTGAATGTGTTTGTCTTAGAGAAGTAATGATGAGCTCAATAATGATGTTTGCTATTTGTTATAGGAAACACTGGTCAGTTTCAGAAGTAGTATTTTTATAGAGATATCAAGATTAGATAATTTGTTACATCTTGTAAAGATTACGATTTATTTGATATATCTTTAAGAGAAATTTACCATTAAGATTAAAATTGCAATTTATGCTGTGCCCATTCTCATAAATTGAAAACCAGAAATACTTAGTTGTTGTTTAGTTTCATTTATTAGAGAGCGAGAAAGATACTATTATCAATAATAGTATTACTTAAAAGTTCTGTATTATTATATTCACACATTGGTGTTTTACGTAAGGTTTCGAAATTCATTTTTTAGTAGTAATTTAAATAAAAAGACGTTCAATACATTTCAAATTTGAATGCAACTTGTATGGAAGGATTTTATTGTGTTTTTATGAAAATTACTGATAAGTATTTTTACCACTAATGAACAAAATATGTGTCTAAACTGATTGTAAACGTTAGTTGCAGAATTTTTCTAACTCTACTGTCCATGTATTGTTATATTCATTAAAAATGATCAATAATAATAATGATACTATACTTTGCATCAATGTATGAATTACAGAATTGTATGCTTCTTTCTTTCTATTATACTTAATTTTATAAATTGTGAAGATTTTCGTGTTTTTGCTAGTCTGGATTTACCAGGAGAACGATCCTCAGAATCGTATTCTTGATTCCTTTAATCTGCTTGAAATTTAATTAATTTTCAGAAACATTTTTAAACATACTACTAGAGTTCCCCCTCCCAGGGAGGAATATTTTTTATGCTATTGTGCCAGCTGTAATGGGATATAGATGGGGGGAGTAGAAACTTTTGGTTTTTAATGTAATGTTACTTTGTTTTCATAGTGTTTTAGGTACAATAGTCACCTCAGATTTATGATTGGATTTACCTGGTAGATACGCAGTTGGTATGCTATGGGAGTTCAGGTAGGATCCCACGCAGGCGCTATTTTGCATCTCAAAATTGTAATTATGATAAATGTGATAACAGTGAATTAAGTTCATAAAACTCGAGATTTTTTACTTCACGCCTTTTCCAGTCTTATTTGTATATTGTGATGTATGAGCAAATATTTGGCACATTTTCTAAACGTCCATTGCTGTGGGCTCATTAAACCTGTGAAATTATTTGCTTGTGATCACGTGCTAAGCTATAATTTAAAACGTCAAAATGACATCTTGCATCTTCCCCCAATCTTTATTAATATGATAGGTTTTTCCTCTCAGATATACCGAAGTGCAGCGAAGAAGAAATGGAAGATTTTCCAAGACGCATGCGCGAATGGCTTTTCAACATCATGCATGACCTTGCTCAAAGGTCAGAACTGGACGATCAGTATCTTCAATTAGAGCAAGAAGCTGAACGCGATCTAGCAAAGAAGTGGGCCAACGCAGTTATCTGGAAATTCTGTGATTTAGATTCACATCCTTTTGACAGGTATTTGTATTTCATAACTGATAACTTTATTGTAGTGTTCTTTCTAACCATTATTAAATTAATTGTTGCATTTAACTATCTTATATTCTAGTACATTGAAAAGCTCTTGTTTTTAAGTCTATAAAAAATTATTATTCAGATAAGACTTGTCAAATATTGAGATTTTGCCACTATTCCATTGAAGCTTCACGAGCGAAACATGCAGAAGATGTATCTTTCAACAGTTCGTTCCTCTTTTCATTTGCGAGATCATATTTTCTTTTTTAAGAATAAAAATAGAAAAAGTATGATCTCTAGAATGTAAAAAATACATTCTCCAGAATTGAGTTCCAGTTTTGAAACCTACAACATTAAAGCGTTTAAATTCTTGAAAATATGAAACATAAATATCTAAAAAAAAGGTTCTGTAAAAGTTCTACGAATTTAATCTTCTTAAAAATTTAAGGAAAGTTTGGAAATTATCGATAATTTCTTCATTATTAATTGCGGGTAGTATGTTGGAAAATTACTTGTGTAATTTTTATATAGACTGTTGAAATTTAATGAAAGAATACCCATGTTGCTAATATTTTCAGTAAACTTAATATATGAAATGATCAAAAAATGACAGTAATAGGTTATTTGCTTCACGTACTAAACTTCGACATATTTTTAGTTCAGTTACTAGCACCGTAAGCTTGTGATATTAATGGCTGAAAGTGATATGGCCCATTAGTGGCTTAGCAGTTAAATGCTAGTACAGTGGTGCTTTGGTTTGCGAGCATAATTCGTACCGGAACCGTGGTTGCAATCAAAAATACTCGTATATGAGAGCGAATTTAAGAAACATTGGAAACCCAGATTAAGAAATACCAGATATTAAGAAAATTTAAAATGGTTGATACCAAATATGAAGTAAAAATAAGTAAAAGAAATTAACGCGTGTTTTACCTTGGAAAAGAATCGAGGATAACAGAATCATTGCTGTCTGATAGCTCGTTGAAATCGTTTTATTTTTATGCGTCTTTAATAAGGAAACTATCCACTGGCAGTCAGAAGAGAAGTTCATAATTAATGTCTTTACTGTTATTCGCAATGCAGATCCATCAGTTTGTCGGTGGTCAGCTGTTGGATGTGTTCTTCCACTAACTCTTTAATGTTGCGCACATTGACTGGTCCATTTTCATGATCTTTTATAATGACACAAAGTCTTCGACAACTAACAGCTTTTGTTCATGAACAAACCCCTCAAGTCCAAGAACGCAATCAGAGAGTTTTCGCTGAAAAATTCGCTGAGAATTCTCTTGACTGCTCCGTCCTATATTTTATAACTGATCTTATTTAGGATGTGGAAATGATTTTTCCAAAATTCGAAAGGGAAAGTTTTTTCCTTCGGTCACCTCAAAGCAACACTGAAATATTTTTTTCAGCGTAAACATTCTTAAAGTTTGGAATGACTTGCTGATCCGTGAACTGATGATCCATTAAGTGGTGTGGTTCTAGTAGAACATTTGAGGGACAGGAAGAGTCGTCCCAAATGTATTACCGTGAAGATTAGTGGGCAAGTCGTTAGTTGTATGGTTACTTTCACGGTTTTTCCCGTGTGGAATGTGAATACGAGCCAGTTCCCCTTAGAAAATACTTCCCCTTAGGCAAATAGCTCTTGTCTGCTTTGCC
Source organism: Stegodyphus mimosarum (assembly GCA_000611955.2). Taxonomy (NCBI): domain Eukaryota; kingdom Metazoa; phylum Arthropoda; class Arachnida; order Araneae; family Eresidae; genus Stegodyphus; species Stegodyphus mimosarum. Next base: position 114,319 of record KK115521.1, read on the forward strand.
ATGTTCAAATTACCTAACCTAAGTACAAGAATGAACGAAGGATGCATATCGAACGAGTTAGACTTCGCATAGCGAAAATGTAATGGTGAATTGCATAATGAATGGATTACGTTCGTTATACAAAGTACAATTAAATTTTAAAAATGTGAAACAGATTTTTTAATTGAGGATTATAATGTGAGAAGATAACAATTATGAATGCTTGAAAATCAATTGTCTATCTATTTATTCTGCAGTTCTACATGCAATGCCGAAAATATTTTTAACGGTGAAAATCCATTATCCAAACCCATCTTGTTTGCAGTCAGTTTTCATAATCGAGATCCGAATCCATTCTGTCACAGTCATTTCGGATAGTCAAAGCCCGAACCATCTTGATCGCATTTATTTCAAATAAATGAATCCATTCTGATCGTACTTAGTTTGTATAATCGAGGCCCAAACCCATCCAGATAACCGTCAGTTACAGTAAACAAGTCCAGAACCATCTAAGGCGCATTCAGTTTGTATAATCGAGGCTGCAATAAAATTTCAAATTTCAGTGCTGTTAAAGTAAAAGAATTTTTTTAATTTATTTCATACAGATCCGTCTCCCGTCATGAGCTGTTTCCCATTCGTGCACCACTCCTGGCTATGGAGCACTGTATCGCTCCTTTCCTCGATAAATGTGATGCTGATGATGACCATCGCATATCATTGAAAGAGTGGGGATTGTGCTTAGGACTCAACGAAAGTAAGTGTCAAAAGCAACTTTCATCCGCTGTGGTTCTCTAAAAGTCATATCACACATTCAAAACATTTCGGAAGTACAATTGTTTAGTTCAATTTTTTTGCTTTGCCGTATGGTAAAACAGCCAGTCATCACGTATCACTTTTGGGTTACTATCTAAAGAGGAAACTAGTTCTGCGGTTGCAAATGATGGCTGATGATAAAGTATCCAATGCTGGTAATTGACTGGTTGTTGAAAACGAACAACTTACGAATTTTTGCGGAAGGAAGGAAAAATTTGTGGGTCTTTCTTTCAGTGGTAAATCAGGTAGAAAAATTGTTTGAAACAGTTGTTTGTCCGCAACAAATCAGTATATGACAGCAGCCTAAGAAAACGTTATTTGAAAGATAGCTTCACTGAATTTCTTCTAAGCAGTTTGTCGTATGCTCATAGTTACAGTTTAAGATATAAATTAAACAAAATAGACTTTAAGGTAAACGTATTTTGTCATATGACACTGTTTAGTTAGAATATATGAAATTTGAATTCTCATAGAGTATATGTGTAGGAAAAAATTCTGATTAGTAGTTTATTATTTATTCTTTTATTTATTTAAGTGAAAGAGTTCTGTTTGGAAAAACAATCAAATTATTGCGGAATTCGGAAAAATTATCAAAACTATATGATTTAAACCACTTAGATACAAAATTTGGAATTCTAGCGTTTTTACAAATGGGAACATAAAAGTCATTTCTAAATTATTATCTGACCGAAAGAGAAGATTGAAAAAAATCTGGTTAAAAAAATTTAAGAAACGTAGTTGCATTATGAGTACTTGCATAAAATCCCCCAAATTGTTGACTTACGAATGTCCCTTGTAATTTTAATCACAATCTATTTGCAAAATTGGGTTTTGGAAGTAAGAGCAAAGGTATTTAATTGTAATTTTTTTTTTCTTCATCCTTACGAAACTGATATTGAAATTTAAGATTCATACATTTTTACTGAAAGGATCTCGAGACCAAAGTGTGTGTAATAATAAATTTAATCTTATGCATTTTTAATTTGGGCTGCGAGAAACAGATTAAGATAGTGAAGTCTTTACAAAACGCATTGTATAGGAATTTTTTTTAATATACGAGATGGAAAGTTTGTTATTATGCCAATGTCAAATAACATAGGAAAAGCTGTAAAGCAAGGTGCGATAGCTTAGTTTCCGCAGTGGCTGCGTTATTACATCCATAACATAAGTATATCAAAATAACACATTTAGCTAATATGTACACTGCGGAAAAAAAAAAGTGCAGTTCTGTATCTCCCATTCTACTGGGCCGATTGATGAAATTCAAATTGCGTTTTCCGTGTCTCGAAAGCGCGACATAGGATATGTATTAGATTTATATATAGCATTAATTCCAACGTAGGTATTTTGGCACAAAATCAGACTTTTTCTGAAAAGACATGCCAATTTTTTCCATATTTCTATTCTACGACTCATATTATACGCCTAAATATTAAATTTCGTAAAATTTGGTGTGAAATTTTCGCAGAAATTCAAAAATTTGTATTCCTTTATTTTTTTTAGTTGCGCCAAGAATAATTTACTTGACGAACTTCTTAATTTATAGAAACCTAATTTTCCTTTCCTTTTTTGCATTACAGACGAGCAGAAAAAAATGTCATCTTTCATACTTTAAAATAATTTTAACAAAGTGCGTAAACCACATTTGACGTTATTATTGCTCAACAAAAAAGATGCCAAATTTCAAAACACGCCAATATATAATTTCATGTATATCTTAGAAAATTTTGAATAAAAACTCTTAATTTTTTGCAGGTGTGCCTAGAAATACATCTACTTTAAGAGGATGTTAAAAATTTTATAGCTTATAATACAAAAAAGTTTTTGGAAAATTTATAAAAAATATTTAAAAATACAAATTAAAAAAATAAATCATAAAAAATGTGCGAATTGTGTTTGGATTATGCCTAAATTTCAAATTTTGGAAGAAGGAATCAAGTAAGTTTAAGAAAAAAAGAGATATTAATAAATATGTATCAAATTCAATTAACATTGAGGAGCTACAGCTTTGAGAGCTAATTTTTAAAAACTACTCGTGCGATTTTTACAAAACATGCTAGTTTGGCATAATTTGAGTCGTAGAATCGAAATATCGAAAACTGGCACGTTGTTTCAGAAAAAGTCCAATTTTGTGTCAAAATACCTATATTTGAATAATGCTATATATAAATCTAATATATATCCTAAGCCGCGCTTTCAAGCCATGAAAAACGCAAGTTGAATTTCGTCAGTCGACCCAGTAGAACGAGAGATATAGAACTGTCCCTTTTTTTTTTTTTTCCGCAGTGTACATAAATTTTCAAACTAGTCGTAACAAGTTAATTAGAAATACTTTGAAAGTCTGTACGCGCTCTATTCGGCGCAAAAATGAGCGATTAAATTGAAAACAAACTACTAACGTCATTTTTTTTTTTTTTAAATTTGGGAAACATATAGATGAAACGTTCGTATTTTTTAAAGTGGCTCATGATATAAAATAGTAAGAAAGTATATTAATAAGAGATTTAAAGATGTGACAGGTTGTTCTATTCCTAGACGCGGAGGAAAAGAATAACAGTGACGGACGTTAATAATAGCAGAGTGTGAGATGTGACAAGTTCCAACAATGATTAAGTGGAACATTGCAGCTTTTAAAAGTAACGTATTAATTTTAACAAGGCTTGCGAAAATTTTCTGCGAAGTTGTGCCTCTCATTCAAAATAAAAGATCTCCTTGTGTGAGACATTTCTGCCCTGAAAAGCGATCGCGAAATTAAATTAACTACCGTTTTACCCGGATTAACTCCCTGTGATTTCTTGCTGTTTCTAAAATTAAAAATGCATTGGACGGATGAAGGTTTTCTAATATGACTGATATATATAGTAGTAGAATGTGAGATATATATTTAGTAAAAAAAGAGATCCACCTTAAGAAATGAGAACGGTGTCTAAATTAATGTATGAAGGAAGTATTTCGAAGGCAACAGTTCCGTATACATATTTTTAAGGTGCATTCCAGGAGTTAAATTTTCGTATCTTTTGTATAAAAAGCAAAATATTACAATTAATGATTGAAATATTTTCTCCATTATAAAGCGGTGTTTATTATGGGGAGACTAAAATGAGGAAATATCTTTTAATGCTCTGCATAAATAGTTTATGATCTACAGTATGAACTATAAAATGGCAACAAATTTATAAATTTATGACAATTAACTGATACATAAGGGAATCATATGCATTAATAATTACTTCGTCTTTGTGCATGAGCGAGAAGACGAATTGCAGAAATGAAATTTATTTCGAGTTTATATCTGCAAAATCGAATTCAGCGTTGTCGAAAAACTTAAAACTGAGGCACTTATATTACTAAAATGTGGAGAAATAGTGTATATTTCTTTAATCTGATCAAAAATTGATATCGACGCTACAGTAAACCTAGAAACAGATTCTGTCGCAGGCAGAATGCTCGCTCGCAAGTATGTGAGCGAGATTGTCCCATCTATTTTTCCGATGAACCTTGTAAATGAGGGCAAGTAAAGGTATCTCAGAATAACTGATGTCGGTATATCTTATTGCATCTTTTCTATGATGCTTTCATTGCATCTTAATTTTTAGTTTGAAGAAGGATGAATTAGTTAGTTTCTATGTGTACCCATAGATGCTATACTAAATGTGTGTTTTACTGAATGGCTGCAGGTCACAAGAAATTTTCTTATGCTTCTTAAAAGTGAAATTACTTTAAATTTTTTTTATAGATTTTAATTCGAGTTCTTGAAAGTATTTATAGATTTAAACTGGTGTTCTTGAAAGCGTTGTTATGATTTCATGAAGGAATCCAGACTAAAATATGTAACTGCGAATTTACACTGTGGACAGAGCCTCTTATTTGTGCAAATTGAGAAATAGCGTGCTCTAGTAGTCTTGTCTCTTTTGAGACATGTTATTTTTATTTATTTATTTATTGTGACATTCATGAAATTAAAGATGTATTTATGTATGATTTATTGTGATGTGATTACTTTTATTTCCCCTCCCTTTCGTATTTTCAGAACTGTACTGTAGCATATCATACAGTATTTCATTTCGTAGATTTCGAAATCGAAAATTAATGTGGATTGATGTCTACTTTCCAGTGGTGAAAGGTATAAGAACATGCACTGTTTTGAAGATCCAGGAGTAGCCCCTCATCTACTCCTGTGCAAATAGCGAGACTCAGCTGTAATAAAAAAAAGTGGCATATTTTATAAGCTATATCTCCCACATTCTTAGCGTGCCTTCGTGGTGTAGTGGTCAGCACACTGAGCCGGTATTTCAGAGGTCCGTGGTTCGATTCCCGGCGAAGGCATTGCTCATTATTCATATCTCCTGCTTCGAAATAACCTAATGTCTCTACAATTTGTCAAAAACATTTAAATTTCTCTTTGTGTAAAGAAATGATGTTAATTGTCACAAAAGAAGATTAGGAGCTAGGTACGCATGCTTTTCTTATTTTGAATTGACATTATAGTGCTTTCTTGTTATTTAATATCGTAGCAAGAATTATGAGAAGTTTTGGAAATGTATCTTTTGATAGTTTCGATTTCTAAATGAGTATGCAATGTCCTATTCCTTATAAACCAAGGAACACTGGCTATTTCGTTAAGAGCTTTATTTTGCAGAATTTTCATTTTATAGAAATTTGTTTTTGCAGCATGGCCCTGTATGGGGGAGGCGTAAAGTAAGGCTTCTACGAATTATTTTTTTAATGCAATATCATGAATTTTGAAGAGAAAGACTGCTATGTTTACCGAAAAGAGGTCATAAATTAGCTATTATTAAAATATTAAATTTATTTTTGAATTTGTTAAAATCACTTCTAAAAATGAGTTTGTTTTCAAGTATGATGTCAAGGTATGTGACTTCTTGCTTCTAATGTATTTCTTCTTCAAGTAATCTGGGAGTAGATGGTAAATTGAGACTGACCTTTTTGCGAAATAGAATCACATTTGATTTATTACTATCATTTGAAATTCTCCAATATGTATCAATTATCGCTCCTTTCAACACTCAATTGCTTAGTCCTTGGTCCAATCTGTAAGCCGTGCCTTTAGAAAATCAAGATAATGCTGAAGTTGACAGTAAATATTAAGTGTTTTGCTCTGCGTCAGAATAACTTTATCGTCATTCGGAGAGTTATAATTGAATTGTAGGATGTCATAAGTATACAGGGTGATTCGCTACCAGACCGACAAATTTGCAGGGTGTGTAAAGGGGACAGAGATGACTTGGAATCACATAGGAATGCAGGGTCGCAAATACCGTAGTTGCGAGCTATGGTCTAAAGAAGCAGAGAAAAAGAACAGAAACAGCAAGCACATTAATGGAACAGAAAACATTATATTGAAAGGTTGTAGTACAACAGGTGTTCGAAATTACGACCAGAAGTCGTCAGGGAGGCCTGACAGCGGCGCTACATGGAATTACTTACGTTTTGGAAGACTTCTCGTGCCATCTTGCGGTAGATGGCGTTGAACGAAAAGTTGCGTGAACAGCGATCCTGCTGGAAGTC
>KK115521.1:131155-155183 GCA_000611955.2 Stegodyphus mimosarum
GGAATAAGTAGATTTCGCTGTTTAGTTGTAGCAGATGTAAATAATTCATTCCCTGTGCAGATTTTAATTGGTATGCATTGCTACATGAAAACAAAGATTGCTGTTATAGATTTTATCTGTGGGACTGTGTTTAAAATGTAGCAACTGCTCAAAGGAGATACAGAGAGCAGATGCTCTATGCCCGTCTACAGCCCCTCAGATAAAAATGATCACTTTTACCTACCTTTACATTTATGCCAAATATTTTTCAATCATCATGTATTTGTAACGCATATAAATAAATTGAAATATTTTGAAAAACAATAATAAATACTACTATTGATACCCATTTAATAAAATGTCTTAATTACGGAATAAACTGCTACAAAAAGAACAAACTGAAAAACTGGAGATTAAATGTTATAAAACGAACATGCTGAAAGTAGGAGACCGACACATAGTTTCGAAAACAATATGAAACGGACACTGTAGATATATTAGGAGTTCCATTGGCAGCTTTTTGAACTACAGCTTTGAAAGTTCCCAATTTTGTAGAGCATTTAACGTAACCAAATAAGTTTACTCATACAAAATAAAAGTACAATAAAAGAAAAATTTTGGTTTAATTCAAATACAGCAAAAGGCATTACAGCATAGAAATGGGAAATACAGAAATCCCCATTTATCTGCAATCGAGAAAAAGTGAAGAAACTTAGGAAGTAGCACAAAAATTTTGCAGACGTTTTTCCAATTATTGTTTTATTTTAATAGTTATATTATCCTCACATTGGTAATATTTGTTTGCAATTCAACTTCCAATTTTCATTAGTCTGTTTACTTTAGAACTTGCGGCAGACTTTTACCAAGGTTGCTACTGAAACAAGAGAATGAAATTCCCTGACTTTTTCAGGTGCATTTTAAGAAAATTCCAGTCTATCCACGCAATAAACGTTGGCTGCTAAGAGGTAACTTAATTATGGTACCACTTGAAAACACCAAAAAATTTGCCATATATATATAATATAGAATCCTCAAAGCATTACTATTATAGCTATAATATGAGTTATAATAGTCTCCACTGAAGAGTGAGATTAGAATCTGCACAATCTGGATTAAAAAATTTCCTTTTTTACAGCCATTTTGCAGCTAAACGAAAGAAAGAAATTTATTTAATGGTATTTTAAAATGAATTCAGGTATTTTATATTTATTTAGCTGCATGCATAAGCAAAAAATATGTGCATTATATTTCGTGATGGTATGTCATCATACTGCTAGAGTTAGTTTCAGGATTATGCCAGAGAAAATTTCCTGAAATTTGAAAGTATTATTTACTAATAATAAATAAATTTAGAGGGAAGAAGCAACATTAAATGATACGAATAACATTAAAATAATTAAAAACTGAATTGCAATAATCAACGATATTTTGGCGAATATAATTACTATTCTTATATTAAATGGTTAACCTAGATGACTGATTACTATTCTTTTATTTTACAGCAAAATGACAAATAAGGCATTTATTAAAAAGAAGGGGAAAAAAAGTTTAAAGGATTTTGCGGTAAAATCCTTGTATACGCTACGGCCTTGGCATAATTTTGAAAATTGCTGCGAACACCAAAATGACCCGTTTACTGCTCCTCATAATGTCGCCAAGTCCCATGTGTACTGTATATAGAGGTAAGAATAGAATACACGGAGGCTACCCTAACCTCCATGGTACCGTATATTAAGATTAAACAAATTTTGTTTCATAGGAAAATACGTAGTCTCTCGATTCTCGAGGTCATTGGAAACCAAAGTTACTGGAAACTTGCTTTGCCTTTCTAAAAGACAATCTGATTGAAGCTGCAAATATTGGCTCTATGCCTGCTGCCCGGATACAAAAATTCGCTAAGAAAGTGTAGCTTCCAACGTCGGGGGGGGGGGGGCGCTGTATGAAATTTTTGACTTTTCCAGACTGTGACAAAAACATTTAAATTCCTTGACTTTTTCCAGTTTTCCAGGTAGCGTGGCAACACTGTTTTACATTTTATACGTTCTATAACAAATACAAAACCTTCCAAAATAAATGCTTTTCAGCCACAAAATATGAGATAATTAATAATAGAACTTGACAGAGCACAACAATCGCTTCTACAGGAACCATAACATGAAAACCAGGAGGAAAATATTTTAAAACGTGATCTTATGTCATGTTTGTATTATTATCATCAGCAACTGACACCAGAAGAGCTAGAAAAGCTTGTCTTAGTTCTGAATAAAGAAGAGTTAGAGGGCCAATTAGTGGAAGCTGTGAATCAGGATTTCTTTGTAAAAACTTTTAATAAATGCTTTTTTTAGAAAGAAAATTAATTAATTGAATCTTTTGATAAAAAGGGGAAAAGAGTTTAAAAGAATTTGAAATTTACTATAGCTTTACAATAGAGTTATACAAAAACTTTGGGAAGAGACTGAAAGAAGAAACAAAACTGCATAACAAATGCTTTGATAAGAAACAAAGCATAACTGTATATTATACATATATTGATTTATTTTTTATTGAATCCAATTAATATACTTAATCTCCTCTATTTGTTTCTTATCATTGCAATGTAAGAAAATATTTCCTTTTTCACTTTAGTAGCTGCACATTTTCAAATCCAAATTTTTGTCCTCTTTAAATCTGCATCTAACGTTTGGTTTAGTTTTAATGTTAACTAAGCAGAAAACATACTCACAAAATTCATATATGAAGTTTAAAAAATTACAACAGAACTTCAGTCTCTCAAAGTTCAATATGTTTATATTTTCAATAAGTCAAAATGAATGTTGAAATGCAGACTTTGAAATTCATGTTTTTTTAATTGGAATTACAGTTGAACTTTCGATTAGCCAAAATATTTTTGCTCCCTTCAGTTTTTGTTTATCAAAGTTCAATTGTATTTCTATAAAAAGTTCCTATATAAATTAGTACTACGGAGGACAGCATTAAGAATTTCCATAATAGTGTAATTTAATTGCATTTTATGACAATAATTTATAAAATTTCGATGAATATAGTTCATCAACCCTATTTTTACTTCCTTCTAGGAAGGTTCCTATTTATATTTTTGGCCTTGGCAACGGTAAGTATTGCTAAGCGACCGCAGACGATTCCATTCGAAAAGTTTGATGCTTTTAATCATAACTTCTTCAGAATATTTTGCCATTTTAGTGTGATTTGTGTTGTTTATAATAAATTGAAAAATTCACCTCGGCAAAAAATGGAATTGACTTACGAACACTTTCGTGCGATTATTTTTCATAGATTTCGACGAGGATTATCAAGACAAGAGTGCTTCGATGAACTTAATTCTTTATACAGTACTATTCTACGGCACTGTAATAAACTGGTATAACGAATTTAATCGTGGTCGATGTTTGCTTCAAGACGAATTCAGTGAAAGTCGTCCAAATCGGTTGTTGTGCTAGAAAATATCGATGCTGTGCGTGAACTGATAAAGCAAGATCGTTCATGTGACATACATGAGATAGAGGCATTATTATGACAAGCATCAATAAGATACTACATGAACATTTGGCCTTAAGAAGATTTGTTCGCGTTGGATCCCGCATAATCTGACAAACGCTCAAAAGAAGGCTCGTGTCGATTGGTGCAAGGAAATGTTGGAAAAATATGTTCAAGGTGCATCAAAGGATGGGCCCGAAACAAAACAGCAGTCGACTGTATGAGTCTTCCAAGACGAGCCAAATGTAACAAAAGTTGTCCGAGGAAGAAGCACATCGAAGCAAATGGTTGCCTGTTTTTTCGGCATAACCGGTTACGTGGCGACAGTGGCGCTAGAGCCACGCAGGACGGTTAATTCCGAATAGTACACGACCATTTGCTTTCCAGAAGTTATTGGAGAAATTCGAAAAAAGCAGAAGAGGCGAATCATTCTTCATGACAACAACGCGAGCTCTCACATATCGGCTCAAACAAAGAAATTTTTGAAGAGCCAAAACATCGAATTGAAGGGTCATCCGCTGTACAACCCTGATCTCGCACCCAGTGACTTGTTTTTATTCCCACACATAAAAAAAAAGAAAAGTGGTCTGTGATTTGCGACACCTGAAGAAGCGGTTGATGCATTCAAAACACATATTTTGGAGTTACCCCAATCACAGTGTAAAGTGATTCAAACGCATGCAAAATTGTATTGATCTTCATGGAAAATATTTTGAAAAAAATAAAACCAGTTTCAATCATCAACATTTGTTTTTTCAGTATTAGGCCAGAAATATAAATAGCAACCTCGTATAATATAATTTTACAGCATCCATTCCCCAGCTGTATAATAACATATAATAATAACGATATTATTTAATAATAATACATAATATTATAACAACAAACTAAAATTCAAATAAATCTTGAAAAAAAATTTTAAACAATTGTAATTTTCTCTGAAAATCTTGATAAAATTTCAAATGTAATGTTATAAATAATATTAAGATTCATAATAAAGTAAATTGAATGAAATAGTAAAAATTAATTTCATCAGATTATTATTTCATATATATGTGTGTGTGTGTGCTTAGTGAAAAAATATTAGTTTAAATAATCAATTAATTATTCAACACTTTTGAAAGTAAAAATCCCTGCAGGTGACATTCATTATAATGACCTATCATACACTACAGATAAACGACTTTACAAGAAATGGTAAGTCGTTACACGCTCATTAAACTGAGATTTTTACACCAGCCTTTGTAACGAAACCGTCACTACATCAAGTGGTTGTAAGCACTATATAAGAAACAATTTTTAAGAGAGAAACTAGATGAGCAACATAAGTTTAGAAAAACATTTTAGAAAGAAATGAACCATAATGAAATATAAATACAAGTATTAAAACAATCCACAGAAAATAATCTACAGTCACAAAAATTAGCTTCTTTCATGCACAATAAATAATTCCATTAAATTTTAAAATATTTTCATTACTATGGCTAAGGATAATGTTAATTAAATTTAAAGCACAAAGCCTAAACCCAAATTACAAATACAATTCAATACACTATAAGAAAATCTACTTGTTATAAATATTTTACTTATACAACACAGGTTACATAAACTATGGAATATAATGATAATAACTTTAGTAAAAGAATTAAAAGACACTATACAGATTTGCAATAAACTGGCTATGTCAGTTTATTTCAATGCACCTAACATTTTTTAAACCAAATTTAATTAGATTTGATGCTATTTTCAGCTTTGCATAAATACAAACTGCATCTTTTACTCTAAGTTTTTTTTTCCTTCCTGATTCAAACAGATTAATCTAAATTTAAATACAATTCTGCATTGCTTAAAAAATAATTCTTTGACTAATGAAGCACCATTAAAAAAAATTAGAGCATTTTTAGTTCATTTATCACTGAAACAGTATCTGAATGTTAACAGCAGTTATTACTTAAGTAAAGAATTACCTGTAGCTGATGACTAATTGCAAGTTTCATTCTGTACCTAAAAGAATTAAGCAATAATTTTAAATTCTGTTTTCTAAAGTGTATATGATAAGTCCCTATATCTCTACATCATCTGATAATATTTTAAATAATGAATGGAATTATATTATTCTTGTAGTATTCCATTCCATACAATTAATTTAAAAGTTTGGTAAATAAATTATGATATGACTACCAATATGAATTTCATATTAGGATGTATCAAGACAACATTATAGTAAAATTCTAAGAACCCATTCCAGAAAACCTTAGGTTTTTTCTAATAGTAGTCATAGATCTTTATTAAACTGCAATCTCAAAAATACTTGTCATTTTCAGAAGTGGTTGTTTTAGAGTAGTGGGTACTATGACAGACTCTATTGGTTAAGTATTTTCAAATATATAAGTTCAAACAATATAAATTGGAGTTTTGTTTTTTCTGATAATTCAGCTCATTTGCAATTTCACTAATTATGATAAACATATTAAAAATACAACAAGGATATTTGTTAAACTATTAAGGGAGGGGAGAGGAATGCCTTAATTTCTGTTCATGCATAAGAAAATAGATTTCTTTTCTAAGAGGTAGGAGGGGCAGGTGGCAATTTGATAACGAAAAAAAGGAATTCCCTTTGTCAAAAATACTTGTCAAAAAGGGGAAAAAGAAAATACAAGAACAAAACAGAATGTCTAAATCAAATTAAATGATATTTCATTTAGAGAACTCAGTTGAATCAAGTTTTAGGATCTTTACATATTTAAAGCATTAACAATTTTTCCCAAGGCCAGATAATTTTTTTTCCTTCCTAATCTCACCATCAGTTTAAATTTTTTCCCCCTCCAGCCTCACCAAAATACATGTTAGATAATACAAAAATTTGTGGCATTCAAAATTTTAATTAAAAGCATCTAAATAATGTAACTGTAATGCTCTCACATAAAAATTAAATATTTATGTGATTTTTAACATAATAAAATTCATATCAAACATTCCAAAGCAATTAACACACTGTTACATATGTTTTCCTTAATAATATTCTGAATCATTCAAGAAATATTTTAAAACATCAAAATAGAAATTTAACATACATTTCTTTTTAAAATTAGAGTACTGCAACCAATTTACGTTTCTTGCATTTCTGATCTTTCAACAAACAGTCAGCTAATAAGCATATGCTAGTAAGCTCTTGATGAAACAAAGTTTGAAATGAATTATATAGAGAAATATTATAAAACAAGAAATATCATACAAAAGCAGCATAAATAAATAAATATATAAATTACCTTGCAGTATGACGCTAACTTATTATGTATTATTATTTTAAAAGAAAGGAGGAGAAATTAAACAATATTTTTATTACTTTACCTATCTTAATATTGACTCTCATTATAATACCTAGCTAATTTCAACTATTTCTACTAATCCAGAACACAGATTACAATGCTAAAAGTAAACTAATGCTAAAATATTTAAGAAATAAAATTTACTAATTTTTATTTATGCTAAGAATATTTTACGATATGACTGCAAACTATGTTTTTTTGCTAAAATTGGCATTACTTAACAATAATTCACAGAATATAAGGAACTGCTAACATTACATACACATTACAGGTAATCAAGTTTAATCAAATTAAACTTGATGAAAACACAAATCACATTACCTAAACATTTACATTTGCCTCAGATATTGTCTTAATGTTAAAAATACTCTAAATATTAGCTCAATTCAGGCTTGATATTACACTAAAAGTTAAGCATGAGCTTAAGCTAATAGAAACACATATCAGTATTCCAAAATCTCTTTAAAACAAAAACAAATTGAAAAACTACAACTATTCTTTCACACTAATTTCAAAGAAGTATGTACCTACTTAACATATACAGATTGTGGCAGTAAATACACTTCCAGTCTACAAAAATATTTTTTAATGCCATGCACACATAACCGCATTCATTTCAAAAACTGTAGTTTTGCATTTTTTAATTTACACATTACAGATAATTACACTATAACTATGGTTTTAAAAGATATGATAGAAAAATCCAGTCATAAAGTAAATCAGTTAACAAAATGATTTCTCATTGAAAAACAACATAATCTGCAGGAGCAATATGCATAATTTTGACTGAAAAGTGTTAATATGATTAAAATTCTAATTAAAAGTTTTATGACTACTATTTTCAGAAATATATTGAATAATTACCAGGGTATTTTTTAATTAAGATCAGTTAAAAAATTAATAACTGCCATATTAATTTTAATTTATCAGAATATTCATTTAGACAATTATCTAAGCTTAAAATCTGAGCCTGTATAAAAATAATGTTTTATAAATACATTCTATGTATTGAGGAATCATTTTGAACTTTGTCAAAATATTTTATTTAATGAAGACCAATAACGTTAAGACAAAAACAAATATTAATTTTGAATAATGATATAAATTATGAAAAATGAGTAAAGGCCACCACCAGAAACATAAAAAGTAATTACATTTTTTTTCATCTCAATGTACAATTTATGGTCAGTTAAAATATTATTCTCAGTTAAACATTGAAAAGCAGTGACACTGGAACATAAACTGCTAATATTCTTTTTTTTTTTCTTTTTTTAAGAACTAAAATCTAAAAGAAAATATGTGTATTTCAAAGGAAGAGAGGGAAATTTTATTTAAAAACAATTAAAATGATATTGATAACATGTTTCTCCAATACACTAATCAAATTTCAAAATTAGGTGCAAGCCTTAGGTTGAGTGATAAAACATAATTTGGCAATATTTATAAAAATATTTTACAGTACAGAGTCCGAGATCCACACTGGGAGCTCAGAGATTCCAGATTTGGGATTTTTCTGGATGTTAGACCATCAGTTTAAATCTAGTAAGATGACATGTAGAAATTATAAAATTAAAAGTATGAAATAGTGATTTATGGAATAATGAAACATTTATACCTTAAGGGGGGGGTCAAAATTTACAAAAAGAAGCTCAATATTTATTTGTTTGCTTTAAACATTTGCTACTAAGCATTTCTTTCAATGTAAGTTGTTTAATTTCCTTTATTTTTTGTGCTAATACCTTCTCTTTAATTCTACAGGAAAATATAATTTCTTGTTCAGTTAAAAACTTCCATTGTTCGGTAATTGCTGGCTGAAGAATTCCAACTAAATTGTCAATTGAATTTTTTTCATTTTCAACAACCTGTCTGTCACTTTCTTCACTACTGCTAGCGATATTTTTTTGATTTAGAACCATACTACAGATTTCATCATCTGTTAATTAACTGATGATTGGGACACTGTCATTACAATGAAAATTTATATTACAGCGCCTTTATTTATTACCATTCTTCAGAAACTCTGTTACTTGGAAACTTTTGCTCTTTAGTTTGCAACATCTGAACATCTTACTATTTGTGGCAATCGTTATAAAGCTTAACTAGTATCTTTTACACACTACTGGCAATCTATCATGACATCTGAAAACATATTGTTTCCCTAAATTTTGTTTTGCTTTTATCCCACATTGACAAAGTTAAGCTTGAATTATATTAGTTATTTATTATATTTACCCTATTCCCCGCACATACTTGAGGCTCAGCTGAAACCTCAAAAAAATAAATTCCCACATATACTGAAAGCTTACCTAAGGCAGGCGCTAGACATTTTGCAGCCTGGCACAATCTCTGCGGTTCCAAAATGCTGCTGCCAAGTGCTTCTTTTGCATCCCAGTGCTTTCCCTAAATTCTAAAGATTTTACCATCCTTAATTTTGTTGCATGGTGCTTCTCTAAATTCTAAAAATTTTGCCTTCCGTAAATTCTGCTACCCGGTGCAGTCGCACTAGCTGTGGCTCCAGTCCTGAGTTCATTTGAATAACAAATCAGCTATTCTCAATTCAAACAGCTTTAAGTATAATCTTCTGGCTTATAAGTATCATTTACAAAGTCTAATTTGTGCATATGGAAGGAATTTTCTCCCTGTCAACATACTTAGCAGCAGAGTTAGCAGAAGTTTATAATCATCCCTAAGTGTAATAGCAACATAAAAGGTTACCATGCTGTTTGCAATTACTCACATAAAATTTATACAAAACATAGATATCACTGCATGAGTCATTTTCTTAGGTTGCAGTGTGCTGATAATCATGTAATAATGAAAGAAGAAAAAAAATAATGATTTGCCGGTTTGCATCGATTCTCCAAAAGGTTAATTAAGAAAAAGTATCAAATCAGCAAGAGTAAAACATAGGAAAAAGTTATAAAAAAAGGTTCCTGATGATCATGAGATTTGGAATTTAGATCATTCCAGATACTGAACGTCTGGATTTCGACTTTGTACTGCATATGATAGTTAATAAATAAAAATTACAGGAAAAAAAAAGCCTGAATGTAATAAATTTTACATCACAATCAAAATTCATGCAACAACTTTATACACAAAAAAAAAAAAAAATAAATAAAACAAAACTGAACAGAATTAATAAATTTCTGTTTGTACCTTAATAATCAGAGTGAAATAATAGTTAAGTTACTAATTTTGGACAAATATGTATTTTACTTTCTCACTCTATTTTTTTGTAATTGCTATTCATTTTTAGCTAAGTAAATTTCAGAAGCATTGGAAAGCAAACAGCAATAATAGGAGAAAACTTAAACATTTCTTCCTTTTAAATTATCTGATGAAGTTTTAACAGTATTTAATTTTGCATATATTCTACACCTCGATCAGTGAAACTAATTATAAATGTATAAAGTAAACATTTTTTACATTAATGCATTCTATAGAGAGAGTGACAGAGCATGGGAATCTGAAATTTAAATTCTGAATATTACTAATTCTTCATTAAGCATAATTGCCATCTTTGAAATATGAAAAACTGGGAGTTTCTCATGCCAAAAACCAGGAGTTTCTGTGAGGTTTATCTCACCGAGCAGCACCACACTTCAAAAGAACTATGAAATTGACTTAAATTCACTTTATAATGCAGGTTATTGTTGTAAAATATTTTAATACTTAATTAGATGTTCTAAGTTTTATGTTCTTTAGGTTAATTTCCTATCATAATTTTTTTACTTTTTTACATATTGAAATAATCTTGAGTAAAAGAGAAAAGCTACTTTAAAAAAAAAAAAAAAAAAAAAAAAAAAAAAAAAAATTTTTAAAAAAACTATTCTGTGAAGAAATTTAGCAGTGTAATATATACTGAAAATGTAAAATTAACTAACTATTATTGACTAAACATTGAACTTTTTAAACATTTACAATATATTAAGATCAGATCAACTAAAATTTAATAAGACAAATTCTCCTGAAAATCACTGGGGGTGAAGTGGGAAATGGAATTTGTACATAAATTTCCAGTAAATTTCATTTATTGTGGGAAACATTTTCCTCGGTAGTGTTACCTAGTAAGTATTAAAAACTAGAAGATCTGACAGTCTACAAGAAGACTGGAAGATGACGAAAAAACCACTGGCAGCTATGTTTAAGGAATAGAATATTATTCCTCTTTGTTGAAGCACCAAATTGTTTTCTTCAAAACTTCATTTTTTTATACCAGTCATTACAAAGTTGGATTTTGTTTTAGTTGAACACATGTTATTTATAACTTGATATCTTCATTAAACAACAAATACACTTTTCACAGAAACCTTCTAATAGATAAAAGCTAAATTACTATTCATTGTTCAAATACTTTAGTAAATGCTTTTGGATAATGATTATATTTTAGAATGTTCTGTCAATAACATGGGATGGCTTGTACTTACTTAAGATAATTTGAGACATGAAGAAATGTTAAAACAAGTTAAAAAAAACATATGAAAGCATAAATGTTTGAATACAATTAGAATATATTAAAAAAATCAACTACATAAACTTTATGAAAATGTTATAAACCATAATTACAAGACAATACGAAAAAAAATACTATGCTTAAAATGTAAAAGCTCATGCATCACATATAGGCTAAAACACAATATTTAAAAAAAATTAATTTTTAACATAAGCTGAAATAAAAATAATACCCCTACCATGGCCTTGTGTAAATTTACACAAATAACATATACGTACAAACATCATGAATATATTCAAACATGCAGCAACAGAAAATTTTTGTTGAGTAATTTTAGCAGTAAATTGCATGTACATATGTTAATTATACTAAATAAGCAATTAAATTAGTTAAATGCATTTGAAATTTTAGAGAAAGCACCAAAATATAATTATTTCAAGTAAAAATACATAAATTAGTATAAAACAACAGCAATCCATATTACAAGAATATTTATTTGAATAAAATGAGGTAGTAAAATGACAGCTGGATACTTCTACACATACAACCATAATCACTATACTTTGTTAGAGTGATATGGATGAAAATCACTTCATTAATTACATTACATACATACATAAATGGCACCATTTTGCTTTCAAAAGATTTGCACATTATAATCTTGCACCACATACTAAAAAAACTTGAGCATAAAAAGGAGTAACAGCATTTTGAAAATATGCTGCTAATTCTGCAAATAAATCGGAAGATCAGTGTAGTAAGTTTATAATCACAGCAGAGATCTAAGGCATAAAGAGTCATTGCATTTTTGCTCAGTCCTTTGAGTTACACTTGAATGCTTTTGAAGAGTGCAGTCTTATCTGTAAGACACAAATTTTGCTTTTAATCTGGACACTTCCTATATAAAAAAGAAAAATCTGACAATTAATTTTACTTGCATAGTAATTAACAATTTCTAATTTTGTTTATCTGCTTACAATTAATTATATATGTATTATTAGGCAACAATGATTTCGATGCAGTTAAAAAGAATCCTGAAACAAAAAGCACACACCTTTTAAAAAACTGTTCTACTTTTTTAGTATATCATTAAAAACGTTTTCAAGTTTTTTCATCAAATTAATTCAAGATTTCATCTTGATATGGCATGCAGTTAGATATGCACAGCTTAATCTTTGAGACAAGCACACAGCTATCAGCAGATCAACTACATAGCTTTTGTACATTAGTGAAACATTCAGGCTGTATTCAACTTGAATCTGGCAATGGCAGTGCTAGTGTATGGGGAGCCAATTTCTCATAATAACATCCTAATTTACTTCATATGCATGGAATTTCATTTTTTATGCTTTTGAACTTAACCACTTTAGAACTTACAACATCAAGAATGAAACATGAACACAAGGACTGGACACTAGAACTAGCTAAATGCTTTTTTCAATGGCGATAGGAATGCACACTTTGAACAATATCCAATGCAAATCTTCCATTGCTCAGTGATGATTCTACCTTCACCATCTTTTCTGTTTCCAGAAGAGTTCACACACAGAAAAAATGCATTGGTGGCAATTTAGGTTGCAGTACTGCAGAAGCCTCTGATAAAACAAGTGCCTGTTTTTTTAATGGTCATATTACTATTAACAACTACTGCTGGACATGAATTCATCTAATTGCTAAACTTTGCATCCTGAATGATCTGTCACATATCAGAATGACAATTCACCACATTTGCACCGCAACTGGTGACAAAAAGGGCTTAAAAAACATGAAAGTGAACCTGAATGTCTTCCAGACTATAATCTCTGCTATCAACATCACTGAGTCAGTCTGGGATATGCTAGAGAATAAAGCGGAAAAAAATTTCTTCCTTTAACATTACAAACAGAAATATTCACTGCTTTATTAATGGAATGGCTAAAAATATCTTTAATAATTGAAAGATTTGCAATGGTCATTTCCAAGATGTGCCTAAACTGTATTAATATAGTACTACACTCCAGATGTAAACGCTTCAGCTTCACTCTTTGCCAAAGTCATACTTAACCTGTATGTACAACACATGCACTGCATAATATTAATGAAAAATGAAATTGAATTTTGACACTGCATGCAAGGCATGACAGAAAGGGATGATTTTGATGATAAAATAACTTTAAAACTGGCATCTTTGCAATTTTAAAAGATGATTTTCAAAATGCATTGTTAAAGCCTATAGATACAGAAAAACATGCACTGAGTGAAATGGAAACATTATATATATTATTAAAATATATATAATTATATATATTAAATATATATATTAAATATACATTATATACAATTAAAAATATTAAAGGTTTCAATTTGCATTCCTAGTATTATCTTATTCATGTAATCATAAGTTAAATACTTCTAAAGCAAAGGAGAAGACAATTGAAAATTAAATTTATTGTGTGCATTACTTAAAGCATGCAATTTCAAGATGCATCTAGTATTTAATATATGTCAATATTAGACAGACATTCTTTTCATTAAGTGAAGAAATATTACTCTTAACATACAATAAGTAATGAAAGTGATAAAATATCAGTTAATGTATTGCAATGTACACAGTGATCACAGTATGCACATACAATGGTTATGAAATTTATGCTAGAGGAATATTTAAATTCTAAATTAAATTAAAGTTATATTCTTTAGTGCATGACTTCAGTGAAGAACATACACTCTTCTGATAAGTTTCCAACAGCTAATCTCTGAGTTACTATTACTTAAAATTTTGATACATTTTCGAAGTTTCAGCAACAAAGAGAACAGCAGATTATATCGTTCATTATATTAATTACATGGATAAATATTAAGTACAATATAAGGTAATATCATATATCACTTACATTAGTGATACAATAATTTGGCAATTAAACATTGCAATCCAATAATGACTGTTTTTTACACCAACTAATGCATTTAGAATTCTTAATTAATTCTTCTGGTGTCCCAAATTCAAACATTAAATTTCCAAAATTACTTCATCTGATAAATTTCTAGAAAATTCAAATCTTACAGTACTGATGCACAGATTACAATTATTATAACTAAGTTAATATCTTGAGTTGAATCACAGATACTTTCCAAAAAAAATACAGAATTATATTTATCAAACTAATCTAATTAAAGTAGTAAAAGAGGGAAAAATAAAACTTAAAATTGTTTAGTTTAACACGTTTTGTGAAAAAAATGTAGTCTAGAGAATTATCTTGCAATTTTATTAATATTACCACATATTAGCTCCTTAAGAAGGTCATCTATTTGGTTCTTGCCCTTTCAATGCATCAGAAGTTAAACATTCTATTTCTGATATCAAATGCTCAGTCTCCATATCTAGCTGAGTTATGTGAGTGCTATGGGAAAAGTTCATGCACATTAATATACATAATAATAAAAAGCAATTAATATGTGTGCATACATTGTATAAAAGATTAATAAACATCAGATAAATTTTTTATTATTGAACTTGTATTAAAAAAGAAAAAAACTATTTTCATATAGCTACATATTGTACAAAAATTTCCAAAATTTCATAAATGACCCATATATATATATACTAATCAATATTTTATTATATATATAGGCTGACGGCCTTTTCATGCTTTGCCATAATTAAACAAGACAAACCTAACATATATATAGTAGGTACTAGGATGTGTGTGAAAGAAACATCTACAAAGGACTTTTATCTTGGACAACAAATTTAATCACACTAAAATATATACACATTCTAATATTTACAATAAATCTTAACCAGAATTAACACTTCAACAGAATACTATCATTGTCTTTTTTTTTCAATATGCCTTTATTTGAATTGCCAAATGAAAACATCAGAACGTATCATACAATGAGCAACTGTTTGTTTGAGCAACTGTTTGTCTACAATGAGCAACATCTTGTTTTCAACATTAGCACTATATATATATATATATAATTACAAAAGATTTTTTTAAAAACAAAATATAAACATGCCTAGTATATATATATACACTATGCATGTTTATATTATATATATATATATAAAAAATATATATATTGTAATATTTTCTTGTTTAACAAATATATATACTTGTTGTCCTTGACATGGAGCGGCAATGCCATATTTTTGTATCGTGCACCTGTTGCTGAGCAATGTCAGATTTCTTTTTCTTTATTGAAAAAGGAAACGTAGTAGTGAACTGGAGTGTGATGCTCTAATGGAAAGAATTATATTTTAAATAATCTATCTGTGTGAACTCAAAATGAAATCTATATTTTAGTAAAAAGCTAAACACTGAAAAATGTTAAAAGTCTTATAAAACTGGAGGTTCCACCAGGAAACTGGAAATTAGGAGTGTAACTATCACTTTCAATGGTGCTGGTCTCCTAATCCCAAAAAGTTGCTGAAATTTTGAGAACAAGTTTATTGTTATTAATGAATTTAATCCGCATTAGTTTCCTACTGAATTGGAGCACCAATTGCCTGGGTTTATTTATTTCAAGAAGAAACAGATGTCAGAAGTATGTTGCTTTAATGCCAGTTATTGAAGTGGACCATTCAAAGGTCATCTGTGTTTTTATAACTTGTATCCTAGCAAAGAATTGTCAGAATGAGATATTGCTGATCTCTGGAGATAAGACTTAACTTTTGGTTTTCTTAACGTATTTACTGAATTTTAATATTTTATTTCAAAATTATCTATAAGTGGTGTAAGTTTTTGTTTAAAGAGCATTAAAATATTAGACCTAAAATCATAATTGATATTTTTGGGAAAGAAATATTTAAAAAATTATTATTTAGGCTTTACTGTTATTTATATAAACTTTTTTGTTTATGGGATAGAATTTTTTATGTTGATAATGGATATGAGCAAGCCATCCTGGCATTCATTTAAAAAAAAAAAAACCTGGTAACTGTGTATTTGAATTTGTTGCCAATCAGGCACATGGAAAATAAGTGGTAACCTCAAACTGACGTAGTGTGATTTTATTGTACTGCCAAACTGACAAAAGTCTTTTTTAGTTCTCGCCATTCAGGCATGTAGTAGATAGTAACGTCATCCTGAAGTAATACAGCTAAGCTGTACTGCCATTAAGATTATTGTATGGCTGTATTGTATTATTATCTGTATTGCCAGATAGTAAAATCATCAAGTTAACATGGACATAATTCCATTGTATTGCTAAACTAGCAAAGGTGTTTATATAGTTGTTGCCAACAAGGCTGGACCAACGAGGCTTGTAAATAGTGAGTTAAAACGCCCACCCTGCATAGTTTCATTTTATTTTGTTGCCAAACTAGCAAAGTTGTTTAAATAATTATCACCAATTGTTTAGAGTAAATTTCGTATTGACAAGAGATTAGTAGTATATTTCATTTTTTTTTGTAATTTAAAAAGTGCATTATATATACTTTTTTGAATTATTTATAATGCATTGCAATGTTACATATATTTCAAATTGATATAACAGTTGAGCACTGAAAAAATGCAAAGATAAGTGATAACATGCAAGATACATATTAGTATCATTGCATGTAACTGTTATTGTACAGTGTTTTATTCATGAATGCTTATCAGAAAACAAAGTAAGTATATTTAAAGTTTGAGTATAAGAGTATTATATAAAAGAGTTGACAGGTTAAGCCTTGTTAAAATTTATACACTTTTTTAATACAAGTACGATATTTAAGATTCATTCTTAAAAAGAAAGCCTATTAAAGGTAATTTGTACAACATGTCATTCTTAACTAGGAACAGGAAACAGGATTTAAAAGTACTGGTAAGAGTGTCAGGTTAACTGTGAGACCTGAATTTAAGCTTGCTCAGTTGCATAAATTGATTATTGAAATTCCCGGTTATGAAGAGGAATTTACTTGAGAATTACTGGCTGCAATTAGAGAAGAGTTATGGGAAAAGAAGAAGAAAGAGCATGTAAAGGAGAAGAAAAATTAAAAAGAGAAGAGAAGAGCGAGAAATGAGAGAAAAACGCAAAAGAAAAGAGCAAGAAGAAAGAGAGCGAATTAAGAGTCTTTGAGCTCCAGAAACCTGAATTGGAAGCAATGACTGCAAGAGCACAACTAGTTGAAACTAAACAGTTACCTGAGCAACCTTTGAAAATCAGAATCCACAATGACATGCCGTGTTTTAATCCTAAAGAACATGAAATAAGTTTATTTCTGGTGTTATTTGAGCATCAAGCTAAAATTATGAATATAGCTGCTGAAAATCAAGTGGCTCAACTTGTTTCATTGCTGCCTCCTGACAGTGCTCAGCTTATTGCTAGAGAACCAGAAGAGAATGCGAAAAGGTATGAATATGTAAAAACTTTATTGTTACGATGATTTAAATTGAGTTCAGAAAAGTTTTGACAATGATTTAATAAACACCAAAAATCTTCTGAAAGTACTTGGTATGATTTTTACTATAAATTAAAGAATTATTTAGAAGGATGGCTTAATGGATTAAAAATAAAAACTTTCGCATTAAAATATTAATTTTGAACAGCTAAAAGACGTCATCCTGGTTGATCAAATTAAAAAGAGTACTTCTGTTCATTCCAAAGAGCATTTTATGCATGAATGGACAACCATCATTTCACCAACTGAGATGGTTAAAAAAACAGAAGATTTTGAAGATGTGAGAAAAGCAATAAAATTGAAATTTTCTGCCAGTCAAACTGAGAGAATTAACAAAGGATGATTTAAACCTTGTTATGAAAATTTCGTGAAAAAAATATAGAATCCATCTTATTTTAAGCACTCTGATAAATGGGATGATTTGAAATACTAGAAAGATCACCGACAAAGAAAAGATATCTGACAAAGAAATCGGTTCCAAAATAGGAGTCAAGAAAATTTATATGATAAAAGCTATCAACCATGTTGTTCTAATCTGAAACTGATGATATGGAAGAGAATTTCCCAATAATTGTCTCTGAACCAACATTGTTCGATTTTGCAGAAATTAAAGAAAACAGTTATTTCAATGATAAGCTAAATGAACAACTTCAAGAATTGCATGACCTGCTGTCGAAATTTGCAAAAATCTTCTCTAATAAGCATGGAAAAATGCATTTAATAATGCATGATATTCAACTAACAGAAAACACACCGATCCACTGTAAACCATACAGAATTTCTCCTAGACAAACAGATATATAAAAACAGAAATTGATAAAATGCTTCAACATAAAATAATTGAAATAGGAGATTCAGATTACACTTCTCCCATGATTTTAGTGGAAGTAGCAGGAAGAGATCGTAGACCTTGCATTGATAATAGAAAATTGAATAAGTTGACTAAAACACAATTCTTTACCTTGCCTAATATTGAACAACAAGCAGGCTGCAAAGTATATAACTCTTTTGGATTTAACAAAGGGATACTGAAAAATACTGTTAAGACCTAATACACAGAGATTAGCCACTTATGTTACAAATTTTGACACATTTAGACCTATATGGATGTATTTCGGACTTAAAAATGCATCATTTTCATTTAGCAAAGTGATGGCTGAAACTCTTCATGATGGTGAACACATTGCTGTTCCATAATTAGATGATGTGGTAATTTTTTCAAACACATGGGAAGAACATCTTATCTGAATGCCGTTTTGACAAAAATAAAATAAGCTGGTTTAACCATTAAACTTATAAAGTGTAAATTTCCTCAAAATAAAGTACCTAGGACATATTGTAGATCATGGTTTTAAGAATGCCAAACGAACTCAAAGTAAAAACTGTTCTTGATTTTCCTGTGCCATCCATAAAAATGTCAAGTCAGAGCATTTTTAGGATTAGCAGGATATTATAATCATTACATTCCCATATTCTCATCTATAGCAGTACCTTTAACCAAAACTTTGGAAGGAAACCTAAAGGAAGGGAAAATAAATTGGATGGAAGAGTGCATAAAAGCATTTGAAGAGCTAAGGGGAAAACTGTCGCAAAAGCCTATACTGCATGTACCTGATTTCAATAAAGAGTTTATTTTGCAAACTGATGCTTCAAATTCTGGTATAAATGTTATTGTATAGAGATATTAGGTTTATTTCAAAGCAGGAGACATGAGAAATGGCCTCAGTGGGACTTGAACCACGGATCTCTTGAATACGCACCAAGTGTGCTGGCTATTACACCACGAATGCATTCTAAAAAGGTGGGAGAAATATCTTATATACTCCCCCTTTTAAAGGGTGACTGGGTATTAGGGGACCCAATTGCCGAATGCTGGTGGCGAAGAATCATCATCCACCATCTTTTTTAGTTTGGGCGCTACTACGGAGACATTAGGTTTTTTTTCGAATCACAAGACGAAAAATTAACAATGCTCTCGCCGGGACTTGAAACACGGAACTCTTGAATACATGCCGAGTGTGCTGACCATTACAACATGCAGACATGCTAAGAAGGTGGGAGAAATACCTTATAATTGTAGCTCAGAAAGATGAATGAGATAATGAACATCCAGTACTAATGCTCAGTAAAAAGGTATTCTACCACAGAAAAGGAATGCACTGCCATAATATTTGCTATAAAGAAATTGTAATGTCATACAATTTTTATGCAATATACTAAATTCCTCATCATGACCAATCATAACCCCTTAGTTTGGCTCAAAGAAAATGTAAGTCTAAATTTGTGACTTAGTAGGTGAGCAGTGGTATTACAACCCTATAATTACACTGACGTTCATCGAAGTGGTAAAAACTATAAAAATGTAGACACATTAAGCTGTACTCGCTGGCTTGATTAAAGAATTTATTTCTCTATTTAGATAGAAATTTACTTTATTCTTTCCTCTTTTCCTAACTGTATATTATTATGTTATATATTGTATTTCAATTATGTACATAATATTGTGTTCTTTTGAAAGAAAAAAAAATTAACTTGTAGGGACTTATATTTATTTTAAATAACCAGTTAAATTTAATTTTGAAGTTCTTTCCTATAAGCCTTCATTCCCCTAATTGTCAGTGCCAGAATACTTAAATTTGGTAGTGCACATAGAGGAATGCAAATTCTACCAGTGGGAGAAAGTCTGGGAAAACGCTGTGCGTGTTGTAGCATGAGCTTCGGCTCAGCAGTTGTTGCTTGTTAAACGTGGCGTAACAGCTATTATTTTGCTACCAGTAGACTTATCAACGCTCTGCTACGAAACAGGATTGTCTGAGCCCTATAGCATTATTCTACTACTTGTTAATATCTTCAATTTTGGAGTTGGATTCTTACTGTTTCAGTTACCGCCCAAGCAGAGGCATAGTGTGTTAGCGTCGAGTTGACGGATTGTAAAAAATTTAAAGAATGGAATAAAAGGTAGTTTTAACCCTTCTTCTGTGCAGTCACTACTCTCCAGATTTGATACAAAAGATAGAGAGTACATCTTACAAACTTTAATTTATAAAAATATCAGTTAAAGTTTATCTGAAGTGGGGAGAAGTTATAATATTTTCTTATTTAACTTATATATATATATATATATATGCATACTTATTGTCATTGACACTGGAGTAGCAATGCCATATTTTTGTATCGAGTAACCACTGTTGGGCAACATCAGAAAATGTTTAAAATTTTTTTTTTTTTTAAAGAAAATGTAGTAGTGAGCTGGAGTGTAATGCTGTAACCTAAAAGAAATGCATTTAAAATTATCTATCTCCATGAACTCGGAATAAAACCTATATTTTACTAAGAAGCTTATCAGTAATTTTCGTTAAATGCTGCAAAAAAATTACAATATACGAGGGTCAGTCAAAAAGTTAGTTGCACTGCTTAAGAAAACAAAACAGGATAGAAATTTTACAATAACTTTATTTGTATCTTAAAGTTGCATTCAAAATCTAATTTTCAACGTAATTGCTTCCATTATTTAAGCATTTGTCTAGGCGTGGTACAAGTTTTTCGATGCCTTCTGCAAAGAAATCGCGTCCAATATCCGATAACCATTGTTGGGCTGTAGCTTTCACTTCGACATTCGAATGGTACCGTCTCTTTGAAAGTTCTTGTTTCAGGGGACCAAACACATGGAAGTCAGGAGGTGAAAGGTCTGGGCTATAAGGAGAGTGATTCCACACTTCCCACCTAAACTTTTTCAGAAGTTCGCATGTTTGTTTTGCTGCATGCGGTCTTGCATTGTCATGCAGGAGCACAATGCCTTTCGACAGTTTACCTGGCCGTCGATTTTTAAGTGATTTCCGCAATAGCTTTAGTGTTTCACAATAAGAAAATGCATTAATTGTGGCACCTTTTGGCATGAACTCTGTATGCATCACGCCTTCTTTATAGAAAAACAGCGTCATCATCACCTTTCCTGCAGATGGAACAGTTCGACACTTTTTCCGTGTCGGCGAACTGCAATGTTTCCATCCGAGACAGCTGCGTTTCGTTTCAGGTGAGAAGTGGTGAATCCAAGTTTCATCTCCAGTCACAATTTTGTCCAAAAAGTCATTTCCTTCCGTTTGGTAACGTTGCAGAAATGCAAATGCACTTTCAAAATGCTTTCTTTTATGTTCCTCTGTCAATAGACGTGGCACCCATCGAGCACAAACTTTACGAAATTCAAGGTGATCGGCGATAATTTTGTGCACACTTCCATGAGAAATATCCAGTTCATTTGAGATTTTGTTTATCGTGATGCGTCTGTTTGCAAGAATGCATTCATTCATAAGAGCGGCGATTTCCGAATTTGTTGCAGTTGCTGGTCTTCCCTCTCACTCAGCCTCGTCAATATCTGTACGTCCATTCTCAAACATGTTGCACCATTTCTTGGCGTGACATTGCATTTCCCCCATACACTTCATGCAACTGCCCATAAATTTCAGTGCAGTTGCAACTTTTTGCCCACAAAAAACGAATCACTGCACGCATTTCCAATATGGACGCTATTTGCAGCCGTCGAGACATGTTTGAGACTGATTATCAGAAAAACTAAACTTGCCTCGTGGAAGCCGCTACGTCACGCAATACAGGTGCATGTCTGAAGTGTTGCCACAAAGTTTCATCAAAATAGCCTCTGACAGAAAATTTTTATGAAGGAGTGCAACTAACTTTCTGACTGACCTACGTATATATATATAATATATAAACACACACACATATATAAAATACATAAACAGTGTATCTCAAGAAGCTTCATAATGTTAATATTGATACTGTTATGCAGCTACAGCAAAACCTCTGATAATTAGCATCTAGTTAAATGTTGTTTCAATGGGGATATGAATGACACTGATGAATACAAAATGCAAAACCTGCAATGCTCAGTGATGATTCTACCTTCACCATCTTTTCTGTTTCCAGAAGAGTTACATACAGAAGAGATGCATTAAAGTAAAGATAAAAGTAATAGATAAAAGTAAGCATTGTTGACAATTTAGGTTACAGTACTGCAGAAGCCTTTGAGAAAAGAAGTGCCTGTTTTTAATATATTAATAAATTAAAATAAAAATTTAAGTTTCATACATATTCAGGTTGAAGTAAAGAATTGATAATAAATAAATTCTTTCACCCTCCCCCCAAAATAAACCTTTGTGGAAAAAAAAAGAAAAACAGTCCAGTTTTGAAATTCAATGAATAACAAATGCATGCTAAAAATTAAATGCTATAAAAGAAGAATTTACATCTCCCAGTACATTTTCTTCAGGAACTTGGTGTATCCAGGGAAATAAATGGATCAGCTTATTCGTGAACTGATAATGAATTAAATTTACTAAAAACTTAAGTAAATTACAAAACAACTTGTTTCTTCATCAGTCCAATCCCCTACAGACATAAACTGTTGAATTGTTTTGTGAAATTACTTATCAGCTCTTTGTTCCAAGTTAAATATGTATATAATTTAAATTTTCATCTTAATTTATTAACATTGCACCAGTTATTGCAACTTGTAAGGCATAACTGGATATTGGTTTTGAACATATTTTTATATTACTGTTTTTATGATATACCGGGTGGCCATAATTAAACTGACAGTGCTCACAGTGTTCTGTAGCGTGATCTATTTGCGAGAATGACGCCACATTTTATAGGAAGATTAAACAAGACGGGGGACGAAGGATTCCGCGAAAAAACAAATTACTTCCAAAAGTCACAGCTAGGGGAATATTTGGCACTGTCTAATAGAAAATAGAGTGTTAACAAATGCAAATTAATACGGAATAAAATTACCTTTTATTATGCACATTTTCTGATTTAGTTCAAGTGCAACATGGCAACACTTTTAAAAAAGCGTAAAATCTACATGTTACGGGTGTTACAATGTTACGGGTGCAACAGATGCTACGACAGAAATTCACAACAGAAAGAGTCATTAGCCGCTACTTTCCAACTACATGGCCACCTCGGTCGCCTGATCTTACCCCATGCGTCTTCTGGCTGGGTTACCTTAAGTCCAAGGTCTATCATGGAGTGGTCCAGGACCTGGCTACACTGAAGGATAACATATCACGGACTGTATGGAAGATTCCTGCAGACATATTACTGCTGTTGTGCATACTGTGCACAGAATGCAATATGTGGTCCACAACAACGGCAGCCTCACTGAACCTCATTTGAATGCAAAATAAAAGGTAATTTCCGTATTGATTTGCATTTGTTAACACTCTATTTTCTATTACACAGCGCCAAATATTCCCCTAGCGGTGACTTTTGGAATTAATTTGCTTTTTCGCGGAATCCTTCATCTCCCATCTTGTTTAATCTTCCTACGAAATGTGGCGTCATTTTCGCAAATAGATCGCGCTACAGAACACTGCCAGTTTAATT
>KK115521.1:155211-207084 GCA_000611955.2 Stegodyphus mimosarum
CGAGTAACAGATTGGGTATATATATATATGAAAAGATTTTTTTAAGAAAAAGGCAAAAGTGGAGTTTATATATATTATTAATTTTATGGTAAACTTAGTAAAGAAATTTAATAGTACTTTTATTAATTTTTATAGTAAACTTAGTAAAGTTCTTGTTGACATATGATAAATATTGATTCTCCAGAAAATTACAGATTAAGCATTTATTTTTAGATAGTTACAACACAAAGTAGATAAAATAAATTCACTGAAACTTTTTTATCCTTATGTTTTATTTTTTGCATCATTCTCTTTTTCTTTCTTTTTAAATTTGCTTTTTCACTTGAAAACTGTGCAGATCTTATCATTAACTTTTTAATCCATTTATGATGACAGATATAGATAAAAAAAACGGGCTTTTCCAGAATTATATCCTGAAATTCACTTTTCAGAAATCATAATGTAGGAAAGAGAATGTCTTGAAGAGACCTGAGAATACAATAATCAGCATTTTAAAATTAATATTCGAACTTCGAAACTCTTAGTAGCTTTATATATGAATTTGTCAGTACTTTAACATATTGCATGCTTTTAAATTATTTAGACATTATGATGAGATATGACAGGTGAAAACTTTATTATTAATTACATTCTTTTCAAATATTTATCTAAAAGTAAGCATTTTACTTACCACATAAATACAGGTAATAACATATACGAATACATTATGAATGAAATTTGAAAACAGTTAACTATATTCAATTAATCAGTACTGCCAATCCAAATGCCACATGGAGATGTCTTTTTTGCATTATATATATAAAAAGAAAGATTAAAAATAATAATGATATCAAAGAGTTTGAAAAGAAATGAAAAATAATGCTTCTAAATTGTTTTGTTTCATTTAGTTGATGGCAAAGCACATGAGAATTAACTGCCTAAAGAAAGAGATGCCTCCCTAGATGGCTTTCTATGGGAAACTGACTTGCATTCAATTAGACATGAAGAAAATTATGAAAATGCTCATGCAGCCAATCTATTTGCTGGGATCTAAATCAGTGTGAAACATCCTACTAGTCTCTTAGTACTTCTAAACAATTATGTGCTTTAATTACATTTATGGTAAGACTACTTTAGTACTGAATGTAATTTGTTATCACACCCATGATGGAAAATAATAATAATAATAATAAACTTGCTGCAAAATATTTTTTAAAAAACAAATGAAAAAGAATTTTACATAAGCCTGTTTGTAATGACAAATTTAATTAAAGAGTTTACATTTCTCACAAAATGCCTATAGAAAATTTTAAAAAATCTCATGTGTAAACCACATGACTTCTTTGTCTGGAATGTTAAATTATATGCATTTTTTCCTGCCTTTCATTTACACTTATTTCCTTGAATTTCATTGGATATATTTCTCATTCAATCAATTCAGTTCTCACTTCGCGACAAAGCAAAAATATACAAAAACTCAAAATGTCTTTTCTATGGAAAAACAAGCAATTTGGCCAACTGCAAAAACAAACAATTCGGCAGATTTTTCGGTGCACAAAACTGAAAGTTTACTTTTGGTCCCACTTGGCAAAATGACACTGAAGGCGTAGAAACCGACTTAATTTGTTGTGGATGCTATGCTGTGTCAATATATGGGATAATTTAATAACTTAATATATAATTTCAGAATGCATTAAGCTTAATTTAATCCGTAAGAATGAAAGAAGACATTACTTTGTCATTGCAAAGCTTAGTTTCTCTAGATTGGCAACAAATCCACTAAAGTTTCAAATGTAAACATATACGGCAGCTATGGTAAAACAAATTAGGCTTAGCCGCACTTAAACAACTTTTAAATTGTTGATAATTCTACAACTATAATATGCAGGTTAACTAAAGGCATAAAAACCTTAACCGGAAGATAAGAACAACATAATTCAATCATTTTGAAAGCAAAAAATGTACAATTTACAAATATATAAGAATAAAGAAATTCACTGAGACGAGTAACAGAGTGAATATATATATAAATACTTATATTTATATACTTCTGGTGAGAGCGATTGTAATCAAAATAGGAAGTGCACATCTACTTGTTATAGCACTTCTATACACATAATTTGAACATTCTGAGGCTACTCGTTTTTGAGTTATATGAGACACATACATAGGTATGTACGTACGCACAGACACTCCGAAAAAATCTCTTCAGAACTCATTTTAAATTAGTTTTATAATTTTTTGGTGAAAAAAGAGTCCTTTATTCTATCCTTACACACAGATATCACACAAAAACATTGTTAAATTGCATTCGATAGCAGTTAAAATGGATATTTTTGTTGAAATATGATACCAAAATTTTTCACGATTACAATGCTTCCTTTTTACTTCATACAAGGAAGTAAAATGGATTTGATTTAATGGATGTAAACACTGAAGCTCTTCTCAGGTTTTATTTGCTTATTTTTACAGAGTTAAATTTGTACCCTAAATAAATGCTCATTAGACAGCTAAAATAATTCATCAAATTATTATAAAATTTCTCAAATTGCTTCCCCAAAACAATTCTACATAACAAAATTTTGCATTTGACAAAATAACTTTTCCGTTTTAAAAAATAAATACCTTGTAAAATGGCCATCCCATTCCAGTTCTTCATTCCCATTTGAAACTGGAGTTGACAGCTGGGATAAACAACTAGCTGTATCAGATGATATGTCGTCAGGTCCAGGTATATGAGTTACAGGAGACAAACCTAAAAATAAAAATATTTTATGAAACTATAATATAATTCATACAACACATACAAATTAAAGGAAAAGAAATGACAGAAATAGCCAAAGAAAATTAAATAATCAAAAATGATAAAAATAATCTAACTCATGCTTTGGATTAATAAATTTAATTAACAATGCACAAGTTAATAGGTAAATACATAAACTGTGAATTTATTTCAGTAATTTAATAACAAATAGATGTGTTTATTAATTTAAAAAATTTTGGATAAATGAAGTATTTTCAGTTACCTCAAAATATTGTTGTCAGCATTTACAGTTTAAGAATAATTTAAGGCACAATATGCTTACAGATTTGAAATATACACAGACATGTGTGACAAAAAATAGTTTGGACAAAATACTAATTTTATGCAATAGCCCTTTAACATTTCTTTTTAATTTGTTTATTTCATTTTTCAATCCTAAAAATAGTAATAGCTTATAATAAATCCCTCTAAACTGTGTCATTTCAAAATTAATGTTCCCACCATGATACTTACATAATGAACATGATGTAGATATTAATGCTTCAGCCAACAATAATAATTTCAAATTTAGGAACTGAAAACTTAATACTAAGAAATCAAAATAAAACTAAAATGAAAATTTTCATTTTAGACACGTTGCATTCTCTTTCTTGCACTTCTGTTTCTACCAACTTGCTTGCTCTCTGTTGCTTCACTTTCTTTCCCTGCAGATTGTAAGCTTTACTAAATTACCCTCAGACTTTAAGCTTTACTAAATTACTAAAACAAATTCAGAACCTATACTGAGAACAGAACAAATACAGTGCAATTAACAATGCAAAATAGTTTTCCATATTTGAACTAGCAACTGATTCTTGACATTTTGAATTAAATGAAAAGGGTACTAAAAAATTAGCCTGCACAACAAATTTTGGTCTTCATAAATTCAACAGATTACCTTTTGGTTGGGGGTTTCAGAGTTCTTTAAGTAAATTTTCAATAAACATCAAATTCAATTTGCTTTAAGCTATTTTAGTGGTATCATAGTATTCTCCAAAAGTTCTGAAGAACATTTAGAGCATCTTCAAATAATACTTTATACAGGTGAGAAAGAAAACATGAAATATTTCACATGCCACTTCTCAAAAGAAAAACGCTTTCCAGGATATGAAGTTCAAGCCAGAAAGTATCAACCCTCCAAAAATGTTCAAGAACTATAAAATTTCTTGAAAGTATTAACATATATCATAAATTTATTCTAAATTATGCCAAAATTAGAGCCCTTTTAGAAATCTGCCTAAAAAGATACTCCATATAGAAAGACAAAAACTGAGGACTGTTTTCTGATAGTTTTAAAGAAAATTTGAAAAACTTTAAAATATTTCAGTTGTCTTATTATTTTGGTTTATATATTTGAATAATTTCATATTTTTGTCATTTGTAAACTATAATTTCTATGTGTAATTTTTTATTTCATTAATATGAGAGAGTTAAGAAGAAAAACAGAAGAAATAACAGACTTGATGAAAATTGTTCTTTTCATATTTTTACTCTGTTTTAAAATTGCATATTTTGTATATTGATCTTCATTTTTTACTGTCTTTTTCTCTAAAAAAGGCTTTTCTGTCACTAAACCCTTTTTCTCTTTGAAGAGGAGAATATAGAAAATAAAAAACAGGTAAGATAAAATACTAACTTTAATTTGTAACAGCCCTTTAACTTTCCTTTTTAATTTAATTATATCTCATTTCTATCCTAAAAATAGTAACTATTCATAACTTTTTGCATCATTTTCAATTTTCATTTAATGCTACTGATGTGATTCTAATATAATGTTCACGACATAGATAATGCTTCAGACAATAGTGATTTCAGATTTGGGTGCAAAACTTGTTATTAGCCAATCAAAACAAAGCTTATCAGAAGTTAAATCATTTTAAATCAAGCTTTCATCTTACATATGTCACAATCCTGCTTTTACTTAAAAATTAATTCTTTGAAGATATTTAATTTGAAATATCTCACGCACGTACGATACTGCAAATATTTCACCACATACTTCACTTTCATTGATAGTATTGTTATAATAGTGAAAATATGCACAAAGTGATCAAGAACAGATGTACATATCATTACGATGCACACAGATGTCAAGAATTGTTTTGCAGAAATAAATGTTCAATTGGCTATGAATGCTGCTTTGTGTTTCATGTCATCAAATTCTACAGCACACTATTGAAGCGTAACAGAATACCCAATACCTGCCTCAGCAAAATGTTCTTCTGCAGAATTAAAATAAGTGTATTTTTCAAAACTGCAACTATTTCTCTTATGCATCTACATTTATTCAAAATCCAAAGGATTTCTCACACACACAAACACATATGTGTGTATCATATATATATATGTATGTGTGTGTGCGTGATTTCAAATTAAATATCTTCAAAGAGTTAATTTAAATTATATTTATTCTACTGGGTTTAATTTAAATATCAGTTCTAATATTGGTAATAATTGGTAATAATCTATCGGGTTTAATTTAAATTATATTTTCTTCATGATTTGGTTAAGAAACAATAAAAATACAAAACTATTTATTTTTCTGGTACATTTTTTTCAGGTATTTATAATTTTTAGATTTTAATTTCACATTTCTTTCTTGTTTTGTATATTTATAGGATATTTTGAAATTGGAATTGAATTTCACTTTTTAAAGTCTTTTATGTAAGATGGGCTTTAAATATCTTACTTTTTATCTACATTGATCAATTTTCAGCAGCATATTGCATGAAAATAATTTGAATAATTATGCTTTCAATAAAAAAAATTTTTGATACTATATATATATAATAATTAAAAAATTGGATTTCATTTTGAAATTTCAGAGAATGAAAACAGAATTATGATTCATAAATGTTTTTTTTTGTTATGAAAAGGAATTTCTCCAAAACCTATAATGATTACTTAATTGATTATGGCAAAGCATGTGACCATTATCTACATTAAGAGGGATACCTTTGGGAGGATTTTCTACAGGATACTGGCCCATATACTTGGGAAAAGCCCTGTCTCAGCCCAGACAGTCACTAGAAATTTCAACAAGATCACACTAGCCAGTCACTGGTATAATCAGTCTAGTCACTAGAAATCATACTCAGAATGAATTACAAGCATTCAGCAAACTAATACACTCAGCCACTGATGGGCCTCAAAATTAATAAACAGCTTAATAATAAACTAGCTTATAAACTGATCACATTTCAGATATATCTTTGGCTCTAATACAAATTACAACTCATTTCTCATTATCACAGAACTGTTAAAAAAATGTAATCTCTTTTTAATTAGCAGTTCTTTACTGAGATGGGGTATATAATAAATAGTCCAGTAAGCAACTTTTACAGTGACAAGTTTTAATAATGTTCAGATACATAATATTATTTTGAATTCTGCTTTTAATCAAAAAACTTTTATGTAGAACAACTTTTAACGTTCAAATTAAATATCTTCAAAGAGTTTTTAGGTTTAATTTAACCTATATTTTCTTCAAGATTTTCATAAGAAATAATGTTCATGAAATTGGTCATGGCTATTTATATAGCCAGAAAAGATTGCAATAACATATTAGAAACTTGTTACCCAATTAATTAACAAATTTTTATTTTACATGACCATTATACATTTCATTCAACATGCAGCAGATGTGAATATATCACAAATAGGTTCAATTTTCTTTATATATAACAATGCTGTTATTGGCCCCATGTTGAAAGCACGTCCGTAAAATCCAAACTGTGATCAGAGGGCATTGTGATGCAACAGTATTAAGTTAAATAAAATCCAGTTTCATAACAATTTTCCCAGATTGTTTATTTTTTGAATGCTTCAAAAAAGATGGTAATCTAGTGGACAGATCAGAAGAATATGGTGGATAAATTAAAATTTCTCATTCAAATTGCCTCAATTTTTACAACATTTCTGACACACTATGAAGCAGATCCTTATCATGATTAAGAGCATGTCTTTCTTAATAGAAATGCAATCAATTTTTCATCAAAAGTTTGGTTTTATACTAATTGTACTAGTAGTGCTTTCTTCCCAGTCCTGCAGTAGTGCTGTTTAATTTTCAGGATACAACTTATAGTAAATATTTCCTCCCATATCCCATCAAACACATAGTACAGTGTAACCTTTATTAATTGGGCTTCTATCAACTGAAGTCTCTATTGACTAAGCCAGTAAACAATTTAAAGAAATAATTGGGAAAATGCAATACCGGGTAAAAGTTACATTAAAAGGTACAATAAAAATTGGTAATATTTATGAATTCTCTCATTAGTGACTTGCCTTTCTTATCAGTGATGAGTCATTTAATGATCTTTCTATTGTTCAATATTGTAAAAGAAGTGACTTCAAGATGAAAGCAAAATCTTACAGTTAGACACTAAATGACAACTAATTCATGGACTTGTTGCAATGGATATAAAAATACAAAGACATCACTCAAGATAATGTTTCAGGATGGATAAATATAGAAAACAGCAAGTTTAGTTTTCAAGTTTTAAGTGGCATTCATGACATAGATCTGAAGAACAACAAAAATTATAGTGATGCTGAGGTTGATGATGAAATGAAAATGAGCAATGCGACCATGCTGAAGCTTTAAGCAAAACTCTAAGGAAACAGATTTTGTTTATTAAAGAAAATTTCTTAAATTATTAATAACAGTACTTGGGCACTTATTTTTAGAATCCAAATAAACAATTTCTACTGAATTGCTTTTAATTTTCCAGTTGTAAATCTAATTAGACACAAGTGCAATTAATTGTTTCAAAAGTATTACTATGATTACAGCACATATATATAATTACACAGTTTACATAAAATACATATCCATATTACATCCATATTATTTTTCATCAAAAATTACATCACACATGCCCATATTACATCATTTATTCATTTTCAAAAACTATTTATAAATTTACAGTTCTGCACCACAATGCATGTACTCCTCCCCAACAAAAGTGAGGGAAAGGGAGAACAAAGGGAAAGAAGTAAATACAGTGCAGCAACAATATCATTATAGTTTTATTCAGTAAAATTTTGCAATGCAGTTAAAATAAAATTATCTTAACTAATTAGAATAAGGAGATTTAATTAACTAATTAGAAATAAGGAGATATTAAAAATATTGACTTCACAGATGAAAATCATCTTAATTATTTAAAATTGTAGGAAAAAAAATACCATCTTCATTTTCCCATTCAAGTTCAACAGAGGAGGACGGACTACTACAGCTTGCCTGCTCTTTCAAAGGCTTTCCAATTGAATTAGCACCTAAATATTTCATACACATTAAAAAAAAAAAAAGGCAATTTTATATACAACTTTTCCTTTACTATTAAACAGAGTATTATTTTAGAAGCATAAAGATACGTTTATTATTACTTGTTCTCATACTTTGCACATACTGGTGCTTATCTTAGTTGTGCAGGAAAAAGATTTTTCTATTTTCTTGACTTGCTCCTCCTTATATAAAATTTTAGCTATACATGAAAATATTTAAAGGCACCCAAAAAGAAAAAATTTAGCTGTCCAAATTTTCACGGAAGAGCTGTCCCATTTTAATACTTATCACTGCATGCAATAAATACTGATTCTTCAATAACATCTCATTGAAAAACATTATTGATCCCTTTTATGACTAAACAATCTAACTAGTTTATCACATTAGCAATGTGATAAATATTACATAGTAGTACCATACCTTTATTTACACAGTAGTACCATAAATAATGCCGTCTGTTAAAATTTGGGTACTTACGTATTATCACAACCGCCTTAGTTGAAATCACCAAAGACCAAACTCTGGTAACCAAGCACATAATCATGGAAGCAATCATGTACATGGTAAATATTCAATTTTCAAACATCGGCATTTTCGTTCCCGTTCTTTTTGTTGTATTCTGAGTTCCAATGGCTTTTACAGAAAAAATTATGATAATTTTTTTTACCTTAAACATGATTTCAAAATGCTTGAATTTTTTCCCTTTTCCTCCCCCCCAGCTCACTGCACAGAAACATAAAAGAATTATTCATAATTTGTTAAATATGCACTATGTTAAGATATCAAAAGCAGTCTTAAGAGAGAAAGAAAAGAAAAATACCAACTTGCTTGTGGAAAATAGTGTAAGGAACCTGCTAAACTATTCACAGACCTGCTCCAAAATATTATGAGAAAGGGTAGAATGATTGAAAGAAAAGAACTATAAGGTATTCTGCACTTAAAAAAAAATAATTAAAAATGACAGGGTTCTATATAACAACTGTAAAAACTATGTCAATGAGATAAGTGCTAAAACAATGACACAAAGTGCTTATTATGTGATGCTTTAAAAGCTAAATAAATTCATCAGAATGAAGAAAAAACCATTTGCCAATAGGAAACATTCAACCTATCAGGCTTTAATGAAAATTTTCCGCCATCGCAAATATCATCTGGGCAAACAGTTCGCATTGCTGTGTTTAATCATATTTTGTCAAACAATTTTTGGCATTTGAAAGAATGAAACTTCCTTTATAACACTGTATTGTGAAATCTGTAATAAAATGCCGTTATCATTAAGTACAAGGTGTCTTAAATGGAACTATCATGCTACCAGACTAGAACCATTATTTACTTCCAGTTCTATTGAAAAAGTTAGCTACAGAATGTCACCAAATGTGTACAGCTTTAGATACTAATGTTGTATCATATGACACTTTGAAGGTTTGGTACCGAAAGGTCAAAAGCAAGGGCTGCGACGTGCAAGAAGCAGAGCACTCTGACCAGCTTACTGACATTGATGAGGCCCACCTGCAAGAATTTATGGAAGCAGTTCAGTGTGCACCCACTCGAGAGCTTGCTAAGGTGTTAGACATTAGTGCAATGCCCATTAGTCGCGCTATGCATTGCATAAACTTGACATACAAGTTCAATTGCTAACTGCTGCGTGAGCTGACTCAGGACAAATGTGTTCAGGTCTGCACTAATCTGCTCAAATATCAATGCAAGGACAAAATTCTGGTCCAGATCGTCACTTGTGATGAAAAGTAATTTACTTCAACAACACAGGCCAAAAGGGGGGATGGTCTGTGCTCAGAAAGGCTGTTGGCTGCCTCACAAAGCATAATTTGAGTAACAAAAAGATCATGCTTTGTATCTGGTGGGATTGCCATATAAACAAAGAGTATCTGGAAAAAATTCAAACCTTTGACAGTAAGGCAGTGATTCTCAAACTGTGTGGGGGGGCATGATAACCCTGCATGGGGGGTACGAGCATACGAAAAGTTGAAAATAGAAGATTATTTAAAAATTATTAATTTACTGAAAGGAATCAAATCAAAATACATTCTGACATAATAAAAATTAAAATACACATTTACACTGATACAATGTACTTATAAATGTATCAATACTGCACAAGGGCATTTGATAATTAATCTAGCAATACTAAATTAAGAACAAGTTTAATAATTACTGGTGACTTTCATGTGTCTTGCAGAGCAAAGTTGTTCAAAGGAAGGTTTAATATTAGAAATTGTTCTTTTTGAGTTTTTTTTAACTGTTTTTTGTTCTTAATTTTCTAAGTTCTTTTTCTATGTTTAACTAAGACCTATATTTTTTTGCCATCAAAGCAGCCACTGCAGAAAATCCAGCTTCACAAAGGTAGGATGTTGGAAATGGTAACAGGATACGAAATGCTTTCATTTTCAGTGCAGAAAATTCATCATCCACACCTGCCCAAAATTCAAAGAGTGATTTATTACTAAATTGCCTTTTGATTTCGCCACTTGACATGAAATCTATAAAGATATCTTCTTCGGCAGTTGGGAACCTTTTTGGGTTATTTTGAAATGGATCCCTAACCCAGTCATAACTTGCTATCAAATTGTCATCAGCAAGAAAATACTTTTTAAAATTCTTAGCCAGCATGGCCAAATGATTTTCAATGTTTTCAAAAACAACTTTCACATGTTGTTCTTAAACCTTGTAAATTTATCCACATTTTCAAACATTTCTAGGTTTTTCTGCTTTAAATTTCTGCTCCATAATTTCAATTTTCTACAAAAAACATTAATTCTATCACTCATCTCCAACATATGCATATTTATTTGCTCCTTGAAGTTGAAGATTCAAGATATTTAGTTTCTTGAATATATTGACCAAGTAACTCAATTTCATCACAAATAAATCATCTCAAAACTTCTCAGCTTCATGTCGGTTTTCCTCTTCTAGAAAAGTGGCAATTTCGTCTCCTGATTCTTAAACACATTGCAAAAACTTTCCATGTGATAACTATCTTGTCTCACAATAAAATAGCAATGAGAAATGTATTGCTCCCATATCTTTACAAAGTACAGAAACGATTCTTGATTTTGGCAGTCTCATATTTATAATTTACTACAGTCACAACTGTCTTTGGCACAATATTCAGACCATTTCTTAGTCATTCATTTCTTTGGAAGCCAGAGCTTCTCTTAGAATCATGCAATTTGTCCAGATGCACAGTGGAGAGTTTTGTTTCACAGATGCTGGTATACTTTGAAATCTTCCAGACATTATATGAGCACCAATGGTGCATATTCTAATATAATTTTTCCACTCTTTGTTTGCCTCGATTATAAAAATTATTTAAGTATCAAATAATGCTAGTGCTGTTGCTTTGAGTTTTATTGGTTTACAAAAAAGTAGTTCTTCTACTGCTGACATACCATCACAAAATCTAACATATGCAATGAAATGAACATCTTTATTGCTATCTGTTGCCTCATCAAGCTAAATTGAAAGCAATCTGTCACGCAACTTCCCGAAAAGCTGCTGCTGTACATCTTCAGCTATATCTTCGATTCGACGAGAAATAGTATCATTTGATAGAGGTACGGACTGCAGGTCTTTAGCAAAATTATTTCCAAACACAGATTCTGCAATCTCAATTGTAGCTTTCAAAATAAGCTGTTCCGATAGGTTGCGCAGATGTCTGTGAGAATGCCGAATGTAATGGATAGAGAGCAACAGAGACTAGACTATTTTTCTAATGACATTTGTACTTTTAGAAATGGATGATTGAGGAAATAAATATTTATTTTAATCAAAATTTATTTTTCAATCTGTTCCAGTTTAAAAATTAGGAAGGAAAAGTAATATAATACATATCCCATTACTTAAGAGTAACTTAACTTAAAATATCACTTAGTTAAAAGTAACATATAAAAATTTAATACTTATCTTGATAATTTGCATGGTTTATAATTAAAGTCATATTGTAGCTTCAACTTCAAAGTACATTATTATTGCATTTAATAAATTGTTATTGTATGGGAGGCACGATGACAAATATAATTGAAAATTGGGTTGCAAGTATTGAAAGTTTGAAAAGCACTGCAGTAAAGTGTACAGCAAGATACTAGTCTGTGTTTATGCTGCTATAA
The DNA here is from genome assembly GCA_000611955.2 of Stegodyphus mimosarum. Classification (NCBI taxonomy): domain Eukaryota; kingdom Metazoa; phylum Arthropoda; class Arachnida; order Araneae; family Eresidae; genus Stegodyphus; species Stegodyphus mimosarum. The sequence goes on from KK115521.1 coordinate 167,408, forward strand.
AGGAAAAATGTCAAACTGAGTTCCAGAACAAAAATTTAATATTCCACCAAGATTACACAAGACCACATGTGTCTGCATTCACCAGCTGCTACGGACTCAAATGGGATTTTCTGCCACACCCACCATACAGCCACGACATTGCTCTTTCGTACTTCTACCTTTTTTCACCCCTGTAGCTATATCTTGCTGGTGATATCTTGCATTCTGATCAGGATATCCGAAATGAGGTTAATCTGTTTTTGGACTTGCAGCCACCAAGTTTCTCAGGCAAAGGCTTTGAAAAATTACCAAAACGTTAGCAGAAAATCATAGATTTGGGTGTGATTACTGCCTGCATTAAAACCACTTCATGCTTCTTTTTTTTTTCTAACTTTACTAACAACATTTTTTGGGGGAAAACTTTCATTACAACCGTATATTATTCTGACATTGTATTTCTTAGGTTTCTGGCTCAAATCATGCCTGCACAGCTAGAATCCTGAGAAATCATTTGATAGATAAATAGAAAGTGAAGCAATGATATAAGTGTGTTCTGGATATGGTTGCAAATCTACTGTTGTCAAAATTGCATATTATTCATTTATATACTATGAACATTCCATTCTTTTCAGAACATTATGCCCCAGCATTTGGATTTTCCAACAAGATAAAAGTTTATGATACATAGCTGACTCAATAAATCAGTGACTTCAAACAGAAACAATGAATGACCATCAAAAAAACAAGATTACATTTTGCAAACTCTTTCACATTAACAAATATTCTACTGTAAAGCATTACATAGTGATATGTAGCTATTGGGATAAACATATAATAAGTACGTATAAAAACTGCTTGATGATATGCTAGGTAAGATTTAAATTAAATAAATAAAACAAATGATTAATACATAAAAAGATGTATAACTTAACTGTCAAATCTGAATTGATGATAATGTATAAAAGGATACCCGAAAATAGCTAAAATATTTTTGCATTTTGTAATTACGGATCATGATACTAGGCTTGGTTAGGTTAGGTTATTTGGATATGATAAAGCATATGAAGGCTTTCTGCCTAAGAGTAGATGATATTGTAGAGGACTTTCTAAGGGAAACTGGCTTATATTCACATTACACATGGAGACAGCCATTAAAAAAAACCATGTAACCAACTTGTTCACCTGGATTTAGAGGACTTAACCACTCAGTCAATGGTGAGAATAGTGCCACTAGACCTTGGCTTAGGATTTCCTATGCCTGTTTGTCACGTGACATCAATCTGAACAGTGTAATTCACCTTCAGTTCAGTTTTGTTTGTGTTTCTACTCACATTGCTCTGCCTTCTTTTTCTTCTTCTTCTTTTTTTTTTTTTTGATGAGAAACCACAAAGAACAAAAAGTGTGCATGAAGTTTTGTTTTTTGTTAAGGGAAACTGCAGATGAGACTATTATTATGCTTCAACAAACTTTTAAAGATGATGCTTTCAGTAAATCCCAAGTCTATCAGTCCCCCACCCCCACCCCCGAGATTCATAAATGGTGACATGTCAAATGAAGACAGCAACAACTGAGTCATCCACTGATCAGCAGAAATGAGAAAAAAATTGACAAACCATGACAGATTATTAATGAAGGTTATAAAAAGATATTCAGCAATTTTCTGAGAAAATTTTGTCATCTGACAAATCTGAAGAAGAATAAAATGGTACTTGTGTCTCTTCATTATTCTCACCTGTTACTCAATGCAATTTCCTTCTATTTCCATGCATACTTGTCAACCTATGACACTCAAAAACAGGAATTCTTTTAATATATATATATATATAAAGAAATCAGGGGAATTTTCTCAATGACAAAAACATTTTTTAAATAATAAAAGTATCTAGAAAGAAAATATGTTTTCTAATAATGAATTAACTTTAAAAAGTACCTAATTAATATCTGTTCAGTTATTATTTCTTAAATGCAAATAATGCAAAAATTCTTACATGGGGCAAAAAAAAAAGTAGTGTTACTTGTACCTTCTAATAATAGAAAAATACTCTATTCAGTTTCGATGATCATTAAATAATACTTTAAGCAGATCACTAATCATTGCTTACAAAACATGAATTAATGTAGTTTTGTAGTGTAGAATCATGTTAAGAATATTGAATGATGGCAAAAAGGAGCGTACAAAAAAGCAAAAAGCTTTGCTAAGGTCTGCAGATAAAAGCAAAAATATTCTCTTTACAAGATAAACTTAACAATAAATGGAAAATGTGCCCCTTGTCAAGCGATTTTTTTTATTTTAGGAGAGCCTTACGCTTATATTTTGTAGTATTATTTTGAGAATCGTCAATTAAATTGCTCGCAGGTCCAGAAATTACTTAATTTTTCTCACACCTATTTTTAACAATGGAAGTAATAACTAAATCTCCATTTACTTAAGGTATTTTATAACTTTCAATAAAGCCTTTTATCTTAACTCTAAAAGCATATACTTGTTCTTTAGAAAATGTAAGAAGTGGATTCCACTGGTTGAGGATTCTAGATAAACATTTCTATAAAGATAACCAGTGTGTACATATACAGGGTTATCCAAATTAAACTTCCCCAACTCAGAGGTCTGTGCAGAGTGTTGTATGAGTCATAATGTGATGAAATTTTAAAAACCGACACTTCAGATCATGCGCTCGAGATTTTTTAAACAAAAAAAATTAGTACAAGTTGCCGATAGGTGGCGCTGTAACACTAGTAATGTGCATATTGCAGCAACGTGATTTGCAGAAATAAAGCTTTTGTGCAACGTATCCAAAAGACGAGCCCTACAAAAGTGCAAGACAGGCCTTGCACAGGCAGTTGTTTCCAGTTCGCTGATGCACAATGGCGACTTTGAAAGACAAAGCTCTGTTAGTGAAACTTTTCTACCAGAATGACGAGAACTCCTGTGCTGTGATAAGAACATTCCATCGGCTGAAGATCTTACGCTGAGGACCAATGACACCACATGCTCTACGAGACATGATGAAGAAGTTCGAAAGAATGAGTCAGCTGGGAATTTTACCAGGTAGAGGACGACAGGTTGTGGAATCTGCACGCGTAGAAGACGTTGCTTTGGCGATCGTGGACCCCACTAGCCAATCACCACATGGTGTTGTCAGTGTGCCAACTGTTTCTCATGCTGTTGATATGCCCTATACGACCATCTGGCATGTGATGCGTCGAATCCTCGGTTATTTTCCTTACAAAATCTATAGTCGTCATCAGCTGTCCGACAGGGATCCTGTAGTTCGGGAAACATTTGTGTTGCAGTTCCTTGCCAGAATGGAAGTCGACGCTGCTTGGCCATGGAACATCCTTTGGATGGATGAGGCCCATTTTCACCTGAATGGTCAAGTGAATACGCACAACTGCCGCATTTGGGCAAGTGAATACCCACGCGCCATCCATCAAGTGCCCTTGAACTCTCCAAAGGTTACTGTATGGTGCGGTTTCACTGCAACATTCGTCATTGACTCCAACAGGGTTCAAAACCTGCTCTGTCACAGGAAAACGGTATCAGGACATGTTGACAATGTTTGTGATCCCTGAACTGCAACAACGTGGCCGCCTCCAGGACACGATATTTATGCAGGATGGTGCACCTCCCCATATTCTTCGCGGCGTTCAACAGGTGTTACGGGCAACTTTTACCGATGCACGTATGATCAGCTGCTGTTTCCTTACAGCTTGGCCTCCCCGCTTGCCTGATCTCACGCCATGCGACTTTTGGTTATGCGGATTTTTAAAGGATCAGGTCTACCGAGAACACCCAGCAACCTTGGCGCATCTGAAAGACGCAATTATTCGACATGTTCGTGGAATTAATGTGGACTTACTGCCTTCCGCTGTGGAACACACTGCTTTGCGAATGGAAAGAGTTGTGGAGAACCACGGCACACATATAGAATGTCTTGTTGTAGAATGTGTTGTTGATCTGCAGCGCCACCTATCGGCAACTTCTTGTACTAATTTTTTTTGTTTAATAAATCTCGAGCACATGATCTGAAGTGTCTGTTTTTAAAATTTCATCACATTATGACCCATACAACACTCTGCACAGGCCTCTGAGTTGGGGAAGTTTAATTTGGATAATCCTGTATACTTCACATTTGCTCTTATTACAATATTATGCAGCTGTTGGAATTGTTTCAATTTTACCCTCCTTTTAGCAGTCTTTCTGAGATAATAATAAATATGAATACTGTGTTCATCCACACTTATTGGCAAAGAAGTGACCCTTCTTCACTGCCAAATTTAAGAGGTGACAGATGCATTTCATAATTTGCAAATTTGAACTTCCTTTAAAAAAAAAAGATGCCTGCAACATCAGTCTTTAAGCCTACAATTCCTGATGCAGCAATAAGTGCTATGAGGAATTGCATTTTCTTTTAAAGTCTTAATAATTAGCTGAACTACATATCAAAGTTGGTTGAATCTCTTCTATAAAGTAGGGACAGAAAGTAAACTATACTCAATTTCTGAAGACTTTGGATAAAAGAAACACCAATTGGATACAGTTTTGCATCAGTATTATTGCTTCCATGCACAGAAAGGCAGAATGGAACTGTTTTAATGCAATCAATAACTGAAGATTTACATTTCATACCAATTTTTTTCACCCATTTCTACAACTGCAACTGTTTTTGCCCTTGCACTTGAGTGTTTCTTAGCAAGTTTACTGCCGGGCAACTTTTTTCTAAAAAAGCTGCAGCATCACCCGCTACATTCAGTGGCAGGTGCTCAAGTAAAATGCAGAGAACAGGCATTCTGCATTAATAATTTTTTGGTCTTTTTTTTCCAAATTAAAAAACATTTTTTCCCCCATACTACCAACGTTGTCCTTGTATATGCACATGTTTAAGAACATTGGCCCTTCCACCATGTGAAATTGAAAAATCGCAATGCCAAATATTACACACTGCAATATTACATTTCCTTGGTGAAAAAATACAAAGAAAGTCACCCGCGCATTAATTTTGAAATGTACATGAGTATTTTACAGTTTTCACGGACATAACTAAGATAAAAGATCACAGTTTTTAAACCATTTCTGGAAAGCACGTGAAACTTACGCTGTTCACTAGCGAGACGAATGAAATAAACAGTCTCAACCTTGCTTTGTGCTCATTGGCTAATATATGCCAGATGAGATGCAGCAGCACTTGATTCTCATTGAATAATTGGAAGATGATGTTTTTGGGCCTTACACACAAAACACAAATGCGCCATATCTCAGTGACTTCGATTTTTTTAATATTCATCTAGAGAAAAACAAGCATTTCCAGATGCCAAAAACAACTTTTTTGGGGTGCAAATAATGAAGTACTAAGCCAAGCTACATAAAAATCATGAGAAATTTTAAGAATAAGAGAAAGTCAGGAGAAATATGTTGAAACTTGGCTAGGCAAGGTATGATTGGAAATTGAGAGTCTTCCACCAAAATCAGAAGAGTTGGTAACTCTGTCCATGGATAAGGAAAGTTCTCAAAAAGTAATTCAAAGGATAAAAGAAGCAATTTAATGATGCAAATGAAATGCAAGAAAATATATTGCTTGCCTTGAATAATATTCTGTGTCAAGAGTCTCAGAGCTGTTTCTATTTTTACAGCAGTAACAAAACACTGGGAAAAGCATATTATTGTGCTGGTAAAAGGGACTAAAATAATAAGAGACCTTTAAAGGAGACTAAAGTACAGGAGCAGAAGTATAATATAATTGTTTAAAAATAATCTCAGTTATTTTTGAGTATCCCTTATATGTAATAAAAACGTATTTATAATTTCTTTACAACTGAGTGTGCTGATATTAAAGATTTATATTTATTATTTCACCAAATATTAACCTAATAATTTATAATGATTAAAATTACTTTTTAATTTTTAAGAAACTATTGAATTAATTACTGTTACATACTACAATGATATTCTTAAAAATGATTAATGTATTTAAAATTTTTTTGTTGCCTATAATTGGTAACAGCTTAAAGACATATCAGAAAATTATCTTAATTCACAAAATGCATAATTTAAAACACATAGAGAAATGATATTTTCCAAAATGTTTCACTATGAATGAATTATATGAAAGAGAATGTTATACAGGTAGTTAAAATGAAAATTAATATCATACGTTACATATCACATAAATTACTGTAAAAAGACTTTTAACAAGAATAAGTTTGATTTACCTTTCTCACTGACATCTGCTTCCTTATCTAAACAGACTTTCTCACTTAAAATAAATAAATAAATAAATAAATAAGATATGTATATACAGGGTTTGTCTTAGAAGTTCCTGGAATGATTTTTTGTAATTGGCAACGCTGTCTGACAGAGCAGAGCTTTGAAGTTGGTGGGGGATCAAAGCTTGGAAACGAGACTGGTATCAGTAACCTGAGGGCAGTTGTTGAGACAGGGTCATGCTCTGTGCAGAAGTACCTACTGCACGTTGTCGAGCAAAAAATGGACTAGTTTTTAGAGTAGCATTATGCAATCAAAATTTGATTGCATAATGCTGTGAAATTGGGTAAAAACATGGAGATGCTCAAAATGCTTTGGAAAGCCTATGGTGATGGGGCGATGAAAAAGAGCCAAACTTTTATGCAAGTGGTTCGAGGAAGGTCGGGAGACCATCAACGACAATGATCACTTAGTATGCCCACTGACATCACAAAAGGATGACTTGGTGCAAAAAGTGCAGGAAATTTTGGACAATGACCGATGATTAAGTGTTCAGTTTATTGCAAAGGAGTATGGAATACCCAAAACAATCGTTTATTGCATTTTAACAGAGGATCTTCAAATGAGGAAAGTCTATGCAAAAATGGTGCCAAATGTCCTGACGAATGAGATGAAAGAGCAGCTCTTGTTGAAGTGCCATGAATTGCATGAACACTAAGAAACGGACCCAAAATTTTAGGACAGAATGATCACAGGGGATGAAATGTGGACTTTTCAGTAAGATCTCAAATAAAAGTGTTAGAGCATAAGTGACACACCAAGGAGTCTCCTCACCCGAAAAAAGGAAGGATGAGCGAATCATTGCGTTCATTGTGTTTTTTGACAGAAAAGGTGTATTTCATAGTGAATTTGTGCCACAAGGACAAAGAGATTTACTGAGAAGTTCTCAAATGCTCACGCAACAGGATTTAACACATCATCCAAAGCGAAATTCGCAACAATTGAATCTTGTACCAAGACAATGTGTCAACCCACACCGTGCTCACTGTCTCTGAGTTGTTGGCCAAAATGGGTGTGGCAATGCTGCCCCAGTCACTGTACAGCCCCAGTCTGGCACCAGCTGATTTTTGTTCAAAAGGATAAAAACAACCCTGAAAGGAACTCGGTATGGGATGCTAGAGGAGGTAAAAGCAGCCATGATGACCTCACTGAAAGAGATTCCCACTGACAACTTCCCGACCACCTTCAATGATTGGGCGAAGCGTTGGAAACGATGCAGAAAAGCAGAGACAGAATACTTTGAAAAATTCTGAAATGACTGTAAACTGATACTGAATAAAAGATTTAAAAAAAATCATTCCTGGAACTTTTGAGACAAACCCTGTGTGTGCATATATATATAGTTTTCTAATATTATACGTATATATATATGCACACACACATATATATATATATATATTTTCACAGTCCTTTGTAACATATCCTAAGCAAAAAAAAAAATTCTGTAAACAATATTAAAATATAAATAAATAAAACTTTACATAATAGAACAAAATGAATAAAACAGCAATGGCATTCAGAAATTAAATGAGCAGGATCACATGGAAACAAATTATTCAGAAGGAAGACTAATTCATATGCTAGTGCAATACCTATAACATAACCAAGAATACTGTATAATAAATAAATATTCCCATGACAAAGCATGAAAAGTAGAATTTATATTTTAGAAAATTTCACATTATATTTAATTTTTAATGTATTTTATATTATAGAAATAGAAAATTTAAATTTACATATTTTAAAAATTAAATTATGATATGAAATTCTAAGTAGGCATATATTAATTATCTGCATAAATAATTTTAATACAAAATTATAAACTCAGTTAAAGAAATTATGACCACAGAAAAAAGTATTAGATATAGTATATGTAACACTCTGGAGAATAACATCTAACATTTAACGATAAACTTTCTTATAGTTCTTAGCATTAGTATTGTCACATTTGTTTACAAATAACTCAACTCCCATGAACACCCTCTGGCGGAAAAAGACAAAACGTAGTTAGTTGAATGTGTGACACATCTAATATAAGTTGAATTGCTAGACCATCTCCATATATAATTGAAACATAATGCTTGTAATGATTGTAACCTGTAAATATTATGCAAATATCTTTCACATGCTAATTAAAATTTCTGAAAAAATTCATAGTAGTATTCTGCAGTGACTAGAATTTCAGCTTAGACTAACGGAAATAGAAAGGAAGACAAGCAGTTCCAGGGCAGCCCTTTAGAAGGTAAGTGATTTTTCCCTTTTTTATACCGAAGAGTTGATAAAATTTTAACATGGCGCCCGAACAGGGATTTTCTTTAAATTAACTGTTGACTGTCGAAATTGATATCAGTGATATAGATAATATATATGCATAAATAAATTAGTGAATTGTTGATACTTGTTGAATTATTGAATATTAAACAATAACGGAATTAATCGATACATTGAAAAAGAAACCCGGCTACATAAGGGCTGCTGTTACAAAAATAACTGGCTGAATCGAAACTGAATTATCAAAAACAGAAGTGAATGCAGAGGAACTAAAAATTTCCTTAGAAGTCTTAAATGAAAATTCAAACCAGTTAAAACAAACAGATTCTGATTAGAAAAATTAATAAGCATAAATGATCTAGAACAGGAATTAAACGGTGTTGACAAGTATCGTGAAAGAATAACTACATTTAAATACAAAGCCAACAGAAAATTGAAAGAAATTAATACAGAACAACAAAAATTAAGTGTGTTAAAGGCCACTGAGCAGCTTGGTGAAAATATGATAGAAAATGTCAAAATCGAAAGTCATACTGTAAAGCTTCCTAAACTTACCATTTCGAAATTTTATGGTGAGAGTTGTGAATAGTTGACATTTTGGAACACTTTTTCATCAGCCATACACCAAAATAAAATGCTTGACGCTATAAGTAAATTTAATTATCACAAATCCTTTTTGGGTGGTACTGCTTATTACACCATTGACGGTTTCGATCTAACCAAAGAAAATTATTAAACTTCAATCAAACTTCTGATAGAAAGATTTGGAAATAAAGATGTATTTATAAACGCCCATATAGATAAATTACTGAAAATAAAACCTTTAAGGGATTCTAGCGACATTCAAAACTTCCATAAATTATTCAACTATATACAGAGACATATTTGATGTCTTGAATCATTAAACATGACCTCAGAAACATATGGAGCTTTATTAACACTTATATTACTTAAAACATTGCCCACAGATTTGGCTTTGGAATATAATAAAACAGTTTGAAAGTCAAATTATGATTTGAATCATCTAGTGAAATTTCTTTCTGATCAATTAATTGCGCAGGAACATACATTCTCGATGGTACAGCAAAAGATCGCTTTTGCGGTGCCACAAAACCATAACAAACTGAGTTACTCTAGACATATTGCGAAACACACAGTTGTGGAATAATGAATACAAGTTTGCAGGGGCAAAAAACTCCATGTATATTCTGCGACTCTTCTGATCACGAGTCTATAATGTGTAAACAAGCATCTTCATGGTCTACTGAGAAAAAAAAAGAGAAATGCAAAACGAAAGGAATATGTTATCACTGTTTACATCCACGACACCTTAGTATTAATTGTATTTCTAGAGTAAGATGCGAATTATGTAAACAACGACATGACATACAATGTGTTTTAAAAAAGAAAACGGGGAAATTAAGGAAGAACAAATTGAAAATAAGGCTTTAACGAATAATTCGTCTTATGAAAATGTAATCATGCAAACTTTAACTGTCAATGTTTACGGAAATGGTGAAAGCAATTTTATAAGAATAATTCTAGATACCTGAAGTAGCAGATCATACATCAGTGCATTTCTTGAGGAGAAATTGAAACTAAAATCTTTAGGTCAGGAAAGTGTGACACATGGGCTTTTTGGAGGTATAGAAAAAAGGGAAAATGATAACAAATGCATAATTAAGTTATGTAATCCAGAAACAGGATTTGCATGTAAAATGGAAGTTATGAGTCAAAAAACCATATGTTCACATATTCCAAAATTGGACGATAGGGACTGCATAAAGAAGCTGAAGGGTAACAAAATTTTTCCCAGTGATGTAACTATTAGTGAGAATTCTTACTTATTTGAAAAAAAAACCCTAATGAAATACAAATGTTTATAGGAGCAGATTATACCGGAAAACTTTTTACAGGGGAAATAAAACACATAAAAGAAAGTTTAGTAGCAATGAATACCCAATTTGGCTGGACAAAATTAGGGAGAACGAGGGTCAAAGGAAAAAATTTTAATGAAGTTCTTTTATCCCTACACATTAGTGACAGAAAATTTTGTGACTTGTGGTCTCTTGATTCTATTGGAATAACTAAGCCAGCTCTTTCCCAAACAAAACAAGAAATTGAAAAAGCTACAGAAAATTATTTTACGCGTACTTTAGAAAGAAATGACACGAGAAGGTATCAGGTGTCACTTCCATGGCTTCAAATTCATCCTGAGTTGCCAGATAATAGAATCCTTCCAGAAAAGCGACTGAAGTCTTGCATGAGAAGCCTTCAGACCAAGAATTCCTTAAAAGCCTATGAAACTGTTTTAAAGGATTGGGTAGAAGAGGGAATTATTGAACCTGTTGATATTTTGGAAGCAGAAAGGATGAAAGGGCATTATATGCAGCATATAGCAGTGTTTCGGGAAAATTTGACTACCAAAATTCGACCAGTATTCGACGCATCTGCACAGGAGAAAAATTAGATATCCCTAAATGACTGCCTTGAAAAAGGTCCTAATTATCTTGAATTAATCCCAAACATTTTGACAAAATTTCGAGAGGGAAAGTATGGAGTAATTTCTGATATAAAAAGAGCCTTTTTGCAAATAGGTGTGAACCCAGAAGATAGAAATTTTCTCCGGCTCCTATGGTGGCAGAAAGGACAGCCTGAAAAACTGACTATATATCGACACTGAAGGGTTGTATTCGGCATAAATGCCAGCCCCTTTTTACTCGCTGCGACGATTAACTACCATTTGGAAAATGTACCAGAACAACACTAGGAAATCGTTTCAAAGCTAAAGAACGCCATGTATGTGGATAACTTCGTAGCGAGCGTAGAATTAATTGAAGAATTGAACTCCTTTATCGAGGAATCTAGAGAAATAATGGCTACTGCGAAATCTGACCTAAGAGGTTGGAAACATAATAGACTTAAAAATGAAACTTCAATTCTAAACTTCTTTTGTGATGAAGATTATAAAGAAGTTGTATCAGTATTGGGACTGAAATGGGACGTGTTTGACGATACTTTGTGTTGTTACATAAAAGATGAACAAAATCCTGTATTGACCAAAAGATCTGTTCTTTCTGAATTGAGTAAAATCTTTGACCCAATTGGGTTTAGTAGTCCAGTTACTCTCATGCCTAAACTGATTCTGCAGGAGTGCTGGAAACAGAAAATTAACTGGGACACGAATCTGCTGAATGATCTAGCAAAGAAATATTTTACATGGTTATCTCACTTAAAACATTTGAAAGACATCAAAATTCCTAGACTACTTCGCAAAATAGACGAAAGTACGACTATGCATGTATTTTTGGATGCATCCTTGCTTATACAAGGATGCTTATATAAGGATATCCATATACAAGGATACTTACGCGACCTGCATTTTTCTTAGACACAGCGGCGAAGGTAGAGTCACTTGTCAATTGATACAATCAAGAGCTAGAGTTGCTCCCCTAAAACCACTCACCATACCTAGACTGGAGATACTCGCTTGCACTATTGGAGCTAGACTTTCTCATACAATAAAAGAAGACCTGAAACTGAAAGACGTTTCAGTTTTCTACTGGACGGATTCTACAAATGCCCTCTTTTGGATAAAACAGAAAGAAAATTGGTCCACTTTTGTACCAAATCGCGTGAATGAGATTCGAAATTTGAGTAATCCAGATCAATGGCATCATATTCCTGGAAAGTTCAACCCTGCGGATTTGCCATCTCGCTGTTGTTCTGCTAAGGAGTTGAGAAAATCCGAATGGTGGAAAGGACCATATTGGATCTATCGACCTCTAGAAGAGTGGCCTCTTGCAGATGGAGAACATCCCGACTTAGACATAGTAAATGGAGAAAGAAAATGAACTATGGTTTCAGCGTGCAATAACACGAATACAGATAACTTAAATCTTTTTTGACAGAATTTCAGGTTTTGAAAAGATTGTAAAGGTCATGTCTTGGACCTTTAGGTTAATTGAAAATGCAACTGCACAATCATCTGAAAGAATTCATGGTAGAATTTCAGTCAAAGAAATAAAAGGAGCCGAAACAATGATTTTTCAGATGATTCAACAAGAATCTTTTGAATCTTTTGAAGGATTGAAAGACAAGAGAATACATGCACTACAACCTATCATGGACTTCAATGGCCTTATAAAAATGAAAACACGTATCTTTCAAAGAGATGATGATGATGACATTTGTTACCCAATTTTACTTCCCTCAGATCATCCGCTAGTACTAAAACTGATCAAATCTGAACATGAAAAGCTAAGTCACGCTGGAGTACAATTCGTTATGTGCACTTTACATGAAAAATATTGGATTGTAAAAAGTAGGAAGACAGTACGCAAAGTTATCCAAAAATGTGTGCAATGTCGAAGGTTCGACTCTGATTCTTGTAAGACTCCTCAAGCGCTACTACCTGAAAACAGAATATGAGATGCCTTAATGTTTGAGATTATTGGTGTTGATCTGATGGGTCCATTGATTTTAAAAGGAGGTCAGAAAACGTGGATTGTCATTTTTCCTTGCATTATATATAGAGCAATTCACTTAGAGCTAGTCTCTGTCAACCGAAAGTTTCCTGCAAGCCTTCAGGCGATTTATCGCTCGAAGGGGTAGACCTGTCACTGTATACTCAGACAACAGAACCAATTTTGTTGGAACAAATAATTTGTTTAAGACCATAGATTGGAATTCTATATTAGAAAATGCAACAGTTAGGAAAATTTAATGGAAATTTATTCCTCCTTCCTCGCCATGTGGGAAAGATTAATTAATACTAAAGAGAATTCTTCAAAAGGTACTTGGAAAATCTTCTCTGAATTACGAAGAGTTGTTGACAACCATTTGTGATTGTGAGAGCACTATGAACAACCGTCCACTCACGTATTCGTCAGAAGACATAAACGATTTCAGAGCTCTCACCCCAGCAATGTTTCTCACAGAAATTCCAGAGACTGGAGTTCCTGAATTAGATCTTTCGGATTCCAAATCCATCAATAAGAGATATCTTCACAGAGCTAGATTGAGAAACAAACTTACGAAAAAGATTTCGAGCATAATATTTAAGGCAACTAAAACAAAGCTCAAAATTCATCAGCGAACCATTGTCTGTGAAAGTTGGTGATCTCGTCATCGTGTCCAACAATGAAAAAAGGATAAACTGGCTCTTAGCTAGAATCCTGGAAATTTTTCCATCTCACGACAGACGCATTAGACTAGTCAAACTGAAAATTGCACAAGGGGAGATTATAAGACCCATTACAAACCTCATACCTCTTGAACTCAACTTTACACCTGAGTCGGACATTAAAGTGAGGTACAGAACTCGACAAAGGACTTGAACTCTAGGTCAGTTGAGGTCCATCCTCTGCTGATACTGGACCTCAAGGTGGGAGTGTCACATTTGTTTACAAATAACTCAGCTCCCATGAACACCCTCTGGTGGAAAAAGACAAAATGTAGTTAGTTGAACGCGTGACGCGTCTAATATAAGTTGAAATGGTAGATCATCTTCGTACATATTCGAAACATAATGCTTGTAATGACTGTAACCTGCAAATATTATGTAAATATCTTTCACATGCTAATTAAAATTTCTGAAAAAATTCATAGTAGTGTTCTGCAGTGATTAGAATTTCAGCTTAGACTAACGGAAATAGAAAGGAAGACAAGCAGTTCCAGTTTAGAAGGTAAGTGATTTTTCACTTATCTATTTATTGATCTAAAATTTTAATACTGAAAAGTTGATAAAATTTTAACAAGTATGTTTGTGTATTACAGAAAAAAATATTTTAATTAAATTTTTATGTTAAAAATACATTAAATTTTATGGCAATAATTATTAACACACATATCATCTAAGATAATGCAACATTCTTCTAAACTTGAATTTTTATAAAGATGTGCAAAATACACTCATGTCCATAAATTAAGGATAATGAAAAATCAGGCAAAGGAAGAGTTAGAAGCAAAACAAATTTGACTTATTTGTAAAGCTTATTTATTAAACAAAAGGTAAAGAGCAAAAAAAGATGCTATATGTTTGGCATTATTAAAAAAATTAGCGATTTTTTCTCCCTGGAGCAAAGTGCAAAAAAAAACCTATTTACAAAAAACCAATATTACATGGTTGGTATGATTGTTAATACATTGTATGTCTTCCAGACGATGCAATACAGTCCGTACAATGCCTAGGCATGCTGAGTATCAAATTATCAATCTGATCTTGGGGGATATTACACCACTCAAAAAACAATGCTCTCCGAAGTTCATGTAGGAGGTAGACATGTAGGAGGAGGTTGACGGGCTGCAACTCGTCGGCCAAGCATGTCCTACACGTGCTCTACTGGATTCAAGTCCGGTGAGAATGCTGGCCAGTCCATACGGGTGATATCCTCCGATTGAAGGCATTCGCTTACGATGTTTGCACGGTGAGGACGGGCGTTGTCATCCATAAACACAAATTGTGCGCCCATGGCGCCCCGAAACAAACGTACATGTTGTTCCAGAATGACGTCCCGATAGATTTGGCTTGTCATGGTTCCAATTTGAACATGCAGGTCAGTTCTGGAACCCAGAATAATTCCACCCCAAACGAGCACTCCTGCACCACCGTAACGGTGTCGTTCAATGATGTTTTCTTGGTGGTAACGGGTACCTGGAGCTCTCCATATGAAAGTCCGGCGAGAATCAGACTGCAAGCTAAACCTGGACTCGTCGGAAAACATCACACAAGCCCACTGTTGCGGTGTCCACAATGCATGCTCTCTACTCCAGGCTAACCGCAGGCGACAGTGAGTTGCAGTAAGTGGAACGCATCTGACAGGTCTACGAGCATATAGACCAATCTGCCCTAAGCGTCAGTACACGGTCTGCCTTGAAATTGTCGTACCAGTGGCTGAAGAGAGCTGACGAGACAGGTCTGAGGCTGTGCTCCGCCTGTTTCTTTTAGCAGTAACTGCCAAATACCGGTCCTCATTCGGCATTGTAACTCTGGGGCGACCTGTGCTGTAACGTCTACTCACATTATCATCATCTTGGAACTGTTGCCAAAGCCTGGAGATGACACTCTGAGCAATTCCAAGCTCATCTGATACTTCCAGTTGGGTACGCCCACATTCCAGATGGCCAATAATTCTACCACGTAAAAAATCGTCCAAATGCGTCCTTTGTGTCATAACTATTCGGTTATTGCATTGAAATGCTTATAAAGCGCCTGCGAACAATTTTACTTCTTTGCCTGTATTCCTTATATATCACTCTCTTACACTCTCGTCATTGTGACGTACCATCGGTGTCATCTGGTTACTTCCTGAAATTTGCATATGATTCTTGAAGATGTGTGTAGGGATTTTACAGGTGATATATTTATTTTAGAGTTCGATTTCCGGGTGACTCCGAATTATCCTTAATTTATGAACATGATTGTAGTTCAACAGGTATAAGATAAATATACTTGAACTTTAAAATTTGGTAAAATTAAACCTTAATTGAATCTAATGTTAAATTTTGTCCAGTTTTTAGTCTAATTAATCTGAAAGTTTAAATTAGTTGAGTCAGATTATGAATACTGTTTTGAAAAATTTTTAAATGTTAGTAAAATTTTCTTATTTTTTAAACAAGATGTTTAAAAATTATGAAACTAATGAAATGAAAGAACAATGTATTAACTAAAACAAATAAAAAGTGAGATTTAACATAAAATGCTTAAATAAGATATTTAGTATATTCTATGAACTACTGCATTAATTTTATATCAAAATTCTTGATTCACTTAATAGTTTTGAATAATTAATTACAAGTGGTTGCACAATTAGAAGCAATAAATGCAAAAAATCTTATACTTCAGATGTTAAGCTATTATAACTTTTGAATTTTCAACTAAATTATTTTTCATCAAAAGCTTCACTGTTAGTATTTCTTTCTCTTAAAACCAGTAAACACTTCAACAGCAACAAATTTTATCATTGAATCACATTTTAATTTAAAAGCAGAATGTAAAATCCCATTTTAATAAATTAGTTGAGCATTTATACATACAATTAACTGCTAGTTGGCTGATTAACTCTTTTTTAAATAGCTTTAAGAATGAGTGCTTGATTACAAATATAAATGCATCGAAATTTAAAAATCATACATATAATAAATATTCCTGTTGTCAAACAACTGGGTTATATTTTTGAATCCATGCATATTTAATCACCAGCTGATCCATTTTTTAAAAGATATGTACTGCCCTTTTTCGCCATGACATTTGAAAAAAAATATTTATATTGTAACAGAGCTATTTAACCGTAACCGAATTATATGGAACGCCACCGAGCGGCGAAGACGAACAGTCTAAGTCAGTCGACCTCCAGCCGCGAACACGTTAGGTTGTCGTATAGTAGATGTCTGTAATTCGAATGTTTAATGTTCCGTTATATGTTTAATATTTATGTATATTTCCTTGTACCCGTTCCGGTGTGCTCTATTAATAAATACTTTTAAAGCTAGCCGGCGTTCGTGTTTATTGAGGAACGGCTACAATATTAAGTTTAATTATAACAATAACATTCAGAAAACAAATGAAATTATAAAATAAGTTAAACGCTTCTTACAAATAAGCAAACTATTAAAAACTGATATTTGTTTCATAAAATATATCATCACTCCTTCCCTCCCCCATTTCAAACAGACACAAACTTAAACAGAATTTGAGATATATACTTCCAGATACAGAATGCTTTTAAATGAAGAAAATATTCACATTTTGGAAATTTAAATTTTTTTAAATTAATTTTTTGACAAATAGCAAAATCTAACTTTTAATGCTGTCTCCTGGTTCTTATTGTTATATTTGAAAAAGTTTTATAGTTGTTATAAAAAAATAAAATTATAAGAAAAAATTTACCAGGCTATTTAATTTCAAAATTTGCAACTTTTGATGCCATTTTCAACTTACCTTGAGAAACTGGTTAATTGAAAGTTATGATAATTTGAAGAAATAAGTTAAAATAAAGAGTATAAAAAATGTGTATAATTTAATAGGCTGTATAAGGAAGTTATATTGTATCCACACCAGATTTTTAATTTATAAGAGCTATAATTTTTTGGCACTTTTCCATTAAAATCATATCACGCATTTTCAACAAGATGCTGGTGCATTTGGCTTATTTCTTTCTTCTCCCCCTTCCTGCCTCTGGCTTGATACGAGACATCCCCTCCCCAAAGTTTTTGTTTTATTTTTTAAAGTTTGCTGTCCTTTTTACTAAATTTCAGCTGGTAATTTTTTCATGTTTTCTGCTGGATTTAAGAAACAAAAACAAATGCAGAAAAAAAGACATTTAAATGTCTTTTAAATGTCTTTAAGAAGCACATTTGCTTCTTAAAGGACTAAAAAAATTGTGAAGCTAAAATAAAAAGTAAGAGTAATTAATTAATACCCATTTCACTTAGAGGTGTAAACACATCAAAATTTAATTTAACATAGCACAGAACATTTCTGCTTTAGAATGCATGTTGCACCACATGTATCTCATTAAATAACAATCTAAATGTTGGCAAGGCAGTTCCTCTTTGGCATTTATCCCATCATCTTGCACTACCCCCCAGACACTCAACAGATTGGGTATAGCATCTAATGTCTGGATCAGTGAAATAATAAAATGATTTGCTATGACATACTCCATATACCAAATAGTGAAATCCAAATGAAGGAAAGAAAATATGATTAGATGGAAAATGCAATTTGCAAATGATGGTTATAAAGTTAATAATTGCCAGGAAAGAAGCCAAACCAAACTAGTGACACTTGTTGAGCTAAAACAGAAAATGTGATAAGTAGTATAGATTTAACGGAAAAGAACAAATTTTAATTAGACGAATATTACACATTTGGTTATATTTTACTACAGAAATATAGTTTGTACATAGATTTCTGAAATATTTATCCCTAGGATATACTTCTAGTCATATTTTTTTATTGTAGACAGTACATTTAGCCCCCCCCCAAAAAAAAAATAAAACACTAACTCATGCAATTTTCAGAATTTTAGAGAACTACTATTTAATACATTTCATCTAAAATTAACTGACTGGAAAGGGAAGAAAATCAAAGTAATCACAACATATAAAAATAATTAACACTCACATTTTTTGCAAGGCATTACTATCTAAGGCAAGTTTAGCTGGATTCATTAATTCCGTAGAATTTTCTGCAAGTTTTTTTATTCTCAAAGCTTCTTGACAAGCTTCAGCAGCTGCTTCTTCCTGCAGTTCCATTTCTTCATTTTCAGCACCCAACTAATCAAAACAAACTGAAATAACAATTTTCTCCCCAAAACGGCACAGCAGATGAATACGCAATAAATTCAAAGTAAGTAACCAAAGAAAATAGTAACATGAAAACACTTCATTTTTCAGGTTAAAAGAATAGTTCTAATTATTAGAAGTACCTGAAATAAAACATCTGAATCTTCACTTTCAGATTCATGCAGTAAAGAGACATCACTAGTGTTTAACTCTTTTTCAAGTGAAACCATACTGAAATTGACATAAAAAAAGAAAGAACTGAAGCAACTGCAAAACTAAAACTAAGAAATAAATTAAAAATGTTTGGCTAAAATAAATAAAATAAACATTAAAACATTAAAAAAATAATAATAAATTGGGAAGAATTCATGAAACTGAGAAAAACATAAAAATTAAATTCTTTTCATTCTTTCTAAATAAAAAATGCCTTATAAAATCCATCAGTTTTTTTTTTAAATTATTAGATACTAAAAGAACTTTATATGTAGCTATTTGATAATGAAACAGGATGTTGCTAAAATACTTTTTCTCTTGTGATATTCGAAATATACGACTAATAATTAATTTGGAGGAAAAAAATAGCAATTCGAAAAAATAGTGAAATAATATCTTAAGGTTTTCAGTCAGTAATTACATTTAAAGACTCAAATTTGTCATAATTAGTTGAGAAATTATTTGCAAATAAGTTCACATTTTCATCATAAATGGCAAGGATTTTTCATGCTTCTAAAATCAGCTACTGACACTACTAAATTCCTTTTCTCTTTTAATACCTGAAATATGCAACTAATAATTAATTTAGAGGAGAAAAAAATTGCAATAAAAAAATTTGAAAGGTTTCAGATTTTAAATTACGTCCAAAGGGGCATTAACATTTTGTGTGTTACCTTTATTTATTAAATAGCATGTTCTTTGCACTTAAACCATAATTCAGTTCAAAAGCAATATCGCAAAATAATTTTAAAATGAGCATATCTTTAGAATTTTTGATACACAGTCTTGCACACTAGAGATAAAAATGTTTTTTTCTGTACAACATTGCCATTGTTTGCTTTGAAATCCTTGAGTTCGTTAATAAAAAATTCGTTAAAGTTTTAAAAAATATGAAATCGACAATAAAACAAATTCCAAATTTCAAATTTTGGTTTCCAGATGCCTATATTTGCAGGAGGATTAAGTTATTCAAAATTTGATGGCTCTAGTTAACGTTGTTTTATCACAATGTGAGAAACATACATACACTTATGCAGATTCTTCATTATTTAATTTCTTTAAATATAATACAGCAGGATAATATTTGGTAGCAACAATTTGAAAAGTGAAACCACGCTTATAGCGAATCAATGCAAAATGCCAAAATGAAATTAATAGTCCTTCTGGGCAAATTGCCCCTTTGGGCTAATAATGAAATACTTGTTTAAATATTCTGTTTCCATCCACCGAATTTAAATAATATATAGCATAAGTTTTTCAGTCAGTAATTACAATAATGAACTCATATTTCTTAATCTAGATTAATTAGATGAGAAATTATTTGCAAATAAGTTTATATTTTTATCAGAAATGGCAAGGATTTTTCATGCTTCTAAAAATCAACTATTGATGCGGCTAAATACCTTTTCTCTTGCGATACCTGAAATATGCAACTAATAATTAGTTTGGAAAGAAAAAAATAGTGATTAAAAAAAACAATGAAATACTTGTTCAAATATTCTCTTTCTATCCACAAACTTAAATAATGTATATAATAAGTTTCTCAGTCAGTAATTGCATTTAATGTCAGCTCTCTCCCTTTAAGTTTCATATTTTTCATACCATTAAAATGTTGCAGAAACAGATAATATTTAGCTACTGTTCACCTTTATGTGTACACAGTATTAAATACGAAATCATTTACTTCAAATTAATAATAACATTCAGCTCTAACAGACAAATAAATAAAGGCAACAATAAATTAATTAATACATAACAGTTAACAATGATCATCGGGGGAAATTGAATAAGTAAAAAACTCTTAAAAACCATAAAAAACGCATAAATTTTATTGCACTTCAATTTTTGCTTCCTTGAAGAAGTAAAAGGAGAACTAAGCAATGACCATCCTTTTCTATTAAAACTTGGAACATGGTTTTCTTGCTACTAGGCTGACCATACTTGCATGAGACAGAAACAGGACACAAATATGATGTCAAATGGGATGAGGATTAATAAAGACAAAGAAAGAAGGTAGAAAATGTTCAATGAAAATAAATATATTGAGCTTATCATTATTGCTCAGTAAACAATCTGTTGTTTAGTTAAATTAATTAATTCATATCCCAAATTTCAGCTACATACATACAACAGTAACTGTTCATTTTAATTAGGAGGTTAATTAGTTTTTAAGAGCTTATTTGTTCAGTTACTTATTTATCATAAGTTCAACTCTTGTTAGTTAATTTAAGCTTAATTTCCTTTATTATGGAAAGTCAAAGTTTTAGGATTTTACTCAGTTGAAAGAGACAGGTGTCTTAAGTTATTTTTTAATATTAATTGAATTTAAAATTATAAATTACTGATTTTGCAATTTGAAAAATTTATATACTGATTACAGAAAATTTTTGTCTCTCTGGTGAACTCATGTTTGCTAATCCAGGTTAATTAATTGAGAAATTATTTACAAATACGTTTATATTTTCATTAGAAATAGCAGAGATATTTCATGCTTCTGAAATCAATTATTGACGCTGTTTTAAGCTTCAAAGTTAGTTACTTGACATATGTTTTATGGTTTTTCATGGCCTATCCTTCTAGCTGATCTCAGGCAGATTTTAGGTATGAAAATGGTTACTATTTTTCTTAGCATGGTTGGCATTAAACACCAAAAGGGTTGAAATGAAGGAACGAAAAAGTATAAATTTTTGCATTATTTTGTCCTTGGTGTGGGTGCTGAAATTTCTTACCTCTTTTGGGGCTTGCCTGGAATGTGGCAACCTCCATCATTTAAAAGTGCTGTGCACGCTTTAGAGAGCAGATTTTCAACTAATTTAAGCAGTTAAAATAATCTCTACTCTCTGAAGTGCACCTATTGTGTTAGGTGTGGTTAGGGGTGTACTTATCCCTGCTACATTATGATGTTGGCACTGACGAACTATCAAGCGGGTTTATCTTGGTAATACTACTCCCTCGCAATTTGTCATGCCTTCAGCCACCATATTCTAAAAGATCAGATTCCCAAGGTGGCATTTTTTCCCATCCCATTTGGCTCTCCACCACTCCGGCTTTCTGTTTGTTAGGCCTTCTCATCAGCCCCTGAACTGCACGCCTGTCACAATTGCCTTCTAAAAAAACAACAGATGAACAGAGGCCCTCTTCAACAGAAGAATTTCCAGTATGCAACATGCATTCCCTTTCAAGGACTAGATTGTTGAGACTATCAGCTTTTACTGGGAGAAGACTGCATCAATACCACATCAACATATCATGCAGATAAGTTGCTTCCAGAATTTTTTATGAATCTCCATTATCTACAGTCTTGTCAATTAATTAAGAACTCTAAACTTCTCATCATCCTATACATAGGCATTAGATTGATGTTCAAGACATTCTATCATTATAAACAGCGAGCAGTAAATTCTCTGAATTTTAGTAAATTAAAGTATGTAATTGTTGAAAATAATAGTTTCCCATGTATCAGTAAATAATAGTTTTTCAAATAAAAGCTTTAAATCTGATGTTTTTAAATATATCTCCCAGAAGGTTTCCTTTTTGTTATCTGTTTTATACTATGCAATTGGAAAGTAAACAACTTAGTCTGATTTAACAAAATGAGTTGTTATTATTTGTTTCCAGACACCAAACACTCCTCCTAGCCAGGATTGTTGCCTAATGTCATTATTAGTTTTCCCCCCTCCTTTACAACACAATGAAATATCCATTGGTTAATTTTAAGATTAAATTTTTACACTTTTTTAAGTATTTTGTAGGGTTTACAAGAATCACTATACAAAAAGTTCATACAAAAAAATTAAGCGCACTTTAATATATGTACACAGCATTTTCTTTCCTAATGGTAAGATGCTTCTTTGTTAAGCATTTATCACAAATGGCTAAACTTCAGCTATTTCATCTCTGAATATACCCATAGTGCATTACAGGGGTTAGGCAATACTACACACATGAAAACAGAGAACGTAGACAACACAGCACATAAACCTTATGCAGAAGTTGAACTCATACATTTGGACAAGCAGTTAGTATCTGCTAAACATTATGCCATCCAGGATGGCTACTCATAGAGTTTTGCCAAAACAGTCCCATGGCTATTTCTCTGATGAATTTATCCTACCCAAACAAATTTCAGTTTTCAGTACCTTATCATAAAACTTATTCTATGACTCAGTTTTATTCTCACAACTAACAGAGATTTATGAACTTTTTACATAAGCAAGCCATAAAGAGTAGCTTACAGGACAAGACGTTAAACAGAATAAAAGACAAGAGCATGAAGCTTACTCACCTGACTTCTAACACAGCTCAGCCATGATGATATGCTATAGAAAATTACAAATTGTGAAAAATACAAAACAAAAGCATACACAAAAGCACACACACATAAGAAACAACATAATAGTTAAAGTTTAATTCTGAAACATTTCTTCCCACAATAATTTATATTAACAAAAAGATAAAACTGAATTTTGCTATTTACCAGAATAAATGGATTTTATACCAGCAGAAACACAATTATTTTATAAATAATAGGCATTTTACACATACACATGATTTTAAACAATGCTTCCCAAAGTTCATTAACCTCCACATATTTTGATTTATCACAACCAACTGCAACACCATGATTTATTGTGATAGATCTATATACACTCACTTCCAAAAGTTAAGCATGAAGATGTAAAATGCAAAAAAGTCAACAAATACTGCTTTGATTGACACAAAATTCGGCAGGAAAGTAGCATATATATTTATGCATAAAACAAAATCAATAATTATATACAGAAATGAAAACAATATTAAATTTTTGTAAGTTATCAGATAGTGACATACTGGAGACTTAAACAAAATTATATACAAAGTGAAAATAAACAGCATAAAATGAAAAAAAGGACATTAATAGGGTATGTGATCCCCCTTCATCTGTATACAAAGTTTACACCTTGTGATCATGCTTTCAATTAGGTGGTCAACCACTGCAGAATTAAGCAATCGCCATTCTTCTTGTAGAGCAGTTTCCAACTCAGTAAGAGTGGCTGGAGGTGGGAAACATGAAGATACAGCATGGCCGAGAGCATCCCAAAGATTTTCAATAGGATTAACCCCTTCGTGCCGATTGTCACGTCTACGTGCCAGCAACGAACACACTCACTTCCCGGCCAATACGCAGGCGTGCCAGAGCGTTTTCCCGTTTAGTCCCGACTGTCACGTATTTGTGCCAGTGTCCTGGAACGTTTTAAAAACTACAATTTCTGCCACAAGATGGCACTGTACATCCATATGGTTTCAGATACATGTACATTAGACCTTCTACTCGAAATGAGAGAAGCATGACTCACATACACGTGTTTTTGATTATATAAACAAAAGGGGAAATAAATGTTTCCGAATCACGTGGTTTATGACGTCTCTTTAAATTCGCACGTGGTAGTTGTTTATTGTAAGTAGAGAAGTTTAATTTTTGCTAAAGCGTTGGGTATTTCGCTTTGCAGCTCAGTTTTTAGAAAATAATTAGATCTTGTTAGACGTAAATTCCTTCTGTTTTTACCGTTGCAATGTCGAAGCTTTGAAAATATTTAACAGAGCATGAAATAGCAGAAATGATGCAAAATATTTCAGCTATTGACTCTGAAACAGATTCTGATAGTAGTGATAGTGATACTATGATATATTCTGATCATAAAGAATCTGGTGAATCTAATGATGATGAGGACATTTCGGACATATGTATGCCGAGTACGTCGAAAGCAAGTACTCCTCCATGGTCATCCACAATAGAAAATTTTTCGGAATTACCGCTCTGTCATTATTCAGTACAAATCTTTCAGAAAAACTCTTAAATTGTATAAGAAGCTTTTCTTCAATATCAAGGATGTGGCTGTATTTAATGCCAATACTCTTTTCAACAAAAAAAGTAAAAAAAATCATCCTCTCCTGAATTATCGGCTTAATTTAGTTAATCAAATTATTTATCGATATTCCTCTAAAAGCACCAATGTTAATATCACACCAAGATCAGCAGAATCATTAAATCCGCTCAGATTAACTGAAAGACATTTTCCAAAACTTTGTTCAGAAGAGACTGATAAGAAAACGAGACGACGATGCTTCGTTTGTTCACATTCCCGGAAAAATCCTCCAAAACGGCAAATGAGTTATTACGAGTGCAAGGAATGTAACGTAGGACTGTGTGTAGATCCCTGTTTTCAAATTTTTCATACGAAAAGAGAATTTTAAGTAATATATTTAGTTTTCGGATGTATAATGTTAAAAGTCATAAAATGGTGAGTAATGAAAAAAAAATGTGTAAAATATGCATTTAAACAAGAAATAAGATAATTAAAGTATATATAAAAATATCTATAAAGCCGTTTAAATACTCTATAGAGAATTATTAAACAATGCGTTGATACTTTGGAAATTTCATGGATTTAGGCTTAATAGCAAAAAAGCCCCCGGCCCTGGACAGACGCTCGCGTAAGACACTGCCAGCCTCCGCGATAAGCGCGCGTTTGTGCTACCCGGCGCGAAGGGGTTAAGGTCGGGCGAATATGCTGGCCACACCATACGCGCAATCCCTTCACTCTCCAGGTAGTCATCGACGATGTCACCTCTATGGGGACGTTCGTTATCGTCCATTAAAACAAAAGTAAGGCCAACTGCTGCAGTGTACAATCTCACAATGTGTTCTAGGACTTCATCTTCATACCGGACAGCCATCAAAGAAAACCGTTTAAAGATGTGCAGGTCGCTGCGGTATCCTAACGAAATCCGCGCCCAAACCGTAATGCTTCCGTTTCGGAATGCATGATGTTCGGTAATGTTTTGGGACTGACTGTGTGTTCGTTGTTCACGCCATATCCTTATATGCTTGTCATCTGGCTCCAAAGCAAATCTTGACTCATCAGTAAACATGACATTGCCCCAGTCAGACACATTCCAATTGACATGTTCCCAGCACCACTGTAATTGTGCCCCTCTGGATTGGACGGATAGAGGAACACAAAATCGAGGTACCTGGGCATACAGTCCACTTTCGCAGAGGTTGTAACCCTTGGGCGACCAGCTATGGGCCTTCGAACAATTGTCTGTGTGGTTTGGAATTCTTTCCATAAATGTGAAATTACAGAATGATGAAAGCCAAAGAAAAGAGCAACATCTGTGATCGACTGTCCTGCTTCAATGTGACCCACAGCAGGGCAGCGCTCAGAATCTTCCATTCGTCTTCTGGAAGTCACACATATGTCTTGAAACCAAATTGTACGAAAGTTTAAAACACCTTCTATCAGCACATACAATCAACTTCTGTAACCCTTCATAAAGCTGGCTTTTTATAAGACTGCCTTTTTTGCATATTTCTTGACATGAAAGTACAATTGGCTGTTACTTAACATATTTGCATACTTCCATCTACCTCTGCAGTGAATTGCATCCTCTTCAATTCTGATTGGCTTCCGGAAATTAGCATTTTCCTCTCCATGCTTAACTTTTAGAAGTGAGTGTACATTGAGGTGAATAGCAGCCTGCATCTAAATAGTTTCTACCTTTAAACAAATATGAAAAAAAAAAAAGGAGAGAGAGAGCCTTAGTCCTTTGACTACTAATGGGACATATATGAGCCACCAAAAGTTTAAAAAGGAGAAGGCGAGAAACAAAATTCATTCAGAAGGAGAGAAAAGAGAATCTCCTGAATGTTGGGGATCATGGTCCAAGAGTTGAAAATCAAGATGCAGCTGGGCTCATAGTACACAAACGAACACAGAGAAAAAAAAACAAATATGAGTTGTCCAATGTGTAATGTTGGATTATGCAAAGGAAGCATATGGTGTAAATCTATTTCATATAATTAAATTTTCCAGAACAATAGGTGTGATTATAGTAAGTTGATTACTACATGTGGGACATATGTGTATATGTGTACTTATATATGTGTACTTACATATGTGTACTTATATACTCCTCCTTTTAAAGGGCGACTGGATCCCAGTCACCAAATCCTGGTGGTGCAGAATCCTCATCCACCACCTTTTTAGTTGGGTGCCACTGTAGAGACATTAGGTAGTTTTTGAAGCAGTAGAGATGAAAAATGAGCAATGCCCTCACCGCATATAAGCATTCTGTACCGCGCCACGAGCATAGGGAATATCCGTACTTGTGATTGGAAATATTTCCCGATGACATTATTTTCTCTTAGCGTAATGATGGTTAGGCGGAATTCTTAGAGTGTTTTTTCTCTCGTTGAATGATGCGCATGAGTGGCACGGAAGCGTGTAACTGCAGCGTTCTTCATATGGTTTTCTGTTTCATGGAATAATAAAATTATAAAATCTTTCAAAGATGCTGTTAATATTAGAAGCAATCTTAAACACTTAGATTATATAAATAACTGAGTTCATGAATTTAGTACAAAAACCAAAACACGACGATCTCGATCCAAGTGTAAAGGCACTGGGTGCTAGAAAGTATATTATTATTATTGCAGTTTTGTTGCATTATGTTTCTTTCACATTTCAGAAAATATTTTCTTAGCAAATGTTATGTTATTTCCATGTTAATGTCCATGTCTTTCACACTGTTAATATTATGTTGCCTTAAATGAAAGAAAAATGCACGTTCAGTATTGTCGCTGAATCTAATACACGTGCATAAGAAAAGAAACTTCCTTTTCTGACAAATACTACTTTTATGCGACAGTACAAAAGATGTTACACATTATAAAATTGGCAATATTCATATAATATTATTCAATTTAAAATACATGTCTCTATTTCTCTTTCCATATCTGCATTAGTCTAACTTAAAATTTTTTTTATTTTTCAGACTGATAATAAATATTGTGAATTTACTGTGCATTATGTTAGCTCCCAACATCGCTTTTGCTATTTCCGAAAGCTGACATGTCTCATGCTTTCGGAGATTGAATCTGCAGAGAATGGTATGAAATAATGAGTTAATAATCATAACACATTTAATATGAAGGATTTTAAATTAAGAATGCATTTATTAAAAATTTCTGCAATTAATACACATTTACAGAGCTAACACATGAAAGAATAACACTTTTTCTCTCTAGGAAAAAAAGTCGCTTAATTTTTTATATTAAATTCAACACACTACAGTGTTGTAAGAAGTATAATCTCACAGCAACAAAAATACAACTCATGTAATAGTGTCTTCGGTACTGCTATCAAAATGTAACAAATGGTATGAAGGTGTATGCTCGAGCCCAAGCAAAGTCAAGGCGTTCCTAAGCTTAGAAGAAATGATGTCATTGGAAACCAAATCCAATCACGAGCAAGGATTTTTCCCTATGTGCATGGTGCGGTACAGAATGCTTATATGCGCCCTCACCGGGACTCAAACCAAGGACCTCTTGAATACACGCCGAGTGTGCTGGCCACTACACCATGAAGGCATGCGAAGAAAGCGGGAGAAATATCTTATAACTATATAACATGTATATAAAGGTGTTGCCTTTTCATTTTAATTAATTAAAACCTCTTTTTTCTTTAAAGATAGTCCTCCCCCCATTTTACACATAGTTTTCACCAGTATATGCATAGTATTTCCCCATTTTCAACAGTACATACAGAAATTAATTAAAGTGTATGTAGATAGTTGGTTTCTTCAGAAGAAATCCAACTATCCGAATGGGGTACGGTCCCAATTGATTCAGATAACTGGAGTTCTGTATTAAAAAAAGCATATATGAAGAAATGTGATCAGAGCACATTGCAAGCAGATATCTGTGGCTGAGATTCTTAAAAGATCCAAAGCATTAGCTTTTTATGAGACATACATATAAAAGATTCTTGTCCAACTTTATACTGCACGAGTGGTCTCTAATCTGAGAACCAACTGTGCTTGGTGCTCACACACCTTTCTGTAGATATTCATTGTGCTAGTTATTGTAAATTATTTCAATAATACTTCATCTTAATAATAATCATCTTTAATTATTTAAGTAAACTGAACGAATGAATTCACTGCAATATTTATTCGTGTCAGGACAGAAAAAACAAAATTAGTTTTCATTTCTAAAATGACGCTGTTAGAAAACTATACGCAATAATAAAAGACATGCAACAGATAGTAATATTTAAAACTGATCAACGAAGAAAATTTTTCATCCTTGGAAGTTCAGAACAAAAATAGAACCATTTCTTGGTTTCCCTCGTGTGAATTATAAATGTGCACAGCTTGATTCATATAAATCCTTCAAAATGTATTGTTAGATTGTGAAGTTTGTTATATTATCATAAATATTGTGAAGTTTGTTATATTATCACAAATATTTAAATGAAATACACAGGTTTATATTTTTGTTGACATCCTGAATTACTAAGGAACATCTTGGCCATTGTTTAAAACTAGTAGCATGTCCCCAAATGGTGAAATATCTTAGCTGGTGAAATGCAGTATGAAAAGCCATGCCAGCAGTAATATTTCTGTGTAAGTTTAAATAATTTTTATTATCTTTCAGTTAATTCACATTAACAAAAATAACAAATTTTGCACACATATATTAGGATTATTTATTACAATGAAATGTAAATGTGTCTCAAGAAAGACAGTGACCATGACATTACTGAAACATTCTAAATATATTAAGACACATAAAAAGATTGGAGACCCTTAACCTATTTATGTGGTAAAAGTCCTTTAAGGGAGGATTGTCTGTCTAAAAGTTCCATACAAAGAAGTGGTTATATAAAGAAGTGGTTATCATATAAAGTAAAACACATGACCCAAAAGACACAAAAAAGTTACTTTATGTGTATCTTTATAACACATTAAAATAATAATAATAATAAACTTTCCATAGCATTTGAAAAGCACTATTAAAAAAACAGAGAGGTAACTGTCATGAAGTGAAAAGAAGAGAATGCAGCAATGAAGAACTAGTGACCATAAAGATCACTCAAAAAGTAAGTCTCATCTAAAATACTGATAATTGGTGCTTTATAATGGATATTTATGAAAGTAATCACCTGTTCAATTTTGCCATAAAAGCAACAAAACAGAAATATGCTGCAATTGCAATGATCTACTTTGACTTTAGAAGGTCAAATTGTGTGCAGAAAAATTCTTTAACCCTCTGAGTGACACAGGTTTTATGGATCTGTCATGAAGATCTGTATTTTAACAGCCTTTATTACCTAAATTTGTATATTTACTTATTTTAGCCTCTATTTTCATAAACTTGCATTTATTAAGATGACATTTATATTATTAAAGAAAGTAACAGAGCAAAATATCATAAATTATAAGTTAATATATACCAAATGACAAAAAATCACATGACCGGATAAAACTGGTCATGGTGCTAAAAGGGTTAATCAATGTCATAACCAATCACATTATTCTTGAATTGGGTTCTGATTCCTCTGACATCAATGAAGTCATAACAATTTCTTACACCACTCTTGCATAGCAGGACTCCTAAGCCACCATGCCAAATTTGATGACAACCTACTCTCTTGAGTTAAAGCATGTCAGTTTTACATTTCAAGACTCCATTATTTTCCCATTCATTATCTTCTGCTTTCCCCCACTTTCTTTTACTTTGTCAACTGATGCAGCCATAAATAACAACTTTTTTTTAGGAAAGGGACTTTTATAATCACTTGCATCTAGATTTCGATATGACCAATGTCCTGTTTGGTTAAATATTTCCATTACACTATTCAATCAGGTCAAATTACTAAAATTTATACCTTTCCTAAAAGAGAAAATGAAAACAAATCTCCTACTTGTTTGAAATTGATTGATTTCTATGCCCAAAATAAAGTAAATCACTACTGAAAGCATTCCAGAAATACACAATACATAAAAACTGCTAGACTTCACTTTCTACCTAATATCAAATATTAAGCTTGTGCATCCCAAACTGAAAATCTCATTTACATCAAAATACCTTTCCACTGGATTTTTAGCAGCTTCATCATTACAGCAGCATATCTCATTTTAAAGAATTCTACTGTCTAATTTTTCAGAGAATTACAAACTAGTAACTTACACAAGATATATAATCCAGCAACTATTGTAATATGAATATGCATATTTTTATATGCTTAAACGTACAAAAATTATAATATGAATATACCTTCACAAAGTAAATCAGGCACACCTCAAGATAAAATGATCTATCAAAGTCAATACAAGGTTTCAAAAGAACTTTGAATGATTGGACAGTTAAAATGACCATCTTATCTTACAGATGTGTATTACTAGTACTTTATAGGGATATAAATTTCATTCCCATATTAATTACTATGCAAGTAAGTAAATTTTATTTAAGTTTTGGTTAACTTTCAGACAGCTATCCTATTTTTAAAATTTTGACTGTTCTGATTTAAGGTCGACTGACCCTATAATTTTTTTTTATGAATAAAAAGTACATCATAAAAAACAAATGCAAGCATGACGCCAAGTAAAATCCTGGCTCTAAGCAATACCTCAAACAGTATCAGTATTATTTCTTTTTTCCCCCTTTCCCTTGTGTAGGTGTACAGGAATCCTTTATGGTGTTATAATTTTAACTGGGCTGATTCTTATTTTTAGTTGGCGGTAATAGGGTTTCCTCACTTCCACTTAGAAACAGAGCTTAAAGAATAGCAAAATTTATTCCAAGAAACAGAGCTTAAAGAATAGCAAAATTTATTCTATTGGAAAAGCCACAAAATAATTATTTAAACAATGATCTAAAAGTAGATAGTATTATGGAGCTGTAACTTTTAAATCTTCCATGGTATTAATAACTTTCTAGCAAATAACTGAACAATCTAATTTTTAATTCTAAAGTTTTACTTGACAGATGATTCATAAGCAACTGTTGTATTTCGGTTATATCCATCATATTTAATCATACTGAATTTTGCTGCCGATTAACTGATAAATACCAAATATTCCATTTTGCAGTACAGTATTTTATCTACTATTTTTACACTTCTTTAATTTCAGTGTTTTTCTTACTTCAGTTTTATGAAATGATGGCTATACTTAAGAATGAAAATACTGCAAAATGATTTTTATTTTTAGCAACTAATTCATCATAATAAAATCTTACCTGACAGGTCGTGATGCAGGTTGCTGAAAAAATAAACAAGAATTATGCAAAATGAGTCAAAAACTGAAAATAAATAATTAGTGAAAATAATAGCATGCATACAATAGTTAATTCTCCATTGTTTGGATACTGCTATAAAATTTTGGATTTTTGCTGCTAAAGGACAATGACATGCAAAACAGTTTTGCCTAGAAAGATTTATGTGCCATTTGATACTTCACATGGAAAAAAAAAAAAAAAAAAAAATCATGAACTCATTTAATTTATGGTAAAAGTTTTCTAAACAGATGAAATGCACCTCAGGTTAATTATTTTAATAAACAAATAGCAATAAATAGAATGGCAGACTTTTTTTTTCATGTTGCTCCTTATAATGGAAAAATCTTTTTTTTTAATAAATTTTTTCATTAACAAATTATTTTTCTTAATAGCATAAGGATAAAAGTAGATTTATTCACATTCAAAAAATAAAATCTCATTATTATAAAAAAATCATATCACTATTTCTTAAAGCAATTATAACATTTATTATAAAGAAAGTTTGGTTCATTCATCCTATTTGCACATCAAAAATATATTTTGAAATTTTCACAGACATTTTTTAAAAATATTACAGCATAATATTCTACTAAAAATTACTTATGTTTACAAAAAAGTGTCAGCAAATTTGCTAATGCTTTTCAGTTTTTATTGACCATTTTTTTAAAGAAATAAGCTATCAGCACGATATTATTTAAAGTATTTTATGATGCCTCTGAAGGCAATAAATCTTAATTTGAAATCACAAAAATCTTGCAATAAAAAGGGCAATTACAGCTATTGGACAACTCCTGATTTCTATTAAATAAAAGTAATAAATAATCCTAATTCATGTACTAAGCTGTGTTTAAAGGGCACTAAGTGGAGCTTTCCCAGATAACCTGTGCACTTCATTAGCCAGACTTTGAATGAATGAACTTTTTGTGCTCATCTCATTTTATTGTGGTTTTCCCATCAGGCAGCAGTACTTTGGTAGTTTCATGTAAGATTGTAGGATTGTTGCAATAGACATCCAGATATGTGGAGGATTGAAATGAAGTTCTTTATTACAACATGACATTGTTGGATTTCAATGGCTTCTCAGAGTTTAAGGCCAATTTTATGAAAAGGTTTGCTAATAGTTATAGCTTTGTCCCATTTTATTGTACACTGTAGAATCTTTAAAATCTATAATTTTAATTGTGTATTATATTCATTTTATGATATTATATCCATCATTAGAGTGTTTATATATAATATATCATTAGAGTGTTTTATATATACTTTCTATGTTCTTGTTGCTAACTTCCAGAATGAAAAACCAATACAATCTGTACCCTTTCCTAATACTTCATCATGAACAGGGATGATGCATACATTCAATGTATCTATTTGCCTAAGAAAATACAGCAATCTTATATGGAACCACAAAAAGTAGGGCAACCCTAGGCAAAGTTGCAACAAAAAGATCATTCATTTGAATTCTGGATGAGAGTAAACAAGTCATCAACAAAAGCTTCACATCACTGTACCAAAGTAATCTCAATGCAATTTAACATAATAAATAAGATTATTTTTATTACTTACCGATTTAATACTATATATGCTTGTTTATTCTAAAGACACTATTTTTTTTACATGAAAAAATAAAAACATTTCAAATAATTGTAATAAAATTCAAGAATTTAGAATATTGAAAATAATCATCCATTAAATGTGCATGATAATTTGAAGCCATAACCAATACAAATTTGAAATCATTTCAAGGTTCAATATAAAGTTACTTTAGTTCAATGCATGAAAAAGAAATTATCACATAAAATAATTCCTTTTAACTATCACGCAATGTTTCATAAGTGTGAAGACTTACCTCATCAAGGAACATGTCAAACTGAAAAGATAAAAGAAAAAAAGAATCTAATCAAATTTTAGATATTACTCTAAATATAAATAACAATTATAAAAATCACTGAAATATATCACATCATAAGCATGAAAAGTATATATGACTATGAGTTTAAAAAATTATGCACAGATTCCTAATTCTCAACTTGCAATTTATTCTTGAAAATACTTGATGGAGGAACTTTCTACTTGCAAAAACCTAAAAATATTTCATGTGAACCTTCACACTCCTAAAAAGAGTTTAAGAAAGAAATTTTGAATAAAAAAAATCTAAGAAATTCAAAAATGACATACTACGCTATAAAGAATTAAAATGATACAGATCATATTTGACTAGAAAACTGGCTCTAATATATGGGGAAAACCACAAAAATGCTAACACAGCCAGCCCATTCGATGAGATTCAAACCCTGGACTGAACAACCAATGTTCAGCAACTTTAATGCTTGGCCGCTGGTGAGCCATTTCATGTACAATGGCCCTGCAGGTTTTCACGAGAAAGAAACTGATGATAGATAAATTAAAAAGTCCCAGATGTCAACCTGAAACACTACTTCCAATTCTCTTTCTATGTGAGGATGGTTCATATCAATGTTCTCTATCTCACCTCAAATCTCATACACGGAGTTTTGAGATACTTTATATAGTTAAGCTAGTATCAAAAGTAGATATTGTTACAGATAAAAAAAGGCAGATTTCATACCCTATTGAAATGAAGAATTCTTGATGATAAATACAGTGCAGTGTATAGCTTTACGTTAAAATATAGCTGGTAGGCTAATACACACAAAATGATTACACGGTGGAAAAAAAAAAATTCCTTCAATTAAAAAATAATCAAAATGAGTCAAGAGCTTATAGACTACTAGAAAATTTTTAACATTATTCTCAATTAGCATTACTAGTATAAAGTACACCAGAGGCCAAAATGAGGGGGGAAACAATTAGTGTGCATATGGCAGAGTTACGATCACTTGCCATACTGTGTGCTTACAATCAGAACATGCTAAATACGATGCTGCGGGGGTGTTTGTTAGTGGGCTAAGAGATATATCGCCAATCTGGATAGAGTTTTTTAGCAGGATAATATCAGTTTAGATGACACTTTAAACGTATCAAAAATATATTCAAAAACAGCTTTGGCAAATGGAAAAAGAATTAAAAAGTGCAAACAAAATAATTGGGAAATCAGTGGAAATAAGGAGTTTAGTGCCAGGAATAAAGACAAATCTAAGTCGGTTGCCCAAAAACAATAGTTTGAAAAACAAAACTTCTCAGCTAAGAGTGCTAAAGGCAAAACATGTTCATGATACACAAGGACTAACCATAATAGAAAGTCTTGTAAATTTTAAAACAAGTATCTGCAGATTTTGTAAGAAAATCAGGCACATTGAAAGAGCATGCTTTAACGCTAAAAGTGCTGAAAGAAAAAAGGTAAAACAGAAACTACTAGATGAAGGAAATGAAAGCACACTTTCTACAAACAGTATAAATTCCAGTGATGTGAAAATAGGAAACTGCCCATAATGGTCTAAGTGAACACAGAAGGAAAACTGGTAGCTATGGAACTGGACACAGGATGGGTTTAAAAAATTTCCGACAAATTTCGAAAAAGAAAAGTCATAATACAAGTCTAATATTTAAAACATATAATGGAAAAAAACTAATACCTTTAGGATTTATTACAGTTAATATAGAATATAAGGGTCAAAATAATAACTTAAATCTTCATATTGTTAAAGAAAACATTGAAACGATATCTGGTCGCAAATGGCTTTCAGAGATAAATTTAGATTTGATCTCAATAAAGTCAATTTCTGTCCTGCAAAAGAGTAGTTTGAATAAATTATTAGAGCAATAGAAAAAGATTTTTTACAGAAAGTTAGGGGAGATAAAAAAATTATGAGGTTAAACTTTAATTAAAACCAAATGTTTTACCAAACTTTCGTAGACCTAGACAAGTAACATTTGCATTAAAAGGCCAGACAGATGAAGAAATTGATCATTTGAAAAATGAAGGTATAATCGAAAAGGTTGAGCCATTGGAATAAGCAACTCTGGTAGTACTAGTAGTTAAGCCAAATGGCTCTATACAACTGTGTGTCGACTACTCAGCGACAGTAAACCCAAATATCGTTATGCACATCAACATCCTTTGCCAACTATTGAGGAAATATTTTCATCCTTGAGCGGGGAAAACAATTTTTCAAAAACTGATTTTAAGCAGGCTTATTTACAAATGAAAGTACACCCTGAGACTCAAAAACTGCTAACAATAAACACACAGGGATTACACATGTGTAAGAGATTAATGTTCGGGCTAAATGCAGCACCAGTAGTCTGGCAATGTTACACTGATGGACTATTCCAAGGAATGGAAGGGTGTAGAGTCTTCATGGATGATGCGCGAATAATAGGGTCTGATGATGATGCACATCTAAATGCTTTAAAAAATTTCTTCGAGAAATGTAAAACTCGTGGACTAAACTTAAATTTGGAGAGAAGTAAAATTTTTCAGGATGAGATACAATGTTTAGGTCATAAAATTGATGCTAATGGTTTACATGAAACCGATTAAAAAATATCTATGATTGCTAAAGCCCCAAGACTCAGAAATGTTCAGGAAATTCAAAGTTTTTTGGGATTAGTTAATTTTTATGAGAAATTTTGTTCAAATT
Source organism: Stegodyphus mimosarum (assembly GCA_000611955.2). Taxonomy (NCBI): domain Eukaryota; kingdom Metazoa; phylum Arthropoda; class Arachnida; order Araneae; family Eresidae; genus Stegodyphus; species Stegodyphus mimosarum. The sequence continues at coordinate 204,090 of KK115521.1, forward strand.
TAGTGACAATCGCAAATCCCTTATACCATTTAACTAAGGAAAACTCAAAATGGGTTTGGACAAGGGATTGTCAGGAGACTTTTATGAACATTAAAAAAAAATTGCGTTCACAAAAAAATATTGATGCCTTATGATCCAAAATTGTCCTTAACATTGGCAACTGATGCATTAGCAGTGGGGTTAGGCACGGGGCTTTTTCACAAAGTTCCTGATGGAACAAGGCTAATTGCATATGCTTCTAGAACACTCACTGAAACAGAGAAAAAGTATTCTCAAACTGATAAAAAAGCCTTGTCAGTTTTCTGGGGAACTAAAAAATTTTTTCTCTGGTTTTGGTAGCAACAAGACTCTTGCATTATGCCTTGGCCTTAGTCATTCCAATTCGACATTATTTACTGTAAAACATCCGAGAATGGTACTGCTGACTTTCTATCATGATTACCAATAAACTCAGACCAACTGTCTATTCAGGAAGATTAAACTATTTTTCAGTTACAGCAGATTCAAACTCTTCCAATCACTGCCTGAGATTTAGCTAAAGAAACGTAAACTGATGTAGAACTCAGTCCTCTGCTATGAATACTTCAAAGTGGTGGTGAATTGAAAGAAAGGGAGATGGAGTCTCCAAAATAGCTGTGTAATGTATGACCAACACGTTTGTATTCCAAAACAATACTATGAGAATGTTTTGAAAGAGATACACCACATCCCTCCCCCTTTTGCACCATAAATTACACTGATAAATTACACATCATTGAAAAAACCTGAAAATGAAAGAAAAATGTATGTACATTACAGCAGTTAGAGAACCACATACAGTGCATGAAGTCGTGAAATGATTCACATAATAAAACATGAATCTGTACAAGGGAATGTGCAATGTTGCATTTCTACATTTCAAAACCAGCACTTTTATTTTTAAAAATAGAAATTTGCTATTTAAGCACAAAATAATAATAATAACTAGTTTCAGTTATTTCCCTTGTGCCAGAAAATGTGCTAATAACTATTTTAATGCTAAATTTAAAGTTTCCCTTCATTTCTTTATTTTACACACTTATTTTTTCTCATTTCCAAATGAAATCAAGTTGGCCATATGGCCATGTCATATTATAGTCTTATTAAATACATTAATTACATGGCTCACAGTACAGATAAAATACTTTTAATACGATTCACTTTGCACTTCTCTATTATGAAAAATAAAGCGAAAGATCTTGTCAATTGGTTATTAACTTCTGACTTTCTTAAAAAGTGAGGGTACCATTAAGTTAAAGCAATAATACCCTGCTGATGCCAATTATAGCAAGGGCATTTAAAAACTTTATAATGGTTAGGATCAATGTATTAAATTTTATGAATTAAAAAAAACAGAAAAGATATGGAAAAATTTCCCATGAAAACTAAATAGTTTTTGAACTTACAACTACTCAAATACAGAAATAAATAATATACTTCATATGAATTGCATGAAAAAAGAAGGGTACTTCTTTACTAATGGGAGAATAGCCAAAATGTATACAAGTGCATCAGCGACAATACCTTATATTGTAAACAATGCCAAACATCGTGACACCTCTGTTTTCACTTCTAACAGATTTTAACACACTGCTGACTTTTTGACAAAGAAACTGAGATAAATTTTATGATTTTGCAACTACCAAATAATGTACAATCTGCCATTAAATTCTTTCAAGAAAAGGAATTATCCATAGTAAAAAATATAATGTTTGACTAACACAAGAAGTTAAATTCAAGTGTTAATATTGTGCTGAAATAGCCTAAATACACCACTGAGAGTTGTTATAACTATTTAGGCAATGTTTTGTGACAATATTTATGCTTGACTTTTATGGCTATCCTATTAAAAGATAGGTATCACATTTAATAACTAACTATGTCACTGCTTTCTTCTTCGCAGCAGAAGAAAAGTACTTTAAAATGGTTTTCTAAACAGTGAAACTTATATTTCTTCAAAAACAAATCTCAAATTCATGAGTCTGAATTGAAAAAAAGATGAGGCACAATGTTTGGCACAATTCACAGTACAGATGGTTTTGAAAATATTAACTGTCTTTTTACGTGCAATATGATTTAAATTTGTGGGTAATTAAAATCTTTTATTAGGTCAATATATAAAATGCTTTGTATAAAAGTTGTACCCTTGCATGTGATAAACATTTTCAGTGTGTAAATATGTTTTGAAATTTAGATACGATTCATGTAAAAGCTATTTTATCTACAGTTAAATTATAATATAAAGAATGGCCATATGGAACATAAAAAGCATAAATGAACACTTTTAAACAATACTTACGTCTATTAACCTGTCTCTGTCTTCCAAACCAGATTTACCTTGCCAGCAACTAGTGAAACAAATAACAAAAAAGCTATTCTAAATTGCATATGCAGAATGTTAAACGTAAATATGTTACATGTAGCTACAGCTAATTATACCAGATGCAACCAGAAAAGTGGATTCCAAGGTATCTGATTTTGCATACGGTCAAAAGCATACATCTGATACATGAATAAGTGACCATCTAATGCTCAAACAATAATGTATGCAATTCACACTGTAACAGCAGAAAAATTTTACCATTTTATGGAAAAAAAAATACTGCTCTTACATGAATTAATTTTTAGTGAAGTTTCAAATTAAATATAGAAATTAGTCAAAACAATTACTCATAAACTGTATAGCTTTTGCTAAATAAAACTTTTCAAAAAAAGTTTGAAAATACTTTCTAAGCATGAAAGCATAAAAATAAATGGAAACCCAATTTTATACCTTTAAAAACAAGTTACACTTTAAATTAAAATTAATTTTTATACACCTGAATTGATTCAAATCAAAAACTTAACGAAAAATTATTTAAGTACTCTACAATTCACTAACACATTCAAACTATTTTGTCAAATGTAAACATAAATCATGTTACCTGGAATTTTTTGAAAAGATGCCATAATTTAAATTGCAGAAGAGAATATATAT
>KK115521.1:207306-242820 GCA_000611955.2 Stegodyphus mimosarum
AAATAAAATAAAAATTAATTAACTAAGATTTATAATAAATATGTAAGATGCACACCAACATTGGAAAATATGCATTTTTAAAATTTTTTGGCTAATAATACAGTTTTTATTTCAGATAAAACAGAATTACATACACAACTGAAATACTTCTATTATTCTCTTCCTATACTAAAATACTTCTATTTCTTAAAATTAATGCCACACACACACACACATATACTGCTGGCCACTGTAAATGCAACACCCTGAAGGAAGCATGCAAATAACATGAAATTTAGCAGAGATGAGATATGCAAATGATTAGAATTTCAGTGCAGATGCTCATCACACATGCCTGTGGTGCCACTTCAAAGCGCTATATAAAGCTTGGAGTTTTCGACAATTTCAAGTTCAGCAATTGTGTTTTTCTTGTGGTTTTTTTTCAAAAAAAACGATCAATTATGCCTCGTAGTAAACAGTGATCATCGTTTCATCAAGTATCCAAGTTCGACAGAGGAAGGATAGCAGTCTACCGAGACTGTGGATAATCTTTCAGGGAAATCAGTAATCGTGTTGGACGAAACCAAACAACTGTAATGATATGTGACCGTTGGATGCAGGAGAGTATGAAGGACTGACGTGTTCGATCGCATCCACCTCAGTGCACCACTTCACATGATGACAGGAACATTGTGCGCATGGCAGTGACGAATTGCTTAGTCACATCATGAACTATAGCACAGTACATTCAGTCTGTAACGCATCATCCAGTGTCTGCACGTGCCATTCGATGCTGTTTACAGCAGAGTGGTCTGTCCTCAAGATGTCCATTGCTTCGTCTACCCTTGATGCAGAACCACAGACGTCTCTGCCGCGAATGGTGCGATGAAAGAAGGATGTGGACGGCAGAATGGAATGAAATTATCTTTACTGATGAATCACGCTTCTGTCTGCAACACCACGATGGTCGGATTCGAACCTGGAGACGCTGTGGAGAGAGGATGCTGAACAGCTGTGTTATGTACCGCCACACTGGTCCTGCACTGGGTATTATGGTATGGGGCGGTATTGGATATCACTCTCGCACTCGTCGAGTACGCACTGCCGGTACTTTAAATAGCCAGCGCTACATCTCCGAGGTATTGGAGCCAGTTGTCCTTCCTTAGCTTCAGGGCTTGCCCACAGCCATATTTTGACAGCATAATGTGCGACCAAACGTGGCACGCATTGTCCAAGAGTTCTTCATTAATCGCCAGATTGAATTGCTTCCCTGGCCGGCTCGCTCTCCAGATCTTTCGCCGCTAGAAAACATGTGGTCCATGGTTGCTGAATGATTGACCCAGATTACATCCCAGGCTGCCACACCAGAACAACTTTGGCAATGCGTGGAAGCTGCTTAGTCTGCTTTACCCCAAGAACACATGCAAAATCTCTTTGAATCAATGCTGAGGCGTGTTGCAGCAGTGATCTCCAACAATGGCGGCTACTCTGGCGACTGATTCTGGAAGGAACCACACTTCACAGAAGTCTATAAATTTAATCATTTGATACTTGGTCAACATGTTATCTACTAAAGAAATTTTTTTGTGATATCTTTCTCGGTGTTGCAATTTGGTTGGCCAGCAGTATTAAGGAGAAAGTGCCATTTAAATATTTTTTTTTCTTTTTTACGAGGAGAAGATTCTGCATCTTACGTGCGTCAGTTCTTAGTTCAAGTTAAAATTACACCTCCAATGCAGTTGGTTCATTCACTGGGATTTACTAGGATTTTTTCACTGGGTACTCCATAGAATCAAAGATTAAATTCTCAGTCTTCAGAAGCACTTGATCTTTAATTAATTTATTCATATTTCGGGGAAAGTGCAGAATCACCCACTGCTTGGCACGTTTCAAAAACTGCACAAACTTGGCATCTATGTACACATCGACATATTTTCACTTAAGAAAACATCCCATAATTGCACAAACACGGCACTGCGCACCCCTTGACTTTGTCCATGTACACATCGATCTATTTTCACTTAAAAAGTCAAAAGAAATTGACAAAAACCCAATTCTTCGTACTGTTATAAAATGCGCCAAACAATATGCCCCAAAGAAGTGGGCGATTCTGCACTTGGCTGCAAATTTCATATACATTTACCTTGGTAACATATCAATACAAAACATTTTTGTTTTTACATACGCCACTGTTTTACAGTATTTAAGTACAGTCATTATTTTCTCTTATAACAAAGATACGAATACTATTCAATAATGATGACTAGGAAAATTAGGGAATTCATTTCTCCAGTTGACATACAAAAATGCATTAATTCAAACTGTGATTTACTTCAAAATCTCACGAGTGTTTAATAAAACTGTAAATACATGTAAAACCTCATAAAAAAACAAGGAATAAATACACAACAGAAAAACAAATTTTCTATAAATAATTAGATTTGTGAAGAAATTACATCATAAATTTATGCATTTTTGTAGCAAATTTAAGTACTAAATTTATGTAGTAAATTTAAGCATCTATCTCACATCTAGAAATACTGAGAAGTATGGGTAAAAGTTTACAATTGAATGCCCCTTGTTTTATGGCGATTCTTTTTTGACGCCAAGACCGGTGCCAGGAAGGCACAATTTCAAGATGTCCGCTACACAAAACCAAAATAAGAAGTCAAAGAATTTCACAAACTCCGCGTCCATGTACACATCGACCTATTTTCACTTAAAAAAATTGGAGAATTGCACAAACTAGTCATTGCACATTGTCTTAACTTTGTCCATCTGCACATCGATTATTTTCACTTGAAAACAATCAAGAAGCTAAAACCAAGTTAAAACTCTCATGGTAACCAGAAATGGAGTTTCATCGCCAAAACTGAACAAAATTTTTTGCCCAATCGAAAGGGCATCCAATTCTACACTAGAGCCGAAGTATGTAAATCCTACATAAAAAATTTACATTTTCAAAATAACATTTGGTAAAAGTTTACAGTTAGGTGCCCTTTGTGTTTTGGCAATTCTTTTTTGATGCCAAGATCGACGCCAGGAAGGCACAATTTCAAGATAGCCACTACACATAGCCAAAATAAGACGCCAAAGAATTTTACAAACTCCGTGTCCATGTAAACATCAACCTATTTTCACTTAAAAAACATCAGAGAATTGCATAAACTAGTCATTGCACATTGCCTCGACTTTGTGCATGTGCACATCGATTTATTTTCACTTTAAAAAATCAAGAAGCTAAATCCAAGTTAAAACTCTCATGGTAACCAGAAATGGGGTTTCATCCCCAAAATTGAACAAAATTTTTCGCCAATCGAAAGGGCACCCAATTCTACACTGGAGCCTAACCTTTTATTTCGAAATTGCAATCGATGATATAATTATGAAATTTTCAGGAATTTTTGCTTCATGGCAAAATTTTCTACAAATATTTCATAAATAGTTTTACTTGTGAAGACGTGATACAACCAAATTATATATACTATACCGTACACTTAAAAACATTACAAAGCGATTTAACCCTTTATTAAAAAAAACTTAACTATTCCATATAACGGTTTATTTTGAAATGGACAATTTATAATATAACTATAGATAATATATACATCATATAATTATAAAATTCGCATAACCTTTCTTTTTATGACTGGTTCCTAACGCAGATAAAAAAAATTATAACACATATTGAGATTAATTTAATTATTTTACCTAAGGCGGCGAAATTCTGTGTAACACCGGGTCATACAAACACCCATTCTATAGTTTATAAAAAAATAAATTAGAATGGAAAATCATCACAATCGCAGATATTTATGTTTCTTAATAAAGAGCATGTTTTGCACGCTGTAAATATGAGTTTTTTGAATTCACGAATTGGATAATAGATATGGAAACAGTAATGATCATGACTCATTGAAGAGAAACAGACGAACGCCAAAACAAAACAAAAGCGACTGTTGCCAACATGTTATTTTTTACGTAATGCAATTATAACTAACATTATAAGTACTATATTACGGATTTAGGTAAATTAGGTGAAATAAGCAGATAAAACCTACTACATAGAATCAAAGCTTTATGTAATAAAACATTATTATCTGATATTTTGATTAAAATTATTGTCATGTGTCAATTAAATAAATTTTCTGTAAAGAGAATTGGCAACACATTAAAACATTCCGTAAGTATGGCAACGTGCAATATTTAAATACTCTAACTACAACTCTGAAATAGTCTATTTACTTATCATTTTGTAAATGTACTAAATTATTAATTCGATAACTATGGAAAAATCTATTATTTCAAAAATTTTGATAGTAGGGTGTGGTTTAACAGGTAGTGTGACTGCTAGTTTAATCAAACATGAAGCTGCGGCTGATATATCCATTTGGGAGAAGAAAAATCATATCGGTAAACATTAAGAATTAATATGTTTTGATATAGAGTGGCTCACAAAGTATTCGTACACTTATAAGTTTCAGTGAAATATTGCTTTATTCATTAATAATTTTTTTTAACAATAGCTATAAATTTCTCTAAGTTAATTATTTTATGACTATATTAGAACTTTTTTTCCTGGAAAATCAATAATAAAAAAGTAATAGAAAAGTTACCTCACAAAAGTCTTCGTACGCTTTAAAGAAATGTGCCACATATTAGTAAAAATTGTAATATTTCTCTCAGTTAGTATTTTATAGTATATCCTGCAGTATTTATGACAGCTTTCGAACATCTTTTCCAACCTTTAATATCTGCATCAGTGTTCCTCCATTCTTTCATCATTACTGTCCTTAGTTTGGTTTTTGTTTAATATTGTGTCTTCGTACTATAACTTCTAATTTTCTCTAGATGTGTTCTGAATTAAAATCGGGTTACAGAAGTGGTGTTTTCAGAATTTGTGGAAAATTATAGACACCCAAAAGGTGAACGTTGAGGGCTGTGTACTTAGAATCATTATCTTGATAAAAAATAAATTTGTTTCCAGTATTCAAATTTTGGGCAGATAATTTTAAATTATCTTTTAAAATATTTAAAGAAAGATCATGGTTCATTGTCCCATCAATAAATTTTAACTTACTCAATCCTGATGCTGACATGCACCATCACCCAAGAACACCTCCACCGCTATGCTTTACCGTTGCAACCAAGGTCTTGGGATTAAACTCCTCATTTTTTTCCTTCATACAATTATATCCCCATAGGAGCCAAAAATGTTAAATTTGCTTTCATATGCAAATAAGACATGATTTCAATACCCTTCAGGCTTAGTTATCATTGATTTTGAGAAGAAAAGCTGAAGTTTTCTATTCTTTTGCACTTCCAAAACATCTTCTTTGCAGAGAGTGCCTGTGTAATCCAACTAAGCTGAGTACTCTTTGAATAGTTTTAAGTAAAATTTAAGCAGAAAAATTTTCAGTATATTCTACAGAAATCTTTACCACACTCAAACATGGATTTTATACAGATTATTCTAACTATAAATCTCTGGTCACGTGGAGACCTCTATGCCGGACAAACTCTTCTTAATTTATTTTGGATCCGATTTTCTTCTTTTAAGTATTTTATCACATCAAATTCTCTGAAACAACCTTGTATTTGGCGTACATTCATTAAAACACTCAATCGATTTCGAGGGAGCTATAGGTCCCTCCTCATCAGGAGAAGAAAACATCTAGAAAGGGAAAGAAAGCTGAGTAATGGCTTTTTATACTCTTGGCCATCTATCGGCAACGCCATCTATCGGCAAAAAAAAATCGGCATCTATCACGCGTTGCCTCCTTGCGCGCGGTTCTACCCAAGAGTATAAAAAGCCATTACTCAGCTTTCTTTCCCTTTCTAGATGTTTTCTTCTCCTGATGAGGAGGGACCTATAGCTGCCCTCGAAATCGATTGAGTGTTTTAATGAATGTACGCCAAATACAAGGTTTTTTCAGCGAATTTGATTGTCACATTGACGTGTTTCTCTTCTATTGTATTTTATCACATACTGTATGGCAGAATGGGATAAATTTACTTATTTAGCAATATCCCGAATCGAATTTCACCCTTATGATAAAAAAGTATCAGTTTTTTTAAGTTGTTTCCTTATGTCTATGAGCTATTTTTAAACATTAAATAAAATATAACAAGTAAGCAAGCAAAAAATAAAGACAAACAATTTTCTAAATGTCATAAAAATGCAAAAATAAAAAAAAATGTAGTAGATCATAATTTTACTTATGAAATTCGAAAAAAATGTTGTGGTGCACAATCACTTTTGTGGCATATTTTATCTGTGTCTACTTACATTTTCAATTTTAGAAAAAGAAAATAAGATGATATTAAAAATTACAAAATTTGGTTTTATTCAAAATCCCATAGAGATAATATGAAAAAATATTGGGCTTTATATTCGAATTCAATTAGAGGTTACAGCACTTTTTCTGAAAATTCTTAAGTGTATGAACACTTTTGCGAGACACTGTAAATACAATATCCTAAATAAATGTTTCTTATTTTAAGTTTCATGTTTCATTCATAGATTAATTAGTACTCATAGAAATTTGTGTAATTTCCTTATATAATCAATTATATTCTTATTTGAAAATACATTTTTATATGGTTATTTGAATTATGTCGCATTAAACTGAATTTTCGAGCAAAAATTGCAATTAATTTTTAATGATTTAATTTATTCGTTCCAAATACTTTTTAAAAATTAACTTGATTGTGTACCATATCATTTTCTTTTGGCAATAACTTTTGTTAATGATTTACACTATAAATCACTGCGAAGGAAAATGCTGACAACATTCTTTTAACTTCTTTCAGTGTGCATATTCTGAATTGGTGACATCTTGTCACTCCTTCCCACACGATATGGTTTTCCCCATGAGTACGAGGCAGTTTCCCTTCGGAAGTCCTTCAGGAAAACCTCCCTTCCTTAGCAGATAGCCTGTGTATGCTTTTCCTTAATTAAATGAATTTTCTCTCAAATCAAATCCGTGTTTATGCATTCTGTGTGTAAGGTTCTGCATTCTATGTTTAAGCTCAATCCTGGTATCATGAAAATATGTTTTACAGGTCTCTGATAAAGGTATATCATAGTCTGGATGATAATAGCTTTACCGAACATATCAAAGGCAAAGAGAGACGTCCAGCTGTCTTCATGCTATGTGATATAACATTACAAATTTGTAAATCTGCATGAGCATTGCCAGTTCAAATCACAATTTTAATGTATCTATTTCTCTATGAAATATTATGTTTGTTTCATTGAATTATTTGAAACTCTTCTATGGAACCATATTTCTCTCCTATTCATGTCTGCAAATTTTTCATCTTATGTTCAACAGTCTTTGTTGCTAAAGCTCGGATTTTAATTTTTCTTTATATCCATCTAAAGAACATCATAACAAATTTTTAACCATGAATTTGCCTTGATGAGCAGATATTCATGTATTTCCATTTAAAAACCGTGTGTCAAATAAATTGTTACAACTAAAAAAGATCTGAATATTTCTTTTTATGAATTTTTATATCAATGTACATGGCGTATATTTGATTTTAATACTGTATTTCGTTCTTTGCATACTTTTCCATTTAGTGTTTTTAGCATGTGATTCAGAAATCTGATTTATAATACAATGTAAAATGTATGCCGAATGGAAAGTGATTTCATGGAAGTAAAAAGAATATTGAAATTGATAACACCTTTGAAATAATACAATAAATTAGAATGTCTTTATGTGTGATTTTTAATGTACATCATCTAACCTCTCTCTTTAGAAATATTTTATACCACGTATTTTCCCCTCCTGGTTTTCAAGCAGTAAAATTAGTAGGAAAAGGGGGAAAAATATGTGAGTAAATACAGCATTTTTAAATGGTTTTTAATAGTTTAGAAATATAAGAAATTTTCTACAGTTTTTTAAGTAGTTTAGAAATGAAAGAAGTTGCTATGTTAATAAAAGTATTACATTTTTATTAAATGATTCATTAATTTATTTCTTAAAATAAAAGAACTATATATCTGTTAGGTGTGAGGTACTGTCCAAAAATATGTGAAAATGTTAAAAATCTGACCAGCCATCTATTTTCTTATATATTCAGCAAGAAAATGCTACACCTACGTTGCATTAGAAAAGTTCCAGGAATAATAGAAGCTATACATTTACATAATATTAAGGAATTATTTTATAGGATAATCTTCGAAATAAAGTCCCTGCTACACACATTTTCTAGTTTTTTAAAGTAATAGAAAGTTTTCTGTACCTCTGTTCTGAAATGTTGTTCAAGATCCTAATCACATTCTGCTAGAAGAATATAAAAGATGTTTTTAATCTGAATTTTGAAGTTTTTAAAATTTATTTCATATTATGTGAGAATTTTTTATTAACAAATTCAAAAATTTTAAAGCCAACGTATTGTGATTGCTCAAAATAAAACATTTTTATCTTCTGCATACCAGTGCTATCATTTGTCAAAGTGTAAGCCTTTCAGATTTAATCAACTGACTCGGTTATTTAAAAGCAATATGATGTTACTGCCAGAAATTAAAATACTTCCTTTTGCCATTCAATGAAGTGCAATATTTAATTTTTTTAATGAAATCTGTTTTGTTGATTAACAAACTAAGTAACTTAAAAGGAATAAATTTATTTCTTAATACTTTTTCTCTTTACTTCTTAATCTAAGTGATTTAAATAAAAATGCATTTAATTCATGATAGTTAATAATTTTATCGACTTTTTTTAAAAAATTATACAAGATTTGAGTGCTTTTCTGTTATCTAGCCATATATCAAGAGGTTCATGTGAAGTTGTCATTTTGCTTTACAAGAGTAATGTACTGTAAAGTTTATTTTATTGGAATTTTTATCGTGGATATGAAAATTTGGGACTTATCTAGTGATGAAACATCTTCAGTACACTCTCTGCAAGGATGAGGAATTATTCACTGTGGAAAAAAGTGTGCATTAAAGACTATGAAATTAAATTCTTCAATTCCAAGGCAGTGTCGAAATGGAGATGTAAAGGTACAACATGCCAAAAAGAAAAAAAAAAAAAATGTTCTGAAAATAGGTTTGAAGAACTGAGAATAATTTTTTATAGCAGTTTTCTTCATTTAAATATGGTGGTTAGAATTATCTTCCATTGAAATTTGTCAGTATCATTTTGATATGAATCATTGCACTGTTATTGATTGGAGCAGTTATGTAATGGAAGCTTGTGGCTATGCATTAATGCCTGCACCATCAGTTAAAATAGTGGCATTAATGATATTGCTGCAGATGAAAGTCTGTTTTTGTATCAAAAAAACATTGGCTGGTATCCTTCCACCCCATTAGTTGTGCAGCAGGAGTTCTGAGAAACAAAATAATGTTTATTAGTTGTTGTGTCTAATTGCTTTGCCAGAACTTTGTGTAAAGTTATTGAAAAAAAATATTGATGACATTATAATAAATCCAGACTTTGTAAAGTGTGTAACATTGAAGAATTTAAAGCCAGATTTGGTAAAACTGCATATTATGGGCCAGTTTGGCACATTTTCGAAAAGTCGCCAAATTGGTTATTCTCGCGCGTTTTAGAAAATCACTATCTCGTCATATTAGATGGTTGCGAATTTGAATGAATCGTGTAAACATGCAAAAAATTTATCATGTAAACATGCAAAAATATCTAAACAACCTGTAAACATGCAAAAATATCTGAAACAGAAGTTCAAGAAAAATAATGATAAAGTATTTGAAAGTTAATAACTATGTATTTTATGGCATCAACAATATTAAAACTTTTCAAAATATATACCATTTTTAAGGCAGTAGCAAAATGGAGTAAAACGTTTTAACACGAAATTAAAGAAATTGTAATAAGCAGTAAATGAGCAATAAATGATTGGAAAGCATTCATATTTAATCTTAAAAAAAAATACAGAAGAAAAAAAAGATAAAATTCAAAATTTCGATCTACTGAAACATGAGCAATAGTATAGTAAAAAAAAACAAAAAGTGGTTAAACAATTTTAACTACGTAATTTATATTTTTACAATAAATTTTTATTTATAATAAATAGTAGAAACTCCAAACTTTTATTTATAATAACTATTTACATACAAATATATATATACAAACTTTTATTTATAATAAATAGTAGATTTGTTTATACCCACACTAAAATGTGACAATACAATGGAAATGAAATTCAAAATGGCGTGCTCATTTAACACCGATTCTATGACTCATTTTAACCATGTGCTTAACCACATATAATAAACACACCTCCATTCACACAAATCTGTCGCATCTTTCATTTCAAGTAATTTCATACTATTTTTACACTTAGGACATTCGTACATATTCGCAATCAAACCATAATTCATGCACCATTCTATCACACATCTTTTGCCCTTATCTTGCAACCGAATCAAATAAGTAAAATCCACACATTCAACTCTTTCGACGTCAGCCATTTTGCTCACACAACTTACTAGAAGCACGGTGAAATGACGAAAATTCAAAAAGCCCACTTAAATGCTATAAACTGTAACCTTAAATCCTAACGATTTTCATGATGCCAAGAGGTTACCAGATTTGGCACGATTTCGCTTCATTTGGCAATTGGCCCGTAATCTGCAGTTCCCCAGATTTTAATATTTCTGCATTAACCATAACTATAATTTCATCGATCTCAATACTCATTGTCATACACAAACTATTGAAAGGTCATGGGGCTGAGTAAATGTTAGTGTCAGCATGCCACTGCCCATAACCAATAAGATTCTTATTTAATCAAGTTTATGCGGCAGCACCTGCAAGTATTTTCAGACATTTAAAATGATATCTGCAGTTTTATGCCTCTGCTTTAATATTAATTTGCTTAATAAAATTTATTTTTCTCATTCCTTTGGCAAGTTATTTAATTTCTATTAGAAATTTCTAATTTTTTAAATATGTGTTATATTATTCTTTCCATGGATTTTTCTTCAATTTAAATGTATCATAAATATTTTGGCAATTACTTTTATTGATCAAATTTTTCACCAAATTGTCATCATTTGGCAATGTCTGAATCTAATCTTGATAATAGAAAAGTAACTTTTTTGGGGGGGGGGCTGCAGATGTGCTAGATGCACTGAGTTGCTGAAAAGTTATATGCAAAATTTATTGGTGAGAAAGGTGTGTTTTTGCAGACGGCTTAAAGATACAAAATGTAAGCAAAACTGCAAAGGTACAGCTTAGTGATATTATAAATGGATGGGACTAATGTTATGACATCACAATGTGTTCTTGAATTTTATGTTATATACAAATTTAGTATTTTCCACTGAAAGTAACAATAATCATTTGTTTATTACTGTAAATTAAAATTAAGTTCATCATTTTAAATCTATATTTTTAACAAGTATTGTTTTACTGAAAATAAGTATAATAAATTGTTTATTTTAAATTACCATGATAGAATAATCAATGACTGTGCAGTCTTGTGAAATAATAACTGTTCTGTTTTGAAATAATAAATGTCAGTTACTGAATTATTCTCTGGGGAATGTTTCAGCAGGCTTGGAAAATGAATTAATGTTTCTCTTTCAAAATCTTGAGCAAAAAGGGATATTTTTTTTAATGAAATGAATTTTTCCAACATTAAAAAAAAAATTGCACTTTCTTTCCCTTGCAATGTATAATTAATATTATTTAGGTGAGATGTAGCATGCACCACGAAATAAAATTTTTGAATCCACTAACTGTCCATTAGTTCAGTATAGTCAACACCTTTCTCAAGGAAAAATGCTTTAATTTTTAATAATAAAGAAGTAAAACATTTCAAAGTGCTTTATCTTGAAAGCCAGCGTACCTTATTATGCAGTAAAAGATCTGCATATTCACTCTTCATTTCAACTGAAAATTTATTAAATTGGCAATGATAAAGAGCTTTAGCTACAAATGTGTTGACATTCTTGATCACCTATTCCATAACATTACAATTTTTTTTTGGAAATGTCTGCATAACAAACTTTTTAATGAATGATGCAATAATAAACAACTATCTAGAGATTAATTTTTTCCTTCAAACATTTTCTCACTCTACTCATACTTTTTTACCCATTTCTTGAAGTTGAAACAATTTTATCAAATGAAATGGGATATTTTTCTTTGCATTCAAGGATAGCATCTTCAGTATCATCATATGTTTGACTTTTCAGTGTTTCAGTAATGCTAAAAGTTTCTCCATAGAACCCGTAGATATAATAAATCAAACAAAATTTGAAACTTGTGCTGTGTCATTTATGTAAAAAGATTTGCCAGCAGCTGTTCATAAAGCGGAAACCTATTTAAGATCTTCAATTTGCTGATTGATTATGTTAGAAGACATTTTGACTGATCTTGTCTTTTACAGTTTAGAACACAATGTGACTTAATTTTTTTAAGAATTTGTAACTTTTTCTTAAAATTCTGGAATTGCTCTCTGGGTGTATTTATAAAACAACTTTTAATATATTCACCGTCTGTGTATACGGTTTGTGTATGTTAGCAATCTCTTGACAACCGATCAAGCTTACAATATTAACATTGTTACAATGTTAACAACCCAACTATTAATTAAAGAACTTGATTGTTTTTACTCTCAAGTTTCTCAATTACTATCTTCCTCTCATCACTGGAGAAATACTTCTCCAAATTTGATTTCTTGTTATGCATCAATTTTTCTTTACAAATAAGGCAAGTTGGAAGGCCATTTGAGTTTTATACAAATGCTAACTTCCATTTGGCTTTAAATTCATGGTTTTCATTTCTCTCTGCTTCTTCTTTGCCATGCCAAATAAGGGACACCTGTTCTGTTCATAAAACATTTTCTGTTCTATAACAATAAAAGTAGCAACACAGGTTATAACAACATATTAAATTGATGCCAAAATTATCTTCATGATCTGCAGCTGATTGAAGGATACAAGTAGCTTAATGCACTGAGTATGTGTGTTTGTCACTCATGTGAGACATTTCGGTATGCCAGGCACTGACCACTGCTTACTCTGACGGACAAGCTGTGACTGGCCTGCTCTAGCTCATTTCTTAAACATGTGTGCCTCCTCTGTGCCGCATATCCTTCACCTCCTGCACACTTGGCCGTAAACAGTCAAAATCAATCTGTTACAGAGCTGCACTTAAGCTGTTAAAGAGGCGCGGTTTGCCGACCACTGGTTTAAACCTTTGCTTGAAATCAAACTGGAAGAGAAACCAGTAATATAAAGTTTAAAATTTATATTGTACAGTTATATAATCAGTAATCAAAGTTTGTTCTTAAATTAATCAAAATTTCCAAATCAGTATAAAAGTATATCATCATTATGCCAACCTATATAAAATACGAGTAGTTAAGATTTCTTTAGTGAAATGTGTTAAGAAGCAGTGGCAGTGGCATAGCTAGGGTGGGACAAGGGGGGACATCTGTTCCCGGCGTAGCATCCAGGGGCACCAAATTATGTTATGAAATTTTGAAATGAAACATTTTTCATTCATGGGGCACAGAAAGGGGCGCAAGATCTTCAGTTGTTCCAGGGCACTGAAAACCTAGCTATGCCTTTTAGAAGAAGCATCTATTTTGAAAACTCTAGGTATTGCCATGTACAAATATGTAGAAAAAGAAAATGAAAATAAGCTAGTCTTCTCTATAACAGCTTGTTTTGAAATTCAGAGTTCTGTTTGATAGTATGCTGACTTTTGAGCTAAACCCATTTCAAAGGTTAGAATATTCATTAAAGAATTGTATTCATTATCATGTATTTAAAAAAAAAAAGAGGGTGAAAGCAAAGGACTATACTTTTATTAAAATAATTTTATTATTGGTCATTATTTAAGGAAATTCTTATTCTTGGAAGCAGACATATTTTTTTGATAGGTCTGGATATAAAATATTGTTCTGAATCTGGAAGGTTTCAGATTTTAAATTACGTCCAAAGGAGCATTTGTTTAATGTTTTCTGTGTTACCTTTATTTATCCTTACCTTTTTTTTATTTAATATCATGTTCTTTGCATAAAATTCAGTTCAACAGCAATATCGCAAAATAATTTAAAATGAGCATATCTTTAGAATTTCCGATACAAAGTTCAGCATGCTGGAGATAAAAGGTTTTGTTTTTCCCATAGAATGTTGCCATTGCTCACTTTTAAATCGTTGAGTTTGATCATCAAAAATTTGTTTAAGTTTTATAAAATATGAAATAGATAATAAAACAAATTCCAAATTTGGGCTTCCAGATATGCATATTTGGGTGGAAATTCAGTGCGTTATTCAAAATTCGATGTCTCTAGATACCATTGTTTTATCACATTTCGAGAAATATACATACATTTATGCAGATTCTTCATTATTTAATTTCTTTAAATGTAATACAGGGCGATAACTTTTGGTGGCAACAATTTGAAAAGTGATATAAATTTATAGTGATTTATAGTGATTCAACGCAAAATTGCAAAAATAAAACAAAAGTCCTGGGACAGAGCCCCTTTGGACTTAAAAAAAAATAATAATAATTGATAGCACAATTGAAATAGGATTATATGTGATATTTTAGACTACTATTGTTGCATTAACATTTTAAATCTTATAGAAGAAATATCTCTGATACAGTAAATGTCAGTCATATTTTAGTTGCATATTTGAATATTACAGGTGGGCGCTTTTATACTTTTCACCATCCATCAGAACCAAAATGTTCTGTTGATTTAGGTGCCCAGTATGTTAGTGCTACATTGGAGTTCATTCGTAGTCATGCAAGGTTAGTAAATAAATTCTTTATTTATGTCTTCTAAAATGCTTTTATGTTATATATCATTTTTGCTCTTTATCTTTTTACTCGTTAGCTTTTTGCCCATTTTTGTCATTCAAATTATACTAACTTATTTTTATTTGTGAATAATAAAATTATAATTTCAAAAGTACTCATATATAAAATTTTAAATTATATACTTATGGTTAGTTGGTTAATTTATCATAGCAAGGAATTTGAAGACTAAGTATTTGGTAGAAATTAACTTTCTAAGGAAGAGTGGCATTTAAACTCTGCATAGGGAAAACCAAAAAAAAAAAAAAAAAAAAACCTTCACACCTTCAGCTGCATTTAACTATAGGGACCTGCTGTGAGACAAATTACAGTAACTTCAGTCATTTTGCCTCTAAATATCTACAGCAGGTACTATTCCATTAGAGGCATTTTTTGGGGGGGCACCATTTGTTGCCAAGTATGAAATTATGAAATAATAATAGAGTTCAAAAGGCGAAAATAAATAGTTCCATAAAAAGTAAATTTTTTAATTCTTAAAGAAAATAAATTTTTCTTTTTAATTTTTCAATCTACAGTATTCTACACATAAATAAAAAATAACAAAACAAAACATAAATAAAAATAACAAAACGAAATTCATTCTAAACAGGTGGCATAAAATTGCAAATATCATTCAATATTGCAGAAAAAAATTCCAATTTTTGAATATAATCGAGACCACATAAATTCTATCAAATATCACTCTAAATGCAAACAGTGCCTCGCTGACGTTTATTTCTCCACTTAGCACTGCCCCGCAATCACTCCAGAGTTTGGGTATGCATCCAGTTTCAGGGTCTACAAAATTATAACTGTGATTTGCAGTGAAATTTTCATACCCAGCATTTCTTAATTTCTCTTTCTTATATTTTTCCAGCAGTTTGAAAATATAATGCTGCCATCTGCAATGTTTTCCTGAATCCAGTCATCAGTATTGTAGCACAGCAATGTGGAATGACAGTCAGAAAACATTCTCTGCTTTCCTGGTAGAAAGCCCTGAATACCTATTGTACCAAAAGAACATATCCAACATTGTTTTTTCTTGTAAAGAGACTTTAAAGTAGTTGTTCCAATCTATTATCGTACTATGGCTGATTTCTAACTGAAGTTAACAAAATTCAATCGATATTAATTCTCGACGGATAGATAAAACAAACGGCATTGAGGAAAGAAAGACACTAGCCTTCAAACCATATTTTGGTTTACTCCTTTTCTTCTTCACAGCAAGAACATACGCAACAACGCCATACAAGGGCTTTGTTTAACTTCGTCGGATAATTTTGAGAACAAAGTGCATAAGATTGCTCTGCATTTCCTTTGTCATTTTATTCATTTGTTCTGGAAGAATCTTATGGCAGCTTCTTCATCATTAAGTAAACACGAAATTGTGTAGTCCATTGTATTAAAAAAATCACAAAGTATGGCCAAAAAATAGTGAGTGATGGTATATCAAATGAGAACTAGAAATTTTGAGCCACGAAATTTCAAACATAACTAAAAAAAACTCAAAATAACGAGTGACAGTATTTCAAGTAAAAACTAGAAATTTCAGCCCACAATATTTCAAACATTATATTCTTGTGTCACGATATTTGGCGTATTGTTGTAGCATTGATTTCTTCTCATTTTGTCTCTATTTTTAACTGATGTCACTGATGGAACAATATCCCACACCATAAGCAAATGAAACAGGTACAGATACTGCTGTGATAAATCATCTGATGTTTAACTACAATTTAAAGGTATACTGTTACCAATAATATAAGGTTATAAATCAGAACATAGTCATTTTTGGAATATCTGAGAGAATTTTTAACATTTTAGCATATTTTGAACTTCTTGACAGTAGATAGATTTAGAATTTGCCATAACTGTATTTTATTATTATATCTAAGCTCTTCTAAACTTTTCCTTCTGACACTTTACATTTTGTTATGTCCTTGCCTAATATTTTAAACTCAGTGAATTCACCTAACCTTGGTATTTCATCCATTTTCAACTGTCTGTCCTCCAGAATTTAATTCATGAATTTAATTTTTTCAAAATTACATAAACCAGCAACTAAACTTATCTATTCTTTGTTGTAAACCTTCCAAACGACGAATAGCTTCATTTATTGTATCAACTAATTTTTTAAATTGCTGAAGTGTCTTCATTTTGGATATAGATGAATGATATCAAATCTGATATCATTCATCTATATCTACAGATATACAATATTTGCATCTAATGTGCTGAATAGAATTCCTAAGAGAAATCTTGTTTAAGAATATATATCTGTGTGTAGCTGTGCTATTATTAACAAATTTCAACACTAAAAACTCTTGAGAGAGTTCTTTTATATATACATACATGTAAAGAAATAAAGTACTAAATTGAATGGCGTGCCGTTTTTGAAACGGGCAAGAAGGCTGAAATTTTTGGGAAAACGTTTTTTTAATGATGATAAAAAATATGTCGAAAAATGGATTGGAAATTTTTAAGCATATTGGGAGGGGGGAATTCTTTTCGTAGTTTATTCAAAATTCACACAAACCATCACTTTCTTACCCTCAATATGGTATAGCTTAATTTATTATTTTTTTATCAAATTGACATTTTATTTAGAAAATTCGTATTGTAGCTCATATGAGTGGTTTTTGAAATCACATTATGGTGAAAACATAATATTGTTAAACTGTAGCAGTTGAGATTTTTAAGAATATTTGATTTAGTCTACAAAGTGTTTAATTTGTAAAGCAAATTAAATATTTATAATTAATTACTTTTAAAATTCTTTTCACTGAAGGTTTTATGATGAACTTTTAGATCAAGATATTTTAGTGCCTCTAGGACAAAAGATTGAAAACTTCAGGAAATTATCTGAAACCAAAACAAATTTTGTTGCTCCAGAGGGCACAGAGTCCCTTATCAAACACTTTCTCTCAAAAGCAGGTAATTTATGGTATTTTAATTAAAATAATCTTTTTGTTTTATTTATAGCACAAGTGTGTCAGAAAAGGCTAATAATAAAATGTGTTTAATGTTGTTTTATACAATTCTCATATTCTTGAAAAAAACAAAATATGAGATTAAAAAAAAATACATGGTAGCTTTTATGACATATTAAGCAGAATATTTGATATTGTGTAAATATTTTATCTGAGAAAATGCAGAATGCTGTTTGCAACAGCCTGTTAATTATTGCATTCCATACTTTCTATGTGTTTCATGATTGTTCATACTTTCCATATGTGTGGTTTTCTGTAGAATAAAATTTGTACTGTGATAAAGATTTATTTATAATTTATTAAATTTGATTTCTGCATTTATGACTAAGTCCTGCCAGTTACCATTTATATAAATGCAAAATGTCTTTTCTTTTATGTTATACAAAGTCCAAAATCAGGATTCGTTGGAACTTTGACAGTTTTGGATTTGGGATTTTTCTGGATATTAGATCATCAATTTAAATCTAGTAAGATGACAGATAGAAATTATAAATTCAAAAATATGAAATAATGAAGCATTTGTAACCTAATAAAAAATTAGCCCCCCCAAAAAATTCTATATTGATTTGTTTGCTTTATTAAACTTTTTTTTTTTTATTCTATAGGTAGATATAATTTCTTGTTCAGTTACAAAGCTGCATTGCTCAAGTCCTGTAATTGCCATGTCAAGAATTCCAACTAAGCTGTTAATTGAGTTTTTCTCATTCTAAAAAACCTCCTGTCACATTCTTCTATTGATAGTGATATTTCTGGATTTAGAACTGTGCTACAGATTTTGCTGTTCATTAGTTGATTGATGACTCAGGCATTGTCATAGCAATGAAAAACTTCTGTCACAGCATCTTCGTAAATTACCAGTCTCCACATTTCTTAAAAAATTCCATTGAGTGGAAAATTTTTCTTTTTTTCTTTCTTTTTTTTTTTTTTAAATATCTAAGCATTTTTAAGTTTGCAGCAATCAATATAAAGTTTGCCTGCCGTCCTCTGTATGCTGTTATCATGATATTAGCAGCTAAAAAGATGTTCGACTAAATTTCGTCTTGCTTCTGTTGCACACTGATGAAGTTAAGGATGAATTATATTAGTTTAGTTATTTACTATATTTACACCTATTTCTTGCACATGCTTAAGACTTATTCAAGTCCTGAATAAATAAATTCCCACATATACTTAAGGCTTATTCAGGTCTGGTGCAGTCCTTGCAGGTCCAATTCTGCTGCCCAATGTGGCTGCACAAGCTCTGGCACCATTCATGGACTTAACTGGAACAGTTATTCTCAATTCAAAAAGCACTAAGCACTAAATGTAGTCTTTTGGCCTATTTTATGACCTCATTTGTAAAATATCTTTTTTTCAAATGGAAAACTTTCTGTTAAATTTATCCTTGTGAGCACATTCAATGTTTTGCAATGGAGTTAGCTGGAATTTGTAATCATTACCAAGTGGGGGGTAATGATTAATGTATTCAACATAAAGGGTTACCATGCTCTTCAGTATTTAATTGCTAACAGTAAAAATAATTCTTTAGACATCACTGTGTAAGTTATTTCTCAAGCTGCAATGTGTTATAGTCATGTGGTGATGAGAGCAAAAATTAATAAATAATGATTTGCCAAGTTATCAGCAAGGGCAAAGTGAAATTAAGAATTAGGACTCCCCACATGTTTTTTTATGAAAAACTATCAAATGCTAAAACATTAAAAAAAAAAAAAAACCATGATGATCTAGATTTTCATATTTTAGATCATTCCGTTTACTGGGTGTCTAGATTTCAGACATTGTACTGTAATCATTTGCGCATTTATATTCTGACATTTATTATACATTTTTGTACTTGCATGCTCACAATGTTTTTCATATTGATCTTAAAGTTAAATATATATATATTATTTTTTGTATAGACATTTAAATTTTCTATTTTAAATTTAATTTTGGGACCAAAAGTGTATATAGTAATAATAAAAAACCCTAAAATTAATGTGCTGTAGCAATCTCGTGAGCCACTCAACATTTGCAAATTTGAAAAGAGTTAGAATTCTTGAATCTAGTGCATAGGAGCTCTTTTGCGCTAGTGGTAGAGAATTTGACTCGGATTGAAACAGACCCAAGATCGAATCCCTCTTGGGAGCTGCAGCACCTCTCACTGCTGCTAATACCGTCTTTTTCCGAAAATAAGACACTGTCTTACTTTCTTTTTTGGTCCAAAATACGCGCTAGGGCTTATTTTCGGGGAAGGGCAAAAATAAAAATATATTTATATATTTTTATTTAATATTTATTTTACACAGAATACAGAAATTTAAATTTATTAAATTACAGTCATGTCATCTTCTTCTGGAACATCGTCATAAATAAAATTCTGAATTATATTCTGATTTTCTTCCAAATCCATTTCCTGTTGAATCATTGGTCCGAATCTCTCATGTCTTGCGATATAGCTATCGTTAAATGAATACTTCTTGTCTAAGTAGCCTGTTCGTAGTGCATTGGAAACATCACTATCAGTTATTTTGTCCCATGAATTTTTTACCCAATTCACAACTTCTTGTAAGCCTGGTTTTACAAAATTACCTCGATGATTTCTCACCATTCTGTTTTCAATATATTCATTGATTTCCATCCGCAAATGATCCTTGAATGGCTTGTTTATTGCAATGTCAAGTGTCTGGAGGTAACCAGTCATTCCTGCCGGAATCATTATTTGATCAATCTTCCTCTCAGCAAGAAAGTTTTTCATGTCTTTAGCGCGGTGAGTACTGGCTGAATCCCAAACTAGTAAACCTCTATTCTGACCCCTCAACAGTGGTGGCAGCATAAAATCAACCCACTTTCTTATAACTGCTTGGGTGCACCAGGCTTTTTCACTTTCAATGACATAAATTCCTGAAACACGTTGAATCTGGTCTTTTTTACCTTTAGTGATTAAAAATGGCGATACTTTCTTGCCATCTAGACGAATCGCCAAAATACAGGTAACACGTGCACTATCGTAACCGGTAGAAGGAACGTAAATTGACGAAGAAGCCTTGTGGTGAACTGTCGTTTGAGCTCCTTGGCCTAGGAATACCGCGGTCTCATCCATAGCAATCATGTTGGAGAGTTGGTATTTCGAAAAATCGATGCCATCAACAAAAAGCTTAAACGCAAGTGCACGCTTAACAACTTCATTGTCTTCCAGCTTAAACAATGTTGTTGATCTCCTTAGAGACAGTTCATATCGTTTAAGGAAGTTGTCCAACCAGTGTGACGATGCTTTAAATTCTTCTGTGGATATATCAAATTCAATTGCTGTTTCAAGGGCAAATTTTTGAATATCAGCCCTGCGCACAACCAAAGCCATTGCTCTCCTGCCTGCAATCCATTCCCAGATGCAATCTTCCAACTCAGAAAATAACGGCTGCCGACCTGATCCAACTCTGCGTTTTTTCTCATTTCCTTGGTCCACCAGTTGACACAGGTAATCGTAGTCTGCACGCCATTTACGAACCATACGGAGATCCAGCATCTTCTCTTTACAGAATGCTACAAGATTTACACCCCTGGAGTCTTCCACGATTCCCTTTTTGTACTCGACGGAATAGCTCTTTCGTTTTGTACTCATTTTAACTGGGGTTAAAAATTATTCACTTTATTTTTAAATAAAATTACGTATGAGGAAATAATCAGACTTACAAGACTGAAATGAATAAACGTTGTATACCTGCACTGTCGCTCAATGTAGACTGCTGCCTTATGTTGTATTTTTAAGATAAATTCCAAGAATTAATTTGAAACGAACTGTAGAGGTAAACAATTAATTTCTCGGAATATTTTGTTTCAAACATTTCTCTGAAATACGAGTATTAGGAAAGCTAAACATATTATTACTTAATAAATCAACAGCATTTTTTAACGAATTCTTTTTGTCACATTATTTTAACTAAGTATTATTTTCGGGGTATGTCTTATTTTGTAAAAAGTTCCGAAAATCACGATAGGGCTTATTTTCGGAGGATGTCTTATTTTACAAAAAGTTCCGAAAATCACGATAGGGCTTATTTTCGGAGGATGTCTTATTTTCAGAAAAAGACGGTAGGTGGTGACACAAGCAAGCAACTTCTGAAGTCTCTTGCATCACATGAACGCACACTGACGACCCAGAAAACTACAGACTCTTCCTTCCACTGAGGACAAATGACAGACTACGTCAGACACTCAGAGGCATGCCATCACACATGCTCTACCCCCACAACCTAATGGCGAAACACATGCCAACAAACGGGGTTTCTCAACCATCCCCACCAGCCATCAATGGAAACAGCTGCGTATGTCCCCACGCCACAGTCACCGCCCATCAAAATGCAGCAATAAATCACATCAAAGCACTGTGCTCACAATTATGCCCACAAACCAAGTATCTCCTCATATTGCATCATAAATGCTTGGGAGGGGGAGTCTGTAGTGATCTCGTGAGCCACTCAATGCTTGCAAATTTGAAAAGAGTTGGAATTCTTGAATCAGTATACAGGAGCTCTTTTGCACCAGTGCTAGAGAATTCAACTCGCATTAAAACAAACCCAGGATCAAATCCCACTCGTGCACTGCAGCACCTCTCACTGTTGTTAATAGATGGCGACACAAGCAAGCAATTACTGGAGTCACCATGTGATCGCTACAATGTTAGCTGCACTAAAGGATTTTGATAATAAATTAAATTATCAATTAAAAAAAAAATCTTTTCCTTTGCAGGTTTTATAATTTTTAACTGAAATAACATTTAGATTATAAATTAAATCATTAGCTATAACTGTTTAACAGTAGAAAGATTACACACAGCTACACTTACAGAATTTCCTACAGACATTTTGCACAGAGTACTTACACGGTTTCCTACCGAAATTGCAATTTTTGCTACTTCTTGTTAAAACAGGCACCACATAAGCCGTTTTGGCATTTGAAATTTACACTTTAAGTATGCCAATTTAGTTCGAAGGCCTCTTTAACAGGAAACTGCCTAATTTTCTGATGCGTACTTTCTTATATTTTGTGTTGTAGTATGTGTTCTATTTGTGTCCTTGAAGTGATTAAGATGAACAGAAGACGATACTGTTAAAGCTTTTTTTTTAAATGCTTCTGAGAATATAGATCCAAATAAAAATTTTCCTTTGCTACAATTTAAAAAATATCATTCAGTGTATTAAAAAAAAAGAGTGGAGGGGGGAAAATAGATTGTAACCATATTTTTTCCCTGCAGGTAGAGAGAAGAGATGTTATTAGTTTTATACATTAATGTATTAATACATTTTTGCTGATTTTTAAATAATTAAACTGAATTCTGAATTTGCATTATCGCAACTGTTGTTTTAAAGATTGGTCAATAACATTACAGTAATCTCTATATTATCCTTATAGTAGCAGTCCAGAAAATTAAAATATTAAATTCTGGAATTTTTGAATCGCATTGTAATTTAAATGCTGTCATTTACTCTTAAGATAACATGTGTTGTTAAAATATGCTTATATGGCCAAAATGTCTGATACTTTAAAAATGCATTTTGCTTCCAAAGTTAAAGAATAAATATTGTTTCGTCAGTGCTTCAAAATGGAAGTGATGAGAACCTAAAATATTGTTCAAAGTAAGGTAATAATTCAGACTGGTAGCTGGTTCAGTAAGAGTAATGAACCTTAATTTAAGAAGAGCATTTACATAGATCCGATACACACTCATGTCCAAAATTATCTTTACGTGCATGAAATCACAGATGTCTTAGAAACTGGGAATTATCATTTTATGAATTTGTGTGGAGTGATTTATAACATCATAACGTATAAAAGAAGAAGCTTAAAAGTACTGCATATAACATAAAATATAGCATGAAATAATAAAAATGGTAATAATATGCTACAAAGAGAGTTCAGGGAAAAAAAAATAAGTTTTACGTATTTAACATGGTACGTGAACTTACCTGACTTATACACAGATATCAGAATATGTATTTGTTCTGCCAATAATGCTGTTAACCACAATTTGGCGAATTAAATTCCATTCTTCCAGCAATGCAGTCTTCAGAACATTTACACCTCTAGAAGGAGGATATCTCCATGCAGTTTCTTTTTCAAGGTAGTTCCGCAAGTTCTCTCTTTATCGTGTTAAGGTCAAGAGATTTTGCTGGCCACGGTATTCGCTGAATATTTTCACTTTTAAGGAATTTGTCTACAAGGTTTATTCAACATGGAAGAGTATTATTTTTTATAAATAAAAAATCAGATCAGTATGCAGCTCTGAAAAGCCTTACATAAGGCTCTAAGACCTTGTTCCAATGTCTCTGGTTAATCACAGATCTACATTTGAAAATGTGTAGAGGCTTACATCCATCAATCATTATTCCTTCCCATACCATCACACTTGCCCCCTCAGGGTCTCTGTCTGTGTGAGAATGGGTGTGGCAATCTTGAGGTACCTTAGCCTTTCAAGGGATCACCTTGTTGTTGAGACGAGGATCATGATCCTGGAACCCTAGTGATCTATCGTATTTTCTATCTTCCCTCCTTAGCTATAACTTTTTTCTTCCCTTTTCTCTTATGGTTTTCCTCTTCGGAGGTTGGGATTCATTGAGACGTTGTTACTTCTCTTGCTGTAGTTTTTGAGTGGTGACAAAACTGCCCACAGGTTTTCTATGCATAGAGACCCTCATTATGGGAAGGAGAGTCCTGGTAGTTGAAGGGCGAGGTACTGTCCCCAACACATTGCTTTGGCCTCTGCTTCCTCTAAATGGGTGGCACTTTGTCATCCTGATGGGTATCAGTTGACTTGTCACTATCCTTTCATGTCAGTGGCTTGAAACTATGCTTTTGGGAAAGCCGACTGTGGGGCTTCCGTTTGCGTATAGACCCAGTTAGCCCTGGCACAGGAATCTACGTCCCCTTGTTGTAGTCTGTGGTAAGTGGGACTGCAAGGTTCAAGTTTCTGTCATTTTAAAATATGTATCCCAAAACTAAAAAACTAATCTAGAATCTATAGAGACAAAGCAACCAAGAACAGAACAATTAGAAAATGTAAATGACCATTCTTGTTTTCTTGTAATGACGTGCCCATCAGGTGACTGACAAAAACTGTTGCCATTCCTAATTCAGAACTATTTACATGCTTATGCAGGAGAGCTTAAACAAGTAAGGAAACTTCATTCTGGTCACCTGCTTGTAGAAACATCAAATTCTAAACAATTTTCCTTCTTGCTGAAAATAGCTAGTATGGAACAGGCCACCGTAAAAGTCTCTGGACCTAAAACCCTCAATTTCTCATGAGGTGTAGTTTCAGATGTTAATCTCTTGCCCATTACAGAGGAAGAAATGCTCACCCAATTATTAGATCAGAATGTATGTGCTGTCAGGCAAATCAAAGTATGTAAGGAAGGTTAGTTGATTAACACATACCATGTGATTTTGACCTTCAACTCATCTGATCTCCCCAAACTGCTTAAAGACTGGGTACTTAAATTGTCACATAAGACTATACATTCCAAACTTCACTTGTGCTCATTGTTTTTTAGTTGGCCACAAAAGTAAAAATTATACTTCTGAGCCACTCTGCACAAACTTCAGGGGAAATCACGCAGGCTTTTCAAGGTACTGCCCAAACTGGAAAACAGAAAAAGAAATCCAAGCAGTAAAAGACATCCTGTTCAGAAGCAAGGATGTTACTAATATAATAAATAATACTCAACCGCAACGTAATATATCATATGCAAATATTGTCAAACCTACCACCATGTCAATAGCTACCAAAACATATGTAACTGTACAAGGAACCCAAAGTACTAAATCAAAATCTGTCAATGAGTGATCAATATTTTTACTTAAAAACATAGTGTGAAGCTCATCATCCACAAAAATTAAGGTATCCATAGAAAAATTACAAAATAAAAAAAGAAGCACAGACTACAAAAGCAGGAACTGCTAAAGAAGGGGGAAAAAATTGAAAAACCTCCCAGAACCGAAAGCCTGAGCTCTTTCAAGAGCATGAGTTCAAAACATTTAGATACTAATATACACGTAGAGTAGAGACTGGAAGTTCCTAAACACCTTCTTCCACCCCAGACTAAAAGACAGCATTGAAAAACACCATTCATGATGGCCACCACAATTTCTTGGAACTGTCATGCCTTCCACCAAATTTTCCTTAACATAAAGGATATGATCGATGTCCATCATCCTATCTGTTTGGTAGTAGAGAAAACTACTTTGAAATATAAGCAACAAGCAAACCTTCATAGCAATTCTTTCACTAGAAAAGATAACTCTGTACGGGAGTATATCGATGGAGGTATAGGACTCCTCGCCTCACTTGATTATCTGAAATTCCCTCATTTGACAACATACTTCCAAGCTGTTACTATACAAATTAATTTTCATATTTGTGTTTCAGTGTGGTCTGTCTGTTTGCTTCCAAATGAGCACCTAATCAATGAGATTTGGATGATCTAATAGAGCAGCTGCCTGAGCCTTTCATTCTTGTAGGAGACTAATGGATTCTGAGGAAGCAAGGATCTAAATTCACGAGGGAGACAGAGCGAAAAGTTGTTCACTATGTTTATTGAATAATGAACAGCATACTTACTTCCATTAGCCTACAAGAACTTGCTGTGTATTCACAATCACTTCTGCCACATTGCTTTTTTAATGTAGGAAATGATATCAATGACAGCGATCACTTTCCTTATATCTGTAACCTTCACTGGAATTGAAAGTTGTCAGATTTCAAAACCAACTCATTTCATTCTTGATAAAGCAAATGGAGATCTTTTTTTCTTCACTTGCAGTTATTGGTATGAGGATATGGTGAATGGTGTGCTATCGATAAAGCAGTGAAAGCTGTTGCTATCGATAAAGCAGTGAAAGCTGTTATACACACTGCAATTCAGGCAGCAACAATCTCTATCCCTATTACATAAAAAAAAAACTTAAATACTCAAAATGATGGTGGAATAATAAATGCCAAAAGACTTTGATAACAGAGAAAAGCTTGGTAAATTTTTCGAAGATACAACTCTTTATCTGACCACCAAACTTTTAAAAAAAACCTAAGCAAATGCAAGAAAAGTAAGATGGCAAAGTCAAAAGAATTCGTAGTTATCCTTTGTATCATTTATAACATACTCTGCGCCAAGTGGGTGAATATGAAAAAGAGTTTAAAATGCTTACAGAATGTATAAAAGCCACTCCCTTTCCTACCTGGAAATATATGGCCAAGTGAATATGAAATAGTGAATACAGTTGACAAAACCTTTGCTGCCTTTTCCAGTGGTAGCAATTAACCACCATCATATCCTTCTGCCAGACGTCGTTTCGAGAAATTTACCATTGTATTTATCCCAGAGCCATATAATAGTGATTTTAGCATCCTTGAGCTTAAGAGAGGCTTGTTCCTGATATAAAGATCTAGTCCTGGTCTGGATGGTGTCAGTTATGAACTGCTTAAGCATTTTTCATTTAAGTCATTAACCACCCTTCTGGCTGTTTGCAATCAGGTATAGAAGAAGCATACTTTTAAGCTAGAGAAAGACCCATGGGACTCTTATATGTTGATGGCCTCCAGATATGTTGCCGAGGTACGGATATGAGATATGTAAAGAGACAGTTGCAGATTGCTCTTAAGAGGATTCAGAAATGGTCATATAAACAAAGATTTATATTTTCAAAACAGAAGACAGTTTTGTGTGCACTTTTGCAGAAATCATGCTCTTCATCATGATCCTCGGCTACATCTTCATGGATCTTTGGTTTCAGTTGCATCCAAAGTGAATTTCTTAGAAGTGTTGTTTGGTTATAAACTACCATTCTTTCCACTCATCCTGTACTTGAGGAAAAAGTGTTTCAGGATTTTAAATCTTCTAAAAGTGCTGGCAAATACATCTTGGGGTGTGGATCGTTATTCTTTGCTTCACATTTTTAGAGCACTTGTCCGTTCCAGAACTGAGTATGGCTTAATAGTTTATGGATCAGCACAGGCTTTAGTTTTACTGAAAGTGGATGCTAGCAATTGTCAGTCACTGCACATTTGCTCTGGTGCTTTTAGAACATCTCCTGTTCAGAGCCTATATGCTGACTGTTATGAACCATTACTACTCCAGCTGAGGCGTGAGCAGTTGTCTGTTCATCAGTGAACATATTGTCACTGCCTGACAATCCATGTAATCTGTTTATTCTTGATGATGTGTGTCAGCCTTTATTTGTGCCACAGCCATCCTGTATGCCTTCTTTTTCTTTAAAGGTTTGCCCATTAATTGAAGAACACAGCATGACTGATGTATATATACAAGCAGTAAAGCTAAAATTCCACTTTGGGAGAGTGTGTGTATCCAACTTCTTGATGCACTTCATTATCTTAACAAAAGAAATACCAATGATATGTAAAAACAGTTCTGCTTTGAGCATAGACAAAAATACAGCAGGTACATTCCTGTATATACAGATGGTTGTAAAGGAACTAACTGTGCTAGAGCATCATTTGTGATTGGTAATCTTAGCAAATCATAAGAAAGGCACACATTTGCAAATTGTTGGTCTCAGTTTTTATCTCTGAGTTGACTGCTGTGTACTGTGCACTTTCCTCCATATCTGGTGTTGTTATATAAGTTGTGCCAGAAGAAGTTTATAACTATAAGGACTTATTCAGTGCAGTGAAAGTTTTAGAAATCTTTTCTGCCAACCAGAATTCTGTAATTGTTGAAGTTCTGAAAAACAGTGAATATGAGATTCTGCTGGGTTTCCTTAAGCTTACAGACAAAAGTAATGAGCTTACAGACATCTCAGCAAAGTCTGCTGTTGAAATGTCCATTTAGTTCATTCCTATTAGATATCAACATTGTCATCAAGCATAAGCTACTCTGTAAGTGGCTGTGGCGTCAGGGAATTTGAAAATTGACCAAAATAATGAGGGAATTTAAATATTTTAGTCAAAATCTGGAAAAAATAAGGGAAGTTCATGTTGCAATTGCAAAGAAAACCGATTTCCGCGTTGTTGGAAGTGATAACTTTCTTGCCAAATCATGCATCGCGTGAGCGTCGTTCAGACTGCTGGCATAGAGCCAATTTCGCAGCGCCAATCAGGTTGTCTTTTAGAAAGGTAAAGCAAGTTTCCAGCTTTTTTTTTCTTTTTTCTCAGTAACCTCAAAAAGCCAGTAAATCGCTTGTGCATGTTGAACGAAAGCAAATTCTCCCATTCTTGTATAAAACAAAATTGTTTAAATCTTTTCTTCTTTCTTAAATGCCTTATTTGTCATTTTGTCATTTTGAAGCAAAATAAGGAAAAAGCAATCAATCATCTAGGCTAACCATTTAATATATCTATATTTGCCAAAATGCCATCGATTTTTGTAATTCCATTTTTAATCCTTAAGTAATAACTTTATTTTAATGTTATTCATATCATTTAATATATCTTCTTCCTTCTAAATTTAATTATTTATTATTAATTTTTATTGCATATACTTTTTACTTATGTATGCTGCTAAATAAATATAAAATACTTGAATTTTTTTTTAAAATATTATGAAATAAATTTCTTTCTTCATTTAGCTGCGAAATTCTGCAGAAAAGACATTTTTTAATTCTAATTAGGCAGATTCTAATCTCAATCCTCAGTAGAAAAAACAACTCCTATTATAGTTATAAAAGTAATACTTTGAGGATGTAATATATATACACATAAAGTCATATGTAATGGGAAATTTTTGTGTTTTCAAGTGGTACCATAATTAATTTACCCTCAGCCCAGCCAATGTGCACTATGCAGATAACCTGGAATTTTCTTGAAACACATCTGGGAAACCTGGAAGAGTGGGGGAATTTCATTCTACTGTTTGAGTGGCAACCCTGAGCCAAGAATGAGCCTTGATGCATAACATTATAGAGTGTCCTTATTTTAATTAACTTTGCAAGAAGTATTTTTAACAGTTCTGAGGTAACTATTGATCATGTAATCGGACAAAATTTTAATGTATTTCTGTATGAGTGATACTGGATGTTATTATGTACTCTGAAATGTTTTTAATGTTTGGACAAGGTATTTTAAAAAAAATTATCATGTATCAGTTTTTACATGTTTTAATTTGGGGATTCATCTTGCATCTTCATGCATTTTTTTTACATCATGCATTATTCATCAGTAAACTGTGTTGCTTGGCTTTATAATTTTAATCTAATTCAATTGTATTTTCTTATAATATTAGTCATATCTCATCACCACATTATTTTAGCTGATTTTAGAATTCAAGTCTTCCATAAAACAAGTTGTCAGACCATATGTTTGGCAGATAAGCTTACCAACCAACCATCACACTTGCATTATCAAAGTGGACACAGTCCGTAATGTTCAAAGGAAAATTTCACATTCCTGACTTCCTTCATACATTAAACTAAACCTAAGTTCATAGTGGATAGAATATGGGACCATTGGTTTTTCACTCAGTTCTGATGTTTCTTGCACCAATTAAAGAGATCCCTGTTTTGTTGTAAAGTTAGTGAAACATATATCTTTAGATTTCTGGGATAAGAGCATTTTTCATTAAGCCTTCTGCATATGGTTTGCCATGATGCTACTGTTCAAGTGGCAGCTCTGAACTTTACTGACGAGCAGTAGACTCTCTATTATCACAGGCAGTTATTGCCAGATACTGATCTTGAGAAGCTGTTGTTATTCATTTACAACCTTCTCCAGGTCTCTTTATCACAATTCCATGTTTGGTTCATTTGACTATGCCAAAGCATATAAGAACTATCTGCCTAAGGGGAGGGATGCTGTTGTGGAAGACTTTCTAAGGGAAAGTGGCTTGTATCGATATTACATATTGGGAAAATCATAAAAATACCCATACAGCCAGCCCTTTTACCTGGTATCAAGCCCAAGTAAACTACTTTATTCAGCAACTTTACTGTTTGGCCATTGGTGGACTACAACAATTCCAGAGTTCTGAAATTGTTTCCATATCATAGAGACTATCTTTAGTAATTCAGACATTTTGCTGCTTCCATCATTTTCTGCCCTGCTTCTAAACAGCTGATGATTCACCACTTCACATATTCTTCTAAGTTATAACAATCTGTTTTGAATCCTTACAAACTGAAATCAAATACTGCATGAATTCACTTAGACATTCACTTTGCATAACCTTGATTCACTGTCGGATGATATAATGCTTTGATTTGCTTATCAGAAACCGTTTGATTGCTTTTGATTGGATAACACTAATTAGGCTTGTTCTGCAGAGAGGAATTATATGGATTGGATATTTCATGAAATATCATTATTTTCTAGTATGTTAAGATAAATTCGGACATGAGTTTTATTTTTGAGGTAGGTAAACTAGCTGCTAAATTTTAGAGCAGTGGAACTTTAATGATGCTCTTACGCATAAATGCTTATGCTTAACTTTTTATGCTTAAATGATTTTGGAAAACTCTTAACATGTATACAGTGTGAATGAAATTTCAGAAAAAAGGTTTAACTGATTCTTAAGATAGTGAGCAGTTAGCTGGATAGAAATGGCTCTGTCATAGGTAGAATAATGAAGACAATAAAATGTTAATTGTAATTGGATCTTTAGTGAATCTTGCAATTACAGAAACAGCAGTCTCAGGTCCAATGGTGAATCAACTGGGACATGAACATCAGCACAAAATCATTTTGGAATAAATGTTTGAGTTGGCATTTTGAGAAATCATCTCATTGGACTTTATTGTTGCATTTTTTTACTAGTGGTAACTACTTGATATGTCCCAGAGCAAGTGTTGCTACAACTTTTGGATGCTGAACAGTTTTCTGGCTCAGTGTGGACTTCATAATGGATTCTAGCATGATGAGGCCTATACCCATTTCAGCATTTATCCTGTAACTACTTAGGTGTTATATTTGACCACCTGTAGAATGAGTGTTATGATAAATGCATTAGCCTTCTCGATCACTGGGACTTTCATGCCTTTA
The DNA here is from genome assembly GCA_000611955.2 of Stegodyphus mimosarum. Classification (NCBI taxonomy): domain Eukaryota; kingdom Metazoa; phylum Arthropoda; class Arachnida; order Araneae; family Eresidae; genus Stegodyphus; species Stegodyphus mimosarum. The sequence continues at coordinate 239,040 of KK115521.1, forward strand.
AGTACTATGCATGCGCATATGAAAACGTTGGTGTAGGACATGCTTATTGACAGTGCTGAGAATTGCACACATAATAGTAGCTGCCAGGGTAGTCCGAAGTAAGGTCAGGATCTTCTAGAATATTTATAATTCCATGCATCAAAGATGTTGAGGCTTGTGTTTACTGCTCATGGAAGATGCTTTGACCTCAGTTACTTTGTGAATGTACATTTATTATTAAAAAACATATTTACTTATGTGGTGTCCTTTTATTTCTGGTGTTTTCTATGTACACTATGGCATATTTGTCATTTCCAGCTTACAGCATTACATTGATTCTAGTTGTCTGAGTATACCTAACCCTCTTACAAGTTTGTAACTCAGGTATTGAGTCAGGTATGTGTTTTGTGATTACCTAAAAATAATGGAAAAAAGGAAATTTTCAAATAAACAATATATTGTAGTAATTACATATTTAGAACAAAAAAGGGTAAAAGTTTACAATTGGGTGCCCCTTGTTTTTTGGTGATTCATTTTGGCACCAAGATTGACTCCAGGAAGGCACAATTTCAAGATGGCCGCTACACAAAACCAAAATAAGAAGTCAAGGAATTTCACAGACTCCGTGTCCATGTACACATCAACCTATTTTCACTTAAAAAAAATCAGAGAATTGCACAAACTGGTCATTGCACATTGCCTTGACTTTGTCCATGTGCACATCGATTTATTTTCACTTAAAAAAATCAAAAAGCTAAGACTAAGTTAAAACCCTCATGGTAAGCAGAAATGGAGTTTCATCGCCAAAACTGAACAAAATGTTTCGCCAATCGAAAGGGCGCCCAATTCTACACTAGAGCCCAAAAAAGCAATAGCTTGCTTAGGCTAGTAAGTTATGGCATAGCAGATCTGGACAATCTGCCTGTGGAAGAGATTTTCATGAAAGGAAATTGCTCTTTACATTATACATGGAAAAAATCAAGCTTTGCAGTTACCTCAGAACAGAACCTAGGATGTACTGCCTGCACTTCATATCTTGAGCAACATTGTTGCAGATGAACAATGAAAACATTAAGAACATCAGGATTTGTAAACTATATGACAAATATGTTGAATGTGTGAATCTGATAAATTTATACTTTTCCTTACAGATAGAATATTATTCATTCCTTACTTTGCTGATTGCAAATCTGCATTTTAAAAGTATTAAAATTAATATATTTCACAGGCATAATTTTTAGATGACGTATTTGCATACAAAGTTGTAAGTCAAATGCATAGAAATTCATTGTTTATAAGTACAAAAAGTGGCATACAGTAAAACCTTGATCTGCAATTCCCACATTTTACCTATATCATTTGCTGTTTCTAGTTCTGAAGGAAATTCTGTATATGTAACATTATTTAATTACACGTCCATTGTTCCTTGAATTATCATTTTCCTGTTGTAATTGTTGAATTGCTATATCCAGCTCAATTTTCTCACATAAATAATTAAAAAGAAAGAAAAAAAATTCCCCCTTTCTGGAAGCTTTGCATTACCTTCTATTTGGCTTGTAAATCTGACAACACAATGATTCACTAATTCCATTCATGTGGTTCTATGTCCATATTATTAGCATCATTTTTAAAAAATTTGTCACTGCAGATTGCAATAAGTTAATTTTTATCAATTTAGATTAGTTTATTTGTATAATTTTAGGGAGTTTCAGGATTAGTTTTCAGTTTCATTTTCTGTAGAGTAGGAAGAGAAAAAATTAAGTGAAGGTGCTGAGCTTCATCAGGATTTACAAAGCATTACAAAAAGTATTTTTCTGTGAGCAAAATGGAAGTGATGCACGCTGTGAAAACATTTTAAGTTGCATTTGCAGCTGAGGCAGAATTTAGCCAATGAGCAAAGAATAATGTATAACATTTTAATTAAAATCTTTTAATTGTACTTATGTTGAACATGATATATGTAATTTATTAATAATATGTTACACTGTGTAATAATTTCCTGGTTTAATCATTTTCCCTCATTAATTTTCCCCACCTGTATCCCTCATATTCAAAAACAATAAATGTAGTTTTTGCTGTATATTTAAATTTTAACTTTTGATAAATTCAAGGTGTGAAGATGCAAGGATATAAAGGTAGCAGTAATAGTTGTATTAATTTATAATTAAATGATGCTTTTTGGATATTACATTAAGCAGTTATTTTTTACTGTCAAATTGGAAAAGACTTAAGTGCTGTCATTTAGTTTGGTAGAGGATTTCTATAGGCAATTTTAAATATCATGTTTGCTTAATACAGATATTGGTCATTTAAAAAGTTACGTTTAAACATCTAAAATATTCTTTAATCAAAAGATTAAATGTAGTTCATGGGCAAAATAATTTTAGCACTTTAAGGACTGCTGGCATGTAAAATACATTTCACATTTCATCAGAAATCTGCAAAGGATCAGTTCAGCGTGGAACAGATTTATGCATGAAAACAAAGATGAAATTTAAATTAATTTTATAGGCTAGTAGTCCCAAAATGAACTTTTTTTAAGCAAATATTTTATTTCTAAAGAATATTTTAAGGCATTTTCTGAGCAATACTATACTTCAAATTGCACTGTAATGATTTTTTTTTTTTTTCAGGTGCTAAAGTTTATTTGGAACATGATGTTATTGAAATTAACCTAAAGAAAGATAAGAAGTTATGGGAAGTTAAATCAAGTAATGGTGTTGTCAAAGAGTTTGATGCTGTTATATTAACTATCCCAGTTCCTCAAATTTTGATGCTAAATGGAGATTTCTTTGCTAAATGTAAGTTTTGCCATATATTTATTGGAATTAACTGAGTATTTAAAAGCTGTTTTTGCTATTAAAATTCAATATATGCTATGGTACAATTTTATTTCTAAATTCAATATATGTTTTATGGGATTTTATGCAGGGCTTTCATTATAAGAAATTTCAAAATTGAAAGGATAATATTTGGTTATATTAAAACGACCTACTTTTTTCTAACAACTGTAATATTTAACCCACTACTCAATCACTCTAAATTTAGCATACCTAATCGATAGATAAGGAAGATAGTTATAGGAGGGAGTCCAAACAGTTTTTTGAAAATGGATTTTTATTATTTAAAGATGCATCCGTTTTTCTTGTAATTTGACAAATTAAAAAAACTTGAGAAGCTAGATGGATCAGTATGACAAAAATAAAAGTTTATTTAAAGATTTTAAACATAGTCAATTCAGAATTCAAAGAGGTTATAATATTAAGCAAAATTTGTAAGTGTAGTTATTTTGCAGAAAAATTCTGTGTATAGCAAGAGAGTGCGAGAAGAACATTTGAAATGTGTTACGTTTTCTATAATTGATATAAATCCTAGCTTTGTTTTAAATATGTAGTTGAATTTTTTAATAAGTAGGCCATAAAAATATCTTATTACTTCTTTCCAAAAAATGATTAGTTGAAAAGAAAGAATTAAAAATTTTTACGTGTATTTTAAAAGTATAAAATCGTTCATTGTATTTATATTCTCAATATGCAGTGCAGTATACTCAAAAATATGTACTTGAAACCTGTAGTAATTCAGTAGCTGCTCGGGCATGAAAATATGCTGCAGTTCTTTTAAACATTTTGTTAAAATCTCCACTTACTAGTGCAGGAATAAAGTAAAATCATTATTCAAATTTGTGACATTTTTTTCTTTTGAATTTACATTATTTAACAAATTGCAGTCACACTTAACACACTTTATGTATATATATACATATATATATATATATATACATATATATATATATATATATATA
>KK115521.1:252801-266795 GCA_000611955.2 Stegodyphus mimosarum
TAAAATTGTTAGTCTCGCTTTGGAATCTTTGACACCAGTTGGAGCCTTTTCTAGAGGTTGCCAAGGTATTTCGTGGTACATATTGCCAGAAAACACCAGTTTCATCAGCACTGTAAATTTGTTCTGGAGATAATTGTTCACTAGTAATGAGTTCAATGAATTCATCTGCAAATTCTTCAGCAGCTTCAGTATCAGCTGAGGCTTTTTCACCTGAAATTTTTAATTGTCTTATACCATGGCGATTTTTTAATTTGGTTAACCAACCTGACGAATATGGGCACTCAGTGTTTAAGTTAATTTCTTCATGAAATATTTTGGCTTGAGCCATTAGCATTGAACCTGTCAATGGCACGCCCTTGCTGCGATGCTGTCTGACCCATTAAATCATCACTTTGTCATGATCGTCAATTTTAGCATAACGAAGCCTTTTTCTGTTATTCATTGCCAGTGGGGTGTCGGAATCCACAAAAAATTCAAAAAGTTCCTTTTTCTTTTTGCTTATGTCATATACAGTTGACTTTCCAATGCCATACTCCTCGCATAATTTTGAGACGGATATGCCTTTATCCATTTTTTGCAGCAATTTCACTTTTAGTTTGATGGACATCGAAACATGTTTTTCCTTTAGTAGATCCTTTGGCAGAATTGGAAACTCTTTTTGACATAATCGAAAGTTCAAGCTTAATTTTTATAAAATTGCTCTAACAGTCTGCAAAAAATAATAAGCCGGATCCAGTTAGAAGATTAAGGAACAGCGCATTCTGCAACATTGACTGAAATGCCTTAGAATCAGTAAAGATAATTTTAACCTAGCTTATCTCTTCGAAATCCAGACCCTTTGTTATTCTGTATCCTCAAAATATCGAACCACCTGAAATATTTTTCCAGTTTCACTGCAATTTCTTCTCCTCCTCGTCCATTAATGCAGAAAATATGTGTGAAGATATCGAATGACATCCATTGTACTTTCTAACAAAGATTCCATTAGGCTTTGACCCCATTCTTTATAAAACCATTCTGAAGGTCAGACCAACAAGCCTTTCTGGCTTTGTTATGATCACCACTGAGATTTTGTTTACTTCCGCTATTTTTATAGGACCTTTATTGCTGTTGAAAGCTTAAAAGAGCACTGTACCACAAAAGAATCAACAACGAAATGTCAAGAGCAACCAAACGATGAGAAACCTCATAGAACAAGCTGTCTGCAGTAAATTGGTACAATGCATTTAGAGAATCTGCACCTGCTACTGAATACCTTAGGGGGAGGGAAGAAAATAAGATTGCAATCTCGGCCATTTTCGAAAATCTCCACATGTTTTATTATGGAAGGAAAAAAATCAAATGCGCATGCGTAAAGCATACAGAAAAAAAAAGTTTGTGGCTTTGAGATCTGGATTACGGACTTTGTACTGTACACCCAGAAAGAATTGAGTCACAACTACAAAACTTGTAGATACACAACAGTATAGTGTTGGAGTAGATAAACAAATGTTCAAAAACTGGGATGAAAAAAGCATTTTATTTATGAGTAGCAATACAAAGAATGTGAAAAATCAGTAGGTGGTAAAACCACACTTGGCAGCTATACAAGCCTATACTCTGTTGGGATTAGATTCTGTTAAGTTGCCAATGCCCCTCTGTGGTAGATTGTGCCACAAGTAGAGCAACTGGTTAGCGAGTTTAGCAAGTGCAGATGAATTCATTGAACTCATTAGTAGTGAAAAGTTATCCTTAGAACAAATTAATAATGCTGATGAAATTGCTCTTTTCTGGCAATATGTACTGCGAAATACCTTGGCAACCTCTACAGAAAAGGCTCCAACTGCTGTCAAGGATTCCAAAGCAAAACTATCAATTTTAGTATGCGCAAATGCTGCAGAGTGTAAACTTTTCGTTATTGGAAAGAGTACACAAGCTCGAACATTTAAAGGAGTAAAAACTTTTGCCTTTATATAACGTGAAAATAAAAGAGCATGGATGACACAAGTGTTAATGAATGATTGGTTTGAAATTCATCACATTTCAATTTGGTTTGCTTACCTGATGATGCAAAAACTGTCGTGATTGTAGACAACTGTTCGTCTCATACTTCACTTAAATGTTAGTTAAAGATAATGTATCCATATTATTCCTTCCTCCAAATTTTGCATCCACTATTCAGCCTATGGATATTGTAATAGTGCACATGCTGAAATGCAAATATAAAGTAGCATTTTTAAAATCCGTGTTAAATTTCCTGAATAATGACAAGACTGTTCAAGAATTTTTAAAATATTTTAGCATAAAATCTGCTGTGTGAAGCGTCACAAGATCGTGGGAGGATGTATCTCCAGATACTTTAAAAAAATAGATTCCATAATTTATGGCCAGATACCATATTTCATGGTGAGAATAATGTAGATGATTGCTACGAATTTGGAGGTTTTCAGGTATTGCAATCCAAAGGTGAAATTTTCCAATTAATGAATTTTGTAAAGAAATATGGAGAAGCAGTAATAAATGAAGATGATATAACAAATTTTTCATTGCGATGAAAATGCCACAATCATCAATCAGTTAATAGATGGTGAAAGCTTTGGTGATAATGATAAGGAGCGTACCCCCACGTGTGTGCCAATAAATATGGCAACCCTAGGTAGGAGCGCAGAGAGAGAGAAAGAGACCAGCGGTTCAAGCAGTAGCATGCATATTTGTGCATGCTACTGCTCGAACAGCTGCTCAAGTCTTGAAATAAAGATAAATTTTTACTGTCTAATATGTCTGCTGAAAGTTCTTGATTAGTACAGAGAGATCATTTAATGAAATATGGGCAACTATGTGTGAAAGTACATTTGCTCTTACCACTTCCAAACCTATCACAGAATCAATTACTAAGTATAATTATGTGGTTGCTCATCTTCCTCCAGATATTACGTTATGAGTTCGGGATTTACTAATGAAACCAAACCCAACCAATCCTTATACAAAGCTTAAAACTGAGTTAATAAACCGATCGGGAGAATCATCTCAGCAAGAAATTCGCCAGTTTTTACCTGGAGAGGAATTAGGCACTCGAAAACCTCAGATTTGCTTAGGAATATTAAATGACGAGTGGAATCCTTAAACATTCACGACAACTTAATTTTTGAATTATTCCTTCAGCATTTGCCTTCGGCAATTCAGTCTATTTTGGCAGCAGTTTCTGATTTAACTTTAGACAACGCTGCAGAAATTGCCGATAGGATCTTCGAAGTAAATCCAACCCTATGGACTTACGCTATTTCTCATACAATTGATCAATCTATTGCAGATAAATTTTTTAAGGAATAGAAAAATTCAATAAACGTATTGATCATATTTCCCTTTCTTGAGGTCGATCAGCAAATTGCGAAGATCACAATAAAGAAAGCAGTTCCAAAAGAAGAGATTATTCTCTTTGCTGATATCATAAACATTTTGGAAAACAGTGTAGAGAAGACAAGTGTATCAAACCTTGTTCATGGAAGAGAAAAGAAACCATAAAAAAATAGAGGCAACTTATTCTGTGCCTCAAATTTCACATCATGTGCTCATTCGTGATGGAGAACAAACGTTTCATTCTTGATCGATACTGGCTCTGACATGTCCTTACTTCCAGCAAACAATTCACGAAAATGAATCTCTCCAACAAACACTTCTTGCTGCTAATTCTTCAACTGTCCTTGTTAATAGTCAAAAAATGCTTTCCTTGGATTTCAAATTAAGACAACAGTTTACTTGGCTTTTCTTATAGCAATGGAGTAGATTCCCTGCATATCTTTGAATTAGTGTCTGATCTTAGAAACAAATGTCTCAAAGATTTAAAAACAAAGTTCAGACTGTAGGCTGTGTGAAAAAGGCAGATATTTATTCAGTAAATTCAGTGGTACATCATATCATAAAATTTTAAAAGAATTTCCTTCCATTACTAAATTAACAGATCCTAACCAACCTGTTAATCACAACACTGTTCATCATATCATAACTAAAAGTCCACTTATGGTTGGGAAACCTCGTCGATTAGCCCCAGGCCACTTAAAAATAGCAAAGCAAGAATTTCAAACTATGATGCAACTAGGGCATTTAAGACCATCGAGAAGCAATTCTGCATCCCCACTTCACATGGTTCCAGAAAAGGGAACTTTAGAATGGAGACCTATAGGAGGTTATCTTGCATTGAACACACAAATGATAAAAGATAAATACTATATTCCATGCTTAGCTAATTTTACTGCCTCATTGCATGGTACTAAAATTTCTAGTCATATTGACTTGATCGAGGCATATCATCAAATATGAATCAACCCCGCCGACATTCACAGAACTGCCATATGTACACCATTCAGTTTATTCGAAAGTACCCATATGTAGTTTGGTTTGTGTAACGCATCTGCAACTTTTCAACGTTTTATAGATGAAGTCACGCAAGATTTAGAAGGTGTTTATGCTTTCATTGATGACTGGCTCATAGCCTCTAAAGATTCTGAGGAACACAACAGGCATTTGAAAGCTTTATTTTCAAAACTTCAGGAATACGGACTTTGCATAAATGTTTCAAAATTCACCTTTGGTCAAGCATCTATTGATTTCTTAGGTTTTTACCCTAGTGAAAATGGAATTGATTCTCATCCTGACAAAGTCAAATGTGTTTTAGATTTCCCTCAACCCATACCCTCATTCAGCTTTGCCGATTTTTAGGCATGTGTAAATTTTACAGATGTTTCATATCTAAGGCAACACACATCCTTTCTCCTTTAATAAAATTACTAGAATGACATATCAATAAAAAGAAATCTTGTTCTCTTGTTAAGGATTCATCCTCACCTTTAAATTGGACTGAAAATGCTGAACAAGCCTTTATTGCTGCCAAAAATACCATTGCTTATGCTACCCTTTTGAGACACCTATTTCCAGAGCCCAATTAAGCATCTGGGTAGATGCTTCAGATGTCACAATATGTGGCATTCTTATGCAGTTACCTCAGCAAACATGGGAACCTATAGCATATTTCTCTATGAAACTGAACAAAAGTCAGCAGAAATGGTCACATATGATAGAGAATTATTTTCAATTTATTCTGCGATTAAGAAATTCCGACATGTGTTAGAGGGCAGAAATTTTCAAATTTATACAGATCAGAAACTATTAGTATACGCTTTTAAGCAGAATCCTCATAAATGTCTACCTCGGCAATTACGCCGTTTAGATTTTATTTCTCGGTATTCTATCAATATTAGGCATGTGCAAGGTTCTAAAAATGTTGTTACTGACACTCATTCGAGATTTGAAACTGATTCTATAACAAATTGATTCTATAACAAAATCTCCATTATTGGATTTTAAAAAATTTTCTAAAGTTCAGTAGCATGATCTGGAGGTACAAAACCTTCTCAAAAACATCATCTTTAAAGCTGGAATTCAATACTCCAATGGTAACATTGTTTGTGACATCTCTACTGACGTTCCTCGTTCATTTGTGCCAAACTCCTTTCACAGACTCATCTTTAATCATCTGTGTAATCTATCACATCCAGGAATTGCAGCTACTACGAAACTCATTTGTTCTCATTATGTGTGACCCAATATGAAACATCATATCAAAAATTGGGTGAAATCCTGTGATTCATGCCAGCAATCAAAAATAACTAGACACACTAAACCACCATTGAGTACATTCTTTCTTCCTGGTGCACGTTTTTCACAAATCCATATGGATATTTTGGCCCGTTACCACCATCAGACGGCAACATGTACCTTTTGACTTTAATAGGTAGATTTTTGAGATGGCCTGAAGCCATACCTGTCTCTGATATGAAAACAGAAATTATTTGCAGAGCTATTTTCAGCACATGGATATCTCGCTTAGGCTGCCCGTCAGTTATAACAACTGATCAAGGTTCTCAGATGAGATCTGCAATGTTTGCAGAGTTTACTTGCATTTTGAGAACAAACAAGATCACAACAACAGCCTATCATCCAATGTCAAATGACATTGTTGAGCAATTTCGCCAGGACTTAAAATCCTCTCTCAAGACTCATGAGACCAATAACTGGACTGAAACACTTCCAGTTGTTCTGCTTGGCATCCGGACAGCAATTAAGGAGAATATACAAACATGTTGTGCAGAACTGGTGTATGGCACAGCACTCAGGCTGCTTAGTGGCATGATAACATCATCTATGATTTCTTCATGTGACACTCAGTTCATCACCAATCTCCGGCATAGAATAGAGCAATTAAACCCAGTAGTAACATCTGTGCACTTTCGAGATAGGTATTACGTAAGTTCACACCTAAAATCATGCACACGTGTATATTTACATATCGAATGAGTCAAGCCATCGCTATGCCAGCCATACTCAGCTCCACACAAAGTCCTTACCAGAACAGACAAAACTTTCCCAATTCAAATAAACAGTGTTAAATCTACTGTGTCCATAGGCTATGTGAAACCGGCTTATTTGCTTTCAGACTCTGATTTACCTGAACTGAAATCAGATAGAGACTTAAAGACACAAACTGTCATAAGATCGAGAAGGCATGCACACTTTCCAAAGAAACGTGCTTCTTACATTATAATTTTAAAAAATGTTTAAAATTTCATTTTTCGCTTATTTGTTAATATTTTACTTTTATATACGTACAAAGCCCTTCAGGGGATCATCTTTGTGAGACAGGTGTCACGATCCTGGAGCCCCAGTGATCTATCCTCTTTTCCATCTCTCCTCTGAACTGAAACTTTTTTCCTTCCATTCACCCTTGTGGTGTTCCTCCTTGGAGGTTGGGGCTCGTCATTAGAAACTGGTGCATCTCTTGTCTCTAGTTTTCGAATGGCGAGAAAACTGCCCACGTGTTTGCAATGCATGGAGACCCGTGTCGCTGGAAAGGAGGGTCCTGGTAGCTGAGGGGTGAGATACTGTCCCCAACACGCTGCTTTGGCCTCTGCTTCAGCTAAACTGGAGGCACCTTGTCGTCCTCATGGGTGTCAATCGGCTGGTCACTAGTCCTTGTGTCAGTGACTTGGGATAAACTCTCGGGAGTACCTGCTTTTGGGAAAGCTGGCTGTGGGGCTTCAGTTTGCATATAATTCTGGTTAGCCCTAACACAGGAATCTGTGTTCCCTTGTTGGGCTCCGTGGTGGGTGTTGCTGTCTTACTCAAATCTTTGTTCTCTTTAATATGGCATCTCACAAAATATATGTAATAAGTCACCCTGAATCTAGTCCCGTCCTTTCAAGTGCCAATCCTCCCGAAACGCCAACTGTTAAAAAAGTATGTACTGATGAAGATATGAGTAGACCTAATAATTGTCCACTTTTCCTTTTGGTCTCGAGCCCTTCTGGCGAAATGCAAAAGATGTCTCCATTTGTAATTAACAAGTTGTATATTCATTCTTGCATAGGTGAGCCAAGAAACATAAAGCATCTTCGGTCTGGAGATTTGCTTATTGACACAACTTCGGCTATACAGTCTGCCTCCCTCCTTAGATTAACCAAGCTCGGGCAAATTCATGTAACTGTATCAGCACATAAAACACTTAACTGTTGTAAAGACGTTATCTCGGAAATCGACCTTCTGTCTGTTTCCGAAGAAGAATTTGTTTCTGAGCTAGCCAATCAAAACATCTGTGCTGCGAGGCAGATCAAGATTCGTAAGGATGGTCAGTTGATAGATACAAAACATGTGATCCTGACCTTCAAATCGCCTGATCTGCCTAAGAATATTAAGGGTGGATACCTTAATTGCCCCATAAGCCCATATATTCCAAACCCAATGCCATGTTTCCAATGCCAGAGCTTTGGTTACTCTAAGATCTCCTGCTGTGGCAAACTAACGTGTGCAGGTTGCACTATGGTTGACCGCGATAGTGACACATGTACTGCCGCCCCACTGTGCATAAATTGCAAGGGGGAACATGCAGCTTTCTCACGCTCATGTTCCAAATGGAAAGCGGATAGGGAAAGTTCAGGCTATTAAAATTGTGAGGAATAAATCGTATGCAGAAGCCAGAAGGATAATCAAAGGCACCCAACGATGAACAGGGATGTCTTTCGCTAGTGTTGCAAAATCAACACGATCTGTTGGTACCCACACTACAGTTAGCACACAAACACCAGCACCTAAAATCCAGCCCACAATAAGCAATCCCAAAATAGATAAACCAGCTCACAAAATAAAGAAAACAGAAACAACAATCCAAAACAAATCAAAAATTCTCACCAAAAAAGCAACAAACAAACAAAGAAGTGCAAGTAATAGTTCATTTGATGAAACAATTTCAAATTCCATTGACTCAGATAACATGGAAATAGAGCAAGGGTTAGAAATTCCGACACATCTGCTTCTGTGCAAAACCAAAACGCAGCACAGGAAAAATAAACACAATTTATAATGGCCACTCACATATCATAGAACTGTCATGGTTTCCACCAAAATCTCGTTCATATCAAACATCTGATTGATACTAATCATCCTGTGTGCTTGGCAGTCCAGTAAACTCTGTTGAAATCAGAACAGCAGGTTAAGCTATGGAGGTACAGTTTAAACAGGAAAGATAATCCTGATGGCGATCGTGTCTGTGGAGGCATAAGAATTCTAGCCTCACTCGACTACCCCTCCAGCTCAATCTCTTTACGAACAAGCCTCCGAGCTGTAGCCATACATATCAATATACGAAATTAGGTTTCGACTTGTTCTCTTTACCTGCCTCCAAGTCAACACATCGATCAACGAGATTTAGATTATTTAATTGAACAGCTGCCGGAACTCCTTTATCATAATAGGTGACTTTAATGTTCATAGCCCGCTCTGGGGAAATAAAATATAAATTCTCGAGGCAGACAGATAGAGCAAATGATTGATAATCACTGTCTCTGTCTCCTCAACAATGGACAAAATACCGACTTCCACGAGCCTACTAGAACATTTCACGCTATTGATCTTGCCATCTGTTCACCATCTCTTCTACCTTTTACCTCGTTCGGAGTAGGGGATGATCCTTGTAATAGTGATCATTTTCCCATTTTTGTAACTCCCTCAAGAGAAAGAGTAAATGCCCCTTGCTTCATATATGAAAGGGCAGGCTAAGAACTCTTCTCAGTTATTGCAGAGCTCACAGAAGAAATGGTTACAAATGTACCTATCAATGAAGCTGTTAAATCGACTGCTGATATTATTTTGCAGGCAGCTGCAATTTCTATACCCATGACATCAGGAAAAGTAAGAAAATATCCAAAGCCATGGTGGAACTGTGAATGCCAGGAAACACTGAGACAGCAAAGAAAAGTTTGAGGAATTTTCCGTAGGTACCCAACTCTCAAACTTCATAGCCTTCAAAAGAGCCAAAGCAAATGCAAGGAAAGTAAGGCGTAAGAGCCAAAAAGATTCATGGATATCCTATGTGTCTGGGATAACATCGTCAACATCATCTAAACGAGTCTGGGAAAAAGCATGTGGAATATATAATGATCACTCACTTTCCATTCTGGAAAAACATTGCCGAGTGATAAGCTCCAAAGAAGAAATTGTGAACACTATCGGTGAAACATTTGCTGCGGTATCTTCCAGCAACAATTATCCACCAGCATTTCTTTCTGTTAAGTTGCATTCTGAGAAAATTCCCATTGCGTTTAACTCTTCCAACTCCGAACCTTATAATAGCATTTTTATGATACACCAGCTGAAAAGAGCTTTGACACGTAGGTCTAGTCTGGACCTAGATGGTATTAGTTACGAAATGCTGAAGCATCTGTCCAATAAGTCATTGACTGCCCTTCTCTGTCTTTTTAACCAAGTGTGGAAGGAGCATATTTTCCCCAGTGCATGGAAGAGAGCTGTTGTTATTCCTATACCCAAACCAGGAAAAGACCCGAAAGATCCCTCCAACTGTCGGCCCATTGCACTTACGAGTTGCTTGTGTAAAGTGTTTGAAAAAATGGTAAACAGCCGCCTAGTCTATTTCTTGGAAAAGAATCATATCATATCGCCTTATCAGAGCGGTTTTCGAAAAGGAAGAGCGACCATGGATAACATGCGCCTTTTGGAAACATCCATTCGTAAAGCCTTTGTGAGAAGAAACCATCTTGTCTCTGTCTTTTTTGACATTGGGAAAGCTTATGATAAGGCATGGAAATATAGTATACTTTGTGATCTTCACGACTGGCTTGCGTGGCAACCTGCCTATTTTCATTACAAATTTTTTTAGGGCAAGGACTTTTCAAGTCAGGACTGGTGCTGTCTTATCAGACATCTTTGTGCAAGAAGAGGGTGTGCCTCAAAGCTGTGTGCTCAGCGTTACTTTGTTCACTTTAAAAATCAACTCTGTCTTAAAGCAACTTCCTCCCACAGTTTTGGGATCGTTATATTAGCTGTCATGGGGCAAATATGAGACATCTAGAAAGGCAACTGCAGATAGCTCTGAACGGGATTCAGAACTGAACTGGTCAGACAAACAGGGATTCCTGTTTTCAAAGCACAAGACTGTTTGTGTGCACTTCTGCAGGAAGCAAGGATTCCATCCTGAGCCTGGTCTTCATGGATCAGTGATTCTAGTAGAACCAGAAGTAAAATTTTTGGGAGTGACGTTTGGCCGAAAACTTAACTTCCTCCCTCATGTTCTACATCTGAGGAAGAAGTGTGTCAAAATATTAAATCTTCTAAAAGTCTTGGTGAACACCTTCTGGGGCGCAGAGTGCTGCTCTTTACTTCGCATTTACAGAGCACTTGTCCACTCTAGGCTCAGTTGTTTATGGATCTGCCTGGCCATCAGTTTTGCTGAAACTAGACCCAGTTCATCATCAGACACTGTAGATCTGTTCTGGGGCATTCAAGACATCTCCAGTCCAGAGCTTGTATGTTAATTGTTATGAACCAGCCCTCCATTTGCATTGTGAACAATTGTCTCTTCAACAGTATTTTAATATATTGTCTCAACCTGACAATCCTAGTAAGCTATGTATGCTTGATGACATGTATGACCTTCTGTTTGAAGCACGACCATCTTGTGTTCCTTCCTTTTCCTTAAGAGTCGGTCTTTGATTGAAGAGCATTCCATATCTGATATATCCACCCAAGCAGTACAGCATCTTGAAATCCCACCTTGGGAAGATGCAGGAATCAAACTTATTGATGTTTTCCAGTGCCACAATAAGCAGAACACTTGCAACACCATATATAAACAACTCTTCTTTGAACACAGAAATAAATATAGCGGTCATGTTGCCGTACATACAGATGAGTCAAAAACAGCTTACAATAGTGGAGCAGGATTCGTAATGGGTGACCACATTGAGGGCAGACGCTTGCACTACGCTTTCTCAGTCTTGACATCTGAGCTGACTGCTATATATTATGCTCTTTGTTACATATCAAAGCTACGTCAGAAAAAGTTCATAATTTATACAGACTCTTACAGTGTATTCAAAGCTTCCAACACTTGCAACCATGTAGTTGTTGAAATTCTAAAATTAAACCTAAGCTTATAAGTGCATGGATATCAAGTTTTGTACTGCTGGGTTCCTGGTCATGTTGGCATCAAAGAAAACGAGCTTGCAGATATCACAGCTAAGTCTGCTGTTGATCTCTGCAGCCAGCATGTTCCTCTGACAGATATTGAAAGGGTTATCAAAGGAAAAATTCTAAAGAAGTGGCTGCTGCTATGGGATGCTCAGGTTAACAATAAGCTGAAAACTGTGAAACCTCTAATTGAATACTGGGATTCAACAGAAAACCGAAGGGAGGATGCAATTCTAACCCGTCTTCCTATTGGTCACTCTCGTGTAACACATAGTTACCTTTTCAAGGCCGAAAGTGAACCTGTTTGTTCTCACTGTAACAGTATTCTTACAGTACATTATATTTTAATTGAATGTCCATATTTTAAATCACATAGATTTAAGTATTTTAATAACTCTGACTTGCCTCTTGACCGTATAATCCCGAAAGAGGCCAATGTTAATTTATTTCAGTACCTCAAGGAGAATAGTTTTTGTTATTTAATTTGATTTTTTTTCATGTGTCTGTGGATTTTAGTGCTTTAAATTTTATTGTATCTCATATTTTATGATTTCACATATGCATCACATCTTATATCATTACCCAATTCATGAGTTGCTTCATCATAACTTTCATCATTTTTATTATCTCTTCCTATTTTATAAGTCTGCTCTTGTTTTTAACTTGTGATTGCATAGAATTAGTGTCTGTGGATTGAATGTAACTTGTTTTAACTATCATGTGTGTGGCACTAATAATCTGCCCAGTTTGTGTGCCATAACATTTACCATTACCATTACCAACATTATTATCTAGTCATAAGGTTGAATCGCGTTTTGATTTTTCTAATTTCATATCCTAATTTTGTATAGTGATAAGAAGTACACCTCGCACCACCGCATATGTGCTTATAAAATACGGCAACCCTAGTAGAAGTGTGGAGAGAGTGAGAAGAGACTGGCTGTTTGAGCAGTAGCAGGCATGTTTGAAGTCTCAAAATAAATATAAATTTTTACTGTGTAATATGTCTTCTGAAAGTTCTTGATTAATACAGAGAGAACATTTAATGAAATATGAGCAACTAGAATCCCGTGAGATCTACCACTCTGTAGTATGGTTTTAGATCCAGAAAATACCACTACCGATAGTAAAGAAAGTGACAGAGAGGTTATTAAAAATGAAAAATTTAGATTGATAAGTTAGTCGGAATTCTTGACCCAGCAATTACAGGACTTGGTCAAAATGGAACTTTGTAACTAAACGAGAAATTATGTCTGTCTATAGAATTGAAAAGAAAGTATTAGCACAAAAATCAAAGCAGCTTAAATGACTTACATTGAAAGAAATGCTTAATGAACAAATAAATATAAAGCCTTTTTTTTAATTTTATGCTTCATAAATGCTTTATTATTTCATAAATCATGATTTCATGTTTTTATTATTTTAATTTCTACATGCCATCTTACTAGATTATTTAAATTGATGATCTAATATCCTAGAAAAATCCCATATCTGGAATCGCGGAAGTCTCGTTGAGTCGGAATCTCAGACTTTGTACTGTATATATATATATATGTGTGTGTGTGTGTGTGTATGTTATAATTTTGATGTATATGATTGACTGGTGACAGACCAGTGCTTCCAAAATTGCATGCCAAGAAGGCAGGAGGAATACCTTATAAGTTTAGCATATGAGGAAAGACCTGAAGAAGCATCAGCAACATAGCCTGCAGGTTTGCCTACGCCCCTCATTATTCATAACCTTTCTCATACGTAGATTATGTAATACTTAAGCCACTAATTTGCAATTATTGCAATAACAATATAATTTCTAAATAAAACTAAATAATAAATTAACACAAATATAATTTTTTAAAGTCTTCAAATTGTTAAAAATGTCCAATAATATGTTTTTAAAAGTTTAACAGTTTCATCAGTTAAACGGTGAAATGTTTTCATAAAACTGGTGAAACTGTTTTCATAAAGTAAATGTTCACTGAGCATCAGTCAAATTTTTGTTGATGAACACATTTCCATTAAGCGAATTTTAGCCGCAAATGTGAATTTAAATAAAAAAAGGAAATTAATCCAGTTTGACTTGTTCCTCTTTAATACTGATCAAGTATCTGTGCTAAACAACATTGTTACACTTCTACATCTCAGTGTTCTTACATCTGTGCTTTCATGTCATATATATATGATTTTTTCTAAGACGCCTCATGGTGTTATTTTCTGCAGTGTAATTTTCTCTTGTATCGTTTCAGTAGTTACAATCCGGGCACTTTAAAACTGGCAGTTGTGATGGTAGAGTGGCATAGATAGGAAGGACATATAGATCTTCATTATTTTCATCTTTATTTCCAGGCACACCAGAATAATTCCTCGTAGACAATATACTCCTTAATCACAACAATTACAATAATTTCTTATATACACAGGTTAATGGGGTACACCATTTTAGGCGGCCAAGCAGAGCATAAAAGATATGTTAGCAATGGCAGAAG
>KK115521.1:266814-295955 GCA_000611955.2 Stegodyphus mimosarum
AAAGAAATGAAGAAGAATAATGACATAATTAACTTACCAGGGGTATTTATACTAGATAGATGCAATTGTAGAGACAAGCTATGATTGGTTAATATAAGTTTTAGTTGCCCTTTTCAGGGAGTGTTATATGACATAGAAAGATCTTGAATTTGGGAGAACAGATGAATTCAGGGAGAGATCAACCAAATCTAGAATGTTAATTTTGAGGTCGCCAATTATGTATTTTTGTGTAGCAGCTATCATATTTTCTTATATATATATATATATACACGCACACACGTAATTACAAAACAGTTTTTTTAAAAACAAAACGCAATCATGCCTAGATTTTTTTCGTGCATTAAGCTGCTGAAAAATTATCAATAAAAGTAAGAAAATTAGAACTAATTTTTCACAAAGACCAAAAATTGAAATTCGTAAGTAAGAAATTTCAATTAATCCTTTAAATACCATAAAGAATTCAATAAATGTCAAAACTAAAACTCTTCAAACAAGCAATACCCCAATTGAAAATATCAATGAAATTCAAAAAAAAATGAATATAGTAGAAGAGGAATTCAATCAACTTCAATACCACTTCATCAGGAGGAGGAACATTGACATCTCTCTTCTACAAAAATCCTTGCCTTTCTGTATCCAGAATTAGCTGATGAACCAATTCAGTGTATTTTTATTATAATAATTCACCTGAAAATTCTGGCGTTCCCAAAGCAAGGAAAAAACAAAGTAAATTTCACTTCGAATCTTGTATTTTAAATAAAGAGAATTCTATTTAAAGAATTGGAAATGTAAGTGTGAAATAATAAAATACTCCAGTGAAAAATTCAAATCAAAATTTTACCTTTAAACAAAGATCACATAAGTGAAATTATGAAATTTAGGTGAAAAGACAAATTAAAACTCACAAGAAGTAATTAAAAACGAGCACTTGCATTTAGAAAACAGTCCAAACTACAAATAAGATCTTTACAGTACGGATGTTTAGGTTTGTCATTTTGGCTTCATTGGCGAAACTAAAATACTGTGGCGAGAAAGTAATCGCTCAAAAAGCCAAAAATTGGAATAAAAGATAAAATGAAACCAAAAGAAAAACTTTTTAATACTTCTATTAAAATTTTAATTTGAAAAAGAAAAGATTACTTTACTAATTAAAATGAAATTTAAGTAAATTCTGACTCTTTTAGAACAAAAATTGAAATAAAGAATGTTATTCAGTGTAAAACTTTAATTAAATTTTAGAATCAATTATTCTTTAAAAATATTGCACTCAAAAAGGGTGCCCAAAAAGTTGTCAATAAGTTTTTAATAATTACTTTGTAGAAATGAGTAGAAAAATGTATGAAGTTGAATTTTAGATTTTTTAATTTTTTTTATATATAAAATTACAGAAGAAGGTTTAAGAAAGCTTGAAAAAGAAGCAAAGGAACTATTGTTAGAAAAGTAAAAAGTCTTCACATCATGGGTTTATCATGATGACTTTGAATATAGAAGGCCCTTGTTTTAATAACAGTATAGTAATTAAGAGAAAAAAATAAAATAATAAAAAATCCTAAAAACCCCTTAGAACATAATTTTTTACCCTTCTCTTTTGGAGCTTTCAGATAAAAACTCGTACTTTTAAAAAGTATCATGGGGTATAGACTACTCCAGACTTTTTAATAGACTATTAATGAATTTCATTTTCTTTTAAAATTTTGGTGAGAATTAGAATTTCTTCTTTTTGTGTTTCCATTTCAGGGCAAACTTTTGTAATTCTGCTAATTTGGTTAATAATAGTATTTGCAGTAACTTTTTTAGATATGTTGGAGTTCCAATTTATAAGTTTAATAGCAGAAATATTAAAATCTTTTCTTTTATCAAAAAGTTTAATTTCTGTAAGATTATGAATACTTAGATCAAGATAAACTATTTCTGTTTGGTATTTATTGGTTTTATTAAGTTTTAGAGAGTTTGGGTAGATGTTTTTATTTTCGATAAGAGTATAATTGTTGAATGTAATAATGTCATCAATATATCTATAAGTGTGTTCAGATTTACTGAAATCATTATCAGGAAGGCTCTTTAGGAATTTTAATTCATTAGAAAATAGATATAAGTTACAAAGATGAGTGGAATATCAACTTCCAATGGAAATCCTTGTGTTTGCAGGTAAAGAAATTTAGAATGAATGTTTAGTACAGTTATTGTACAATGCGCATTCTGAAAAATGTAGAAATTCTGTCCATTTTTGTAAATCCAGAATATTAAGTATTTCAGGAAAAAATTTTGTCATTTCTAAAAGACTTTCGTAGATTTCTTTGAGTGGTAGAGACATGTAGAGGTTTTCAAAGTTATAGCAGTTCATACTGTAAATTTTACGATGTCTAACTTCTTCGCTGATTTTCAAGTTATCGTAAATAATCCAGCAGAAGTTTTTATCAGCTTTAACTTGTTCAAAAACATTACAAAAAGTTGTAAGTAGATTGGTGAAAATATTATCAAAATTCTTTTTGAAGTTTCTGGTACTATTGGTTATAAATCTAAATTTGACAGGATTTTATGAAATTTTGGTAAAGCATAAAGATTGGCAAATATGTTATTTGTAGTGAAGAGAGAAATTCTTCATTTTCTGTGAAAAGCAAAAATTTTGTTAATAACAGTTCTTTCTTTATTTTTGCAGACACTATAGGTAGAAGAATTTTTCAGTTCGATTTCAATTACAATGTTGTAGAATTTTTTCATAAAATACTGAAATTATTGTTTGCTTTATCAATTTTGGTGATGGTAAATTGCTTTTTTACTTATGAAAACTTCAGAAGTAAATTTTTCCTTCCTTTAAATCCTTAAATTTTTTCAATTTTCTTTTTGCTTTGAGTAATAATTTCATTATTCCACTCTTTAAATAGATGTGAAGGTAAACTTAATTGAGAATTTACTTTCAAGATGAAATTATCAATATCTGTAAAAATACTTTCTATGCCATGTAATTTATTAATGAATTTAATAGGGCTAAACATCATTCGTTTTTTTTCATGAGCAGTCTAATCTCTTGATCTTGAATAATGTCCAGATTTCCTGTGATAATATGCTTGTGCTGTTCGTCAACAAATGATAATTTTTTTTTTTTTCATTACAAAATCATGGTGCTGCTAAATCTTCTTTATTATGTTTATTTTAAAACTAGAATATATCAAAAAAGAGTGTCTTTTTTTTTTTTTTTTTGAGTAAATACAGTATATATTGCCATGCCATTTCAGATCTCAGTTTTTATCTAGGCATATATCAAGTAATGCTATACTGTCCTATGTTCTGCTTGCATATGATTTCTTCTATGTTCATGTATTTGTATTGAATCACTGTGTGTTTAAGATCTGCTCATTTCTCTATATAGTTAATAAAAATACTAGTTTCTTAAAAAAAAAATTGATGGTTGGAAAGGTTGTAAATTGATGGTTGGAACTGCCTTTCTTGGTGATTAATTTTTTGTATAGAATGCATTCTTATGTTTTCTGTTGAAAAGGTAAAATGCTAAATTATGATTTGGGATCGAGAATTCTAAATATAATTATTAACTAGCTTATGATTCTAAGTGAATTAGCAAATAGCTTGAGTCTTTGTGAATTGCTGTTCATCATATTTTCATCCTGTAGTTGGTAATATATCTGTAAGTAACTGATATCCATCCAATAGCAGATAAAATTCATATACTCTGCTCATATGAATATATGAATTTTATCTGTTATTGGATGAGCAGAGTATATTAATTTTATATAAAAAATAGATACAGTACAAGGTCCTAGATCCGGAATGATCTAAAATCCGGACCTTTTAAAGCCACCACCAAAAAAAAAAAATTTTTTTTTTATGCTTTACGGCTGTGCATGTAATTTTTTTTTCCCGTAAGAAAACGTGGAGAATCCTGATTCTTAATTTCACTTCGGCACTAAATAAAATATCTTGTTATTGAAGAAACAATCATTTTAGCATAAATTTGTGTGATCAATAATTTGGCTCAGTAGCTGCATATCTGCTTGGCATACATCTCAAACCGAAACATTCTACATAGAAACATTGCTGATTTTACAAGTACTAATATTTTATATCCGTGACACCAACCTGGCGAATTATTATTTATTATATTTTGCTTTCATCACGGTGTGTTTATCCACAGATGGCAACTTGAGTAATGACTCATGCAACAATGCCTAAACAATTTTTTTTTACATTAGTAATTGAATAACAAAGAGTATGGAAACCTTTTATATTGACACTACGCTTGATGTTGATTACAGATTTAAGTTAAATGTGATAAGAAATATTGATGAGAAAAAATTTAACAAAAATTTCTATCCATATGCTAAAAAATAGATTTTGTTAATGATGCTCATAGGCCAAAAGATTACATTTAGAGCTGTTTGAATTAAATTGATTTTTTATTCACGTAAACCCAGAACCGGCACCAGAACTCGTATGGCTGCACTGGCTGGCAGAATTCAGGGAAGACAAAATTGCAAGATCATGGGAGAATGTGCCTTCAGATTCTTTAAAAAATGCTTGGCATAATTTATGGCCAGCTACAATATATCTTGATGAGGATGATGAAGGTGTTAGCCGTGAATTTGGAGGCTTTCGGATATTGCAAACCACAGGTGAAATATTTTGGTTAATGGATTTTGTAAATAAATAGGGAGAAGTGGTAATAAATGAAGATGATAACAAAAGTCTTTCATTGCGATGATAATGCTCCAATTATCAATCAATTAACGGATAGCGAAATCTGTAGCCATGATTCTAGATCGAGAAAATACCGCTGCCGATAGTGAAGAAAGTGACTGAGAGGTTATTGAAAACAAATGAATATTAAGCTTTTTTATTATTATTATTTTGATACCCTTTAGATCATAAATGCTTCATTATTTCATAAATCATGATTTCATGTTTTTATTGTTTTAATTTCTACATGCCAAATACGATACAAATTACAATTTTATATTTTCTACATGCCATTTTACTATATTTAAACTGATGATCTAATATCAGGAAAAATCCCAAATCCGGAATCGCCGAAGTCCCAACGTGTCCGGATCTTTAACTTTGTACTGTACTATACTAATGTTGAATATGGAGGGAACTGCAGATTATGTAGCTTTGTTTAGCTATTCAGTATTCAGACCGAAAATAAAAGAGGAGCAACAATGCGCATTCTGTTAAGAAACATTTAATATGAAAAATAAAACAGCTTGTTCAAGGAAATTAATTTATAAACCTGTTAAATATTTACAAATTACAAATGTTAAAAAAATAGAGAAAACGAAATAAATTTCAACTTTAATTTTGCTAATTTAACACTTGATTTATAGTAAGGAATTATACCATTGTAAAAAAGAAAAACTCAGAAATATGGAAAAAATATCATTCAAATTGGAATTTATTCTCGGACTAAGAATTATTATAGTTCTCTTATTAACTGGCTGTTTTATGTTATGTGTGCACAAAATAATTTTAGATTGTAGTATAATTTGCTCTGAAATAAATATTTTTCATTTTCACGCTGTTGGCTATGCATTTTTCTTCTTCCAGGGAAGCCTAAAGATCCTGCTGCTGTTTTGATACACACTACCACTAAATACTGTCAGAAAAATTCTGATCTTAGTGATGATGAAGCCCAGAAAGAAGTTCTTACTCATTTTAAGTGCCTTGTACCAGATTTACCAGAGACTTCTTTTATTAAATGTATCAAGTGGACATATTCACAAGTAATTAATTCATAATAATGACTGGAAGATGTAAAGCATCATATGAATTCAGTAGTTTCTTTTACAGAATATATTTTCTTAATTTATTGTAGGTAATGTTAAACTATACTCAGTAGTATAAATTTTCTGTATTCTAAATTTCACTTTCTGCTAGCCATTAATACTGAGCTTTGTAAGTCCTTAGTTTGCATTTGTCTTGTGTAATATGTTTCATTTGTCCAAGGAACATTATAAACTTGTATTACTGCTTATAATGCAGGTAAGCTGCTTAAACAAGCAGTAACAAACTTAAAAAACAGCTTAAGCTAGTAGATCATTTTTAGATAAGTAAGTAAATAACATCTGAGAAATACACTGGTGTGCAAAAATTAAGGACGAGACGGTTTTTTCAATATAACTTTGTACAAAAGCTTTCCAAATCAACACATTTAATACCGTAAGTTCCCCAATATGTAAGGACATGAGTAATGTAAGCAACACTTACTAAAAGAGAAATCAGAGGGATAAAAAGAAGCTTTATTGAAAAAGTAGCATGGAGCGCAATGCGACTGAAGGCCGAAACATCCCTGTGATGGGTGTCCAGCAAGAAACTCCGGTCTTTAATAGGGGATATGATCTCCCCTGACTGCTAGGCAGGTTTCACAGTGTTTGCTCATGCTGAGAATGAGGGTGTCAGTGAGTTGTTGAGGCATTGCTGCCCATTCGTCTTGCAGCGCCAATCGAAGCTCCGGAATCGTTACTGGTGGTAAGGTACGAGCTGCCAAGCGTCTGCCTAGAAAATCCCATACATGCTCGATGGGATTGAGATCTGGAGATCGTGCCGGCCAATCCATACGTTCAATATCCTCACTCTCTAAGAGCTGTTTGGCAGCTACTGTGTGATGACATGGTGCATTGTCGTCCATGAAAAGGAACTGCGGACCCATAGCGCCTCTAAAAAGACGCACATATGGAAGAAGCATCTTGTTACAATAACGGGTCCTGTTGACTGAACCTGCGTCGAAGATGGGAAGGTCTGTACAACTACTAAGCATGATGCCTCCCCAAACGAGAACACCGCCACCTCCATACCCGTCCCTTTCAATGATGTTCGAGGGGTGATTGCGGCTTCCCCGCTCTCTCCAGATGAGTATGCGATGAGAATCGCTACTCAGACTGAATCTGCTCTCATCTGTAAAGAGTACTCATCCCCATTCATTGTCTCTCCAATTCCGGTGTTCCCGGCACACCAGAGAGCGCCTTTTCCGATGGGCAGGCGTTAGAGTAACACACCGTACAGGGCGTCGAGCAAACAGACCACCACCGTGCAGTCTTCTAGCCACGATAAAACGCGATATCGTTCGTGCAGTCGCCTGCGTCGTGTGTCTAGCGATTTCTCCCGCTGTCTGCCGCCTGTTTCTTCTGGCCTGTAAGGCAATATACCGGTCATCTGTGGGTGTGGTTCCTCGTGGACGACAACTACTAAACCTCCGGATAGCTGTTCCTGTAGTTTGAAATTGTCTCCAAAATCTTGAAACGATGCTGTGAGCAATTCCGAACTCTGCAGCCACACTTGTCTCACTGCGGCCTTCCTCCAACTTCCCAATGATTCGACCTAGGGTAAAAGCATCCAGATGTCGTCTAACAGATTGATTATTCGCCATTTCTCGCTGAGGCAGCAACTCGGTGTGATTTTAACTGCATGCCAGAAATACTGATCTTACACCGACAACATGCTTAATACTACTCAGACACTCCCCCATTACGTCTACCTGCATATCTGCGCATGTGCTACCGTACATCACCTTACTTAATCTCCTGATTGGTCTTTCTGTCCGCTCTGCCTCTTCGTTCAGCTGATATGCTAATTTTTCGACTTCGTCCTTAATTTTTGCACACCAGTGTAGTAGGATTAGGATTATCTAAAAATCGGAAGGAAAGCCTAGAGTTTTTGCTTGTTTCAGTACAAATGGGCAGTATATTGAGAAGTGGTAGCTTATGGAAATGCATTGCATATTTATACTCAAGAAACCTGTGACTTTTTGCATGACTTTCATAATTTCTTATTTCTTAGGTGTTTTTCATTGTAGTGTTGAACTTCATATCATTTTTATCTATATGCTGTGTTTATTCTTTATTCATATCTTTATTTACATGTATATATTTATTTTCATTTCAGGTTGTTGATGCTTACTTAGATAATCCTGGCTGCATCATTTTAAGTGACCATCCATGCCTCATTTGTGGGGGTGATGGTTTTACAGAATCTAATTTTAATGGCTGTTTAACATCTGCTTTGAGAATTGTTGAAGAGCTTCTAAAATATGTCACAATTGCCAAGTCTGGGAAAAACCATAAGAGAGGTCATGCAACTGCTAATGATGTTTGAAATATTTTATTTGATTTTTGTTTAAGTATATGGTGCAGTCACACTTATAAGTGAATTTGATTGGTTGTATAATTGTTTTTATGATATGTCTTTTTTATTTATTTTTTCGTGTATTAAATGATTAATCTGTGATTTATCTCTTTTCTTACCTTATAAAATACATATTGTTTTTATGAAAGAGGAAAAATGTTTTTCTTTTACATCATTGTTCTTGCTTATCATAGAAATATATACAAGTGTGTATTCAAGTGTAATTCATTCATGTTAAATAAAAATTAGCTTGAAGAAAAATGTAATTTTCAGATAGGAAGGGTGTCTTCTTTAATAATAATTTTATAAGGTTGGGAAAAATTCTTATAACAAATCTTAAATCTTTTAGTTTGGATTAAAGATTATTAATATTTTAAGTGCATCATAATGCAATAATAATATATAGCAATCAATCAGTCAGCAGTATTGTTATTAATTGAAATGGTCTATTTAATTAAAATAGTAGTTTCCCCTATTATTTTATGATTGCTAACGCTTTAGATAACCAGTCCTCTTGACATGTTGTGAAGAGAACTATTTCATGTTAATAAGAAATTTAGAGGCTTCTTCACCTCTCTGAAGAAAAAGAATAGGCAGAAATGAATGAAACAAATGGTGCATACTGCTAACAATGCAATATTATGTTTCATATATGCCAATTTCAGATGTTGCAATATCTGTGCAAGACAAAAATTCTCTAGAATAATGCATCCCAGTTAAATTTATGCTTGGAAAGTTACAATAAACCCTAAAAGCATTATAAAATTAGAGGAGAGTGAACATCAGATTCCGTGAAAAATCCAAGTTTTTTTATAATTGGGAATGTCTTTTGTTTTCAGTTCATTAAACAAAAATGTAAGAAAAATTGTTTCCAGTGCCTAACCTAAAAAAGGACATAAATAAAATAGGTATTTTAAATAAATTACTAGAAAAATAATTTTTTTTTCGTTAGAGTGAAATATTTTCTCAGTGTGTTACTGAGATTTACATTGATTACTTTTCTGATGTAGGTTCAAAGTATTCAACCATAAAGATGATAGAAGTAATTAAAGTCAAATTCTTTAACCTAAATAATTGATTGAACTTTAAATATTTTTTTTCCTTTTTTACTATCCCCTTCCCCCAAGTCTAAAAGGGACTATGTGTGAATATATTTTAAAATAAATCTGTTATATGTAGCTTAAAATATAACCGAAATTCATCTCAAAATAAACTTAATCGGTTGCAGAAAATAGGTTTATCACTAGCATTATTTTACAAAAATGTGCTTTGATGATTAATAAAAGGAAATTTTGGTACATTATGAAATGTGCAGTGCATAACTATGGTTCAAACTAAAATTGTGCTAAAAAAAAAGTATGAAATTTATTAAAAAAATTTTTAACACACTTGGTTACTTTTGAATTAAATTTTTCTATTTAATCTATATATATTTGCATTAAAATTTTGGTAAAAGCATTTAAAATTAATAATTGCAGCGTGCATAATGGTTTTGAATGATAAATTGTACTTTCTTTGCTAAAGTGCTGTTTAATTGAATTAATCAACCATTGCTTTTATGTTTCAAATTATGTAGCTATGTAAGGGCTATAGCTGCAAGATAAGTAAAATATCATACATGCATTTAATTAGAAATTATTGCTAATGGTCTTATATGTACGATACATTTTATAACATTTTTAATTGCATTTTATAAGTTTACATATGTAATTTTTCTGAAATGCATAAAATGTTTGTTGGACTTTAGCATTTATGTAATAGAAATGTTTGGAATATTTTTGAATTTCTTTAGTCATCATCTTTTATCTTTTTTATTTCTGTAATATTTTCATATGCATATGTTACAGAACATAAATATGTTTATAATGTATTTTTTGTTTTATAACAAACAGTGAATGATTTCTTTTTGATATAACTACTTAATAATATTAAAAAATATGGAAGTTTTATAAATAATTTATGAAACATACGAAGAAAGATGTTTTAGTAAATTTCTGAAATATAAATTTTACCCTTTAAAATAAGGTCACATATCCTTATTTAATCCCATATGATCTCTCTGATAACTTTATGCTTTATAGGTCATATTGTGTTTTCATATGATCTCATAGTTTTGTATTTTTATTTAAGCTTCTTTTAATCAGTATGAGTTTTATGTTGGTTTTTACCTTCTTCAGCATACATATGTGGTGTTAATTGTTATTATGGAATTAAATTTTACATGGTTTAATAGTTTATTCATAATTGACTTTTGAATGATTTTTGTTTAATACAAAATGTGCTGTATATAAGTTTTTTATTTAATGCTTTATGTATTTGATAGAAATGTAATGCAATTCGAGAAATATTGTCAGGGGGTTGATATAGCATAATTTCAAATTAATGAGTTAAATTTTCCTGAATTAATCATCATGAAATATTGTTAAACAATTAAATATCAAATTTTTTTGTTCAAGTCTTTTCATATTTTTTGTAAGAGAAAATTTTAGATTTAAGAAAAAAAATCTGTATTAGATTGGATATGTGAATCACACATAACGTATGTGTAATGATTGCATAGTTTTTGCTTTCTTGTGAATATATGCCCTTACATAAATAGAACTTATTAATATTTACACACAGATGTCATCATATTCTTGAACAAAATGTATTCTTGAATGTTTTATTGAGTTACTGTTAAATTTGTATTGAAAAATTTTTAAACAAATTTATTGTAAATATTTTTTCAAAGTATCGTGGCTGAAGAAGTAAGAAATAACTACTTTGATACTGCTTTTCCCCTCTTTCATTCTGTTTGTAATTTCCATAAAATTTGAGAGTTTGTATTTAATATATAGGATAGTTAAATGCAGTATGTTGTGTGCCATGTTGGTAGGATATTGTATTTTTGATTTGCACTCTTTGAATATTATTGTTTTGTGTTAAATTTTCAACTTGTGTATTTGGAAAATTATAGTCTTCCACTGTATGCAGTTTTTAATTTGTGAATTTATGGAATTTTTATGAGACAACTTTTACATGTGTACTTTTAATTTTTTTAAACTGCATTTCTAACAAAGTACAAAACATCATTTTTTGAAAGAAGCTTGATTATATTTTTTAATAAAGTTCAAGAAAACTGTGTTACTATGAAAAAAATATGCAAAAATTGTTCTTTTCAAAGAATTATTCATGTTCCATTTAATAATTAAAATGTTTTATGTAATATGCTATTTTTGACTTAAAGGTAGTAAGTAGATATTTAATGGGAAAATTAATTATAATTATAAATAAATATATGATTTTTATTTCCAGTTTTTAAAACTTAAACTCTGCTTTTGGTTTTCTGATTTTGCAAACCACAGTTTTATATATATTTGTCTATTTCTGTCAAATATAATAATATTAAGAAAATACAAAACATTAGTGTATATACTGTTAGAAATGATGTATGTAATGTTCATATTGATATTTTAAAAGTATTTCGTATTATGATAATAAATGTGCTCCCAATATTCAGATTTTATACGAAGATTTTAATCCACATCAAAATTTTTAGGATTATAAAAGATTTCCTGTATATGCAGCATTAAATCATGGGACCATAAGATATCATAAGCAATAAACAATAGTAACTGTGTTTTAAAAACAATTAACAATATCTAATTTCTGCTTTGTATTTTTAAGTCAGCATTCTTTATTAAATATATTTTTAAATAGAATAAGCCTATCCAGTACTAGATTTTTATAATAAAAGCTGTATTTCACACACACACACACATATATATATATATATGATATATATGCAGTAAACTGGTTATATAATCTTCATGTAATAGTAATTGGATTATAAATAAAAAGTCTCATGTAATGCAAAATTGTTATTATGATAAAGCATTTTAAGGGCTGTCTGCCTTATAGAAATTGGCTCCTATTCTACTCACATTACACAAGGAGAGAACCGCGAAATTCATATAAATAGCCATTTAGTTTGTGAGATAAATTAAAGAAAATCGAAAGTTTTACACAGTTGGCTACCGGCTGCTTAAGCAAGATCAAGAATTAGTATGAAAAATTTTATTGTACTTCAAAGTTATCAAGTATTTAAACCAATAAAACTGTTTTATGATGATGAAACTAAATTGAACAGATCTGCTTCCAAGTATGAGATACATGTTTCTTATTAGCTTTTCATTTAATTTTTATCATTGTTAAATAAATTGAGGTTGTTTTTGTGTTACAAAATATATTAAAAAATTTTATTTAAAATAGTCAAATTTGATACATCTGATCTATCTAAAAATTTGGTAAACCATTTTGCTTTTTATTTATTTATTAATAATGGCATGGAACTAATAGCAATTATTTTTAAAATTTGTTTACAGTCATAAAAATCTGCATTAAAAAAATAAGATTCCAATTAGGTATGCTTATATCTTTTCTCATGTTTTCTAGCTTAAAAAATCAGGGACTTAAGAATTTCTTAACTGTGCTGCCTTGGATTGGTTAGATTACTGCTATTATGTTAAAACATGTATAAGGGCTATTTTTTGTGAAAGTTTCCTTAATTTCTACCTGTAAATTTTCAGTACCTTTGTATTAAGTGAATAAAATAAATTTTACATATTTTACATACATTGATCACATTAGAAACAAAAAATAACTATACAGTATCATTACCGAGTTTACCATAATTGCATTTTTTTTTTTTTTTTTTAAAAATATTTAGCATGTTTAAAGACAGGTATCTTGATTTTTTAAATTATTCAGTAATAATTACCATTTTCTTATTAAATACTGGCTGTTTTTCTAGATTCTGCATTGTTTCAAAGAAAGTAAACTTTTCTTTTTACACTACCTAGAATTATACATTCATATGGAGTAGCATTAGTCAATTTCTATTATTACATTTCTTCAGAAAATAAGTATTTAGTTTTGCATATTCTTGGAAAATAAATATTTATTATTTGTATTTAAAAAGACTTCTCAATTTCTTATTATTCACTTAAGTTTTCTAGTGTCATTCATAATAAAGTGTTTTCAAAGAGTTCCTTCACACATTACTTAGAAGTGTCAAATTTTGTTTTCAATTAACTATGAGCCTTATGAAACTCTTCTTAATGCAGACAATCAGAAACTGTTGGTTTTTATCAATATTAATAAGAAAAAATAAAAGAAAGGAAGACATATCCACCTTCCTTTCTTTTATTTTTTACAGTTAGAAAATCCATAGAACGTTATGCAGAACATACTATAATGTGATTAAAAAAAGAACTTAATGGATTATTAAATAAAAATCATTCATGAGAAAATGCTAATAATATTGTATTATATATTCCAAAGAAGCCTGTTAAATGTACTTTCTTCTGTATTTTTCTCAATTATATGTTGCTTCTTATCCATAATTCATACATTTGTATTATAAATTGCATTAAAAATTACGGTGAAGTACAGCAAACATGTGAATCAATACAATAGTTTAATAAGTAACTGCTTATTAACATACTTTATTTAGCTATAACTTATGCAATAGTGCAGCATGCATATACAATGTACACCTAAATTAGTAATATAATTATGAATGAATATTTAAGTATTTACTTAAATAAAGATATGTACATATACATAGCAGAAACTGATTTACATTCACTTACTGAAAATCCGCTGTATTTATGATAAGGATTGAGTTATTTTATTTATAATAAGCTTCATGTTCTGGAAGATTTAAAAGGTAACATAAATGAAGTTGATTGCATTGTTCAGGACATGCTGTAGATTTTATAATATGGAGTACCACATTGAAATGAGTTTGGATGCCAGTAGGAACATCTCAAGCCCTTTTTTATAAATGTTGCTACATTTATAAAATACATTGCAGTGTTGTAAATTATGTCACTTTTATGCATGGGTTTGTTCTTAATTATGAAGGTTTCAGTAGGTTAGTTAATTGGTGCAATATAAATTGGTTCATTTTTGCATTGCACATGTTGAGAACATAAGAATTTCATGCTGCTAGCCCATATGGTGGCATATAAGCATAGGAGAAACTATCGGTGTGGTGGGGGTTTGTAAGGGAAGCAAGGACTTAGTGAAAAAGCCTGTATTTTGATTTCTAATCAGTTCTATTAATATACTTGGACTATTCAGCAACTGGAATCCAAATTATAATACTGGATTTTCGGCACAGGTAATGAAACATTGCCTTAATAACTCTAGTCATGATTTATAGCCTGGGAAATAACAATGGAATTATCTGCAGTTATTCTTAAATGAGTAAATTTAGGAAATTGTTATTTTTAATATAACATATTTACTTGTATAATTCTTGCCATTTTTTACTAGAAATAACCTTAAAAAGGGATGTCACAACGATCAGAACAGTATTTATGAAAATTTAGAATATACATATTTCTTATAAGAAAATTCCAAAGCTATTTGTATTATCACAATCCAATATGGAGTAAGGCTATTCAAGTATCAATATAATGATGCTTGCTAATTTTATTAAATATTAAGTATATATAAAGTATTTGAATATATCATCTTTCTATGATAAAAATTCATGGCCATGGATTTATGCAAATAAATATGAAAACCCAAAAGTGATATTTTTCCAAATAACATGTTAGTTAAATAAATGTATCATTTAGTATTATGTATAAAAGCTGTTCACTTAAATAAGATGCTGTATGTAGCTGTTAATGTATTATTTATTTTAAATTCATAATAATTTGGCTGTTGATGTATATTTTTAAAATTTCAGCAGATGCCAATGTGATAGTTATTTCAGTACAACTTTTTATTGCTTATGCAAGCATTTGTGTACATGTAATGCTATTCACAATTAGTACTTAATATTGACTGAATTATTAAAGAGAGAAAATATGTTTTTAATTATATTTGCACAATTTGTGTTTTTCCATGTATAAAAAGTACTTACTGAAATATGCAATTGTAATATGCTTGCTTTTTTAATAAGTGCCTTTTTTAAATATTCTATAATGACAGTGTTTAAACAGAAATAAGTACTTCATCAATGAGCTTTTCATTTATGTAACATTTGTTATGATTATACATAAAAATGCAATGAAAACAGTTAAGGATTTTGAGCTAGTTATAGGAACATCAAAATGCATACTAAAAGTAAAATATATCGTTGTTCATGTAATTTTATCTTATATATAATATATTTAAAAATCTCAAAATCACCTAAATATTTAAAAATCTCAAAATCATTTTTCCTAATTTGAATTGTTAATAAAATTTTTTTTGTGATGCTTTTTACATATTTGAAAATACTTTTTCTAATAACTCATTGTTTCAGTTGAGATATATCAATTTCTGGAAATCCAGTATTTAAATTTAAACAAAAAAATTTGTTATTTATAACATAATTTAAATTTATGTTATATATGTATAATACATATATAAAATACTTGATTGATGTAGCAACATTTGATATACATAAGTAACGCTATTTAAGATCAACTATACTTTTATAGATAAATCTGTAGCAGAAAATTCTCTGATATTTTGCATAATTAAGTATAGAGCAATTAATGCTGATTTTTTTAGTAGTTTTTATTATAAAAGTAGATCTTAACATAATTAAAGAAAGATGTGTAAATGGTTGTCTTAATTATTTCAGCATACTCATAGATGTGCCTATAACGTGATTGAAAAAAAAATACAGATATTTAGTAATCTGTAAAAAGTATTACAATATACTAGATTTACTTTACAAAAATTGATTGATGTCATAGAAACAGAATATTTCTGTAATTAACTGCCTGTAGATAATAGACATATTTAAAAAAAATAACTAGTGTTATTTTTAGAATTTTTGTATTGTGCAATATAATCACAATATTCAATAAAAAAATTTGCATAAAAAATTCCTGTTTTATTTCAAATTGTCAACAAATTTATGGCACTTCATTATCATATACTTAAAAAACATTAAATAATATTGAGCAAAAATTATAACTTATTGCTTAATGTAAATAGGTTTATAAAGATTGTGTGTGCACACATATATATATATATATATATAGTATATATAAACAAAAGTTTAAAAATTACAAATCAAGATAATAAATTATTAAAGTTATCCAGTATGCAGTAAAATTAAGCAATCAAGAGAAAATAATTAAATTAAAAGTTAGATCACAAAGGACTAAAATTATAACAGTAAATATTCACATCAAAACTGCAACAAAAACAATTCATTAATATAACATAATAAAAAATATGAGATCAACAATTTTATATATTTTTATTATGTTAGTCCTATTGAATTGTTTATTAATCTTGTTAAAATGTTGGCCACTTTTGTGATCTAAATTTTTTATTTAATAGTTGTTTTCTCTTGATTATATATATATATAGATAGGTAGATTACATATTTGTGGATATATACTATATAAACATGCACACATACACAATGATTTGGAAACTGGTGGTGTGTAGATGCGTAAAGACATAGTTGCAGTCATAGTTGTTTCTAATATTACTTTTTATTCTCATTAAAAACATTTTCAAGCCAACACAATCTTACATGGAATTTTTTACATTTTTGAGATGTTGGAGTAAGAGAAGCAGAAAGAAAATGCATCTAAGATGAAAGGTTCAAAGTGATCTGAATTTTGGTTTACTGTGTTCTGATTGGCTGTTGCAGTTTGCAGAATTTATCTGCATCATTAATATTATGTAAGAATTACATTATAAGGATTAATTTTGTAGTGAAGCAGTTTATGTAGCATGTTTTTAAGTAAGGGCCATTTTGTTGTATACTCTAATAGGTGGCACGATTGCATGCGTCATGTCCCGACATTCCTTGGAAACAACTGTGGCTGTGTAAGTAACTTGTACGGTCTGTTCTGTGTCTTTAAAATGTTCAAGATTATCAAATCGACCACCCCATGCGAGGTACGGTCAGTGATAGTTTTTTGTCTGCTGCAGACATTCATAGGCAGATCTGTGAAGTTTACAGAGCTATTGGCATGAGTGAAGGTAAAGTGCATAAGGGGGTCAGAGACTTCAAAGCTGGCAGCAACAACGTCCATAATGAGTCCTGCTTCGGTCGCCCATCTGTGATCACAGACGCTATGGTGGCTTCACTTGAAGCAAAAATTCTTGAGAACTGATGCTGCACCATATGCACTCTTTCAGACGAATTTCCTGAAGTGTCTATGCCAGTGCTGTAGAAGATTGTTTCTGAAAATCTGAAAAGTTAAGGTTTAAGAAATCGTGCTCCCGTTGTATCCCTAAATTCCTAATGGAGGACCACAAAAACAAGATTTGAGAGTTTGCTAAATTTTTTTTCTTGTTATAATGAAGAAAGTGGCGCCATGCTGAGTTGGATCGTAATAGAAGACGAAACGTGGGTTTCACATGTGATGCCCAAATGGAAGCAATATAGAGCATGGTGTGGAGACAAACACAATCTCTTGTAAGGATCAAGACCAAACAGACTCTGTCCCAGCACAAGACCATGGCATCCGTCTTTTGCAATAGGCGTGGTGTTTTGTTTGTAAACTTCATGCAACATAGAACCACCATAAATGCAGTAGCCTACGGCCAAACTCTGTGAAAGCTATGCTGAGCGATTCAAAACAAAAGACATGACATGCTGTCAGAGGGAATTTTGCTACTTCGTGACAATGCAAGGCCTCATCTGAGCTTTATTGCATTCTTTTGGCTGAGAAGTTTAGGACCTTGTGTCGAGCAATTTTCATCTTTTCCGCTTTCTCAAACATCAATTGGCAGCAACCACTACAATGTGATGGCAATGACCTTTTGGTTACTGGAGCAGGCAACAAGTTCCTGTGAAGAGGGTATTCAAAATCTAGTTCTAAGGTATGATAAGTGTTTAAACAAATTTGGCAACTATGTTGAAAAATAAGAGAAATGTATGTAGAGTCTGAAAATAAATTTGGTTTTTATTTTCAAACGGCCCTTACTTGAAAATCACCCCTTGTACATATGCTTATTTTAAACAGTTATTATTTTTAGGACAACAAAATTAAAATAGAGGGTAAAGGGACTATTTCAAATTTAAGTCAGTATTATTTTGATTTACATATCTTTTTCATCTTGCATACATATATACACACAAGTAAATCTTTATAAAATGGGACTAAGTTAATGCTGGGATTTTTAAATTTAATATAGACAATGTAATTTAATTTAAAATTAGGCTGAAACAGCAGTTCCCAACCTCTGATGTATGTAACCCTGAAAGGAGGATACAACTTGGATATTTGAAAAAACTAACAGTTATGACAAAAAATAAATGTGATAATACATGCAGATAAAAATCAAAATCTTCAGAACGTTTTAATTTGTCATTTAATAAAAAGGAAAGTAATTGCGAGACTTTATGATGTGACCATTATTGATCAAAATGTGTATAAAAGCTTATGTAACTGATGAATGTTAATCTTGCCCACACCAATCATACACTAGTTATCATAAATTAAGGGAAAATCACAAAAATAGTGATAACTCCCTAAAAAATAAGCCAAACCGTATAAAATTTGAATATGTTGCCAAGTAAGAGTAGCTGAGTAACACTGTAATACGCAAATTAGTGGCACTGCACTCGGAATACGTCACCTGTGAGACTGCGAGGAACATAAAAGTCCATGTTTGAGAGCAAGCCCATATATTTCACTGTGATAGTGACATCAGAAATCTGAGATAGCCAATTCGTAACAATGACCTCCAGGCATTATTTGCCTGCAGAACTACGATGGAGAGCCATTGGGAGACTAGAGGCGGGGACAAAGTCAAACAGAAGTGGCCAGATGGCTAAATGTGAGTCCTTCTGCGGTTCATAGACTTTGGAGGCAATTTCAAACCACAGATTCGGCATCTACAAGGTTCAGCCAAGGACGGCCGATGGCTGATATTTGACATTATGTGCACGCAGGAATAGAATTGCTACTCCGACTCTTCTTAGATCCTCCCTTGCTGCAGCCACCGAAGGTTGGTGTCAATGTCAAATGTGTGTAGAGGGCTTCACGAAGGTGGTCTGTATGCAAGGCGACCAGCCATTTGCGTGCCGCTTACGTCACGCCATAGGAGGGACCATTTGCAGTGGGACGACATGTCCACTGGATGCTTGATCAATGAAGGGCTGTCCTCTTTACGGATGGGACCAGGTTTAGTCTAGGAAGCGATAGTAAGCGTTATTTGATATGGAGAGAACCTGGAACCCATTATCATCCATGAAAATGATGCCTATGGAAGAGGCAGTGTATGTGTTTCGGGTGACATTTCTTTGGGTGGACGCACAGACCTCCATGTCTTTCCAAGGGGAACAGTTTTATAGAAGATGACATCCTTGATGCTTATGTGCATCCATATGCCAGGCAACAGGTGATGCTTTCCTGTTACAGGACGACAATGCAAGCCCACACAGGGCTCGTATTGTAGATGATTATCTTCAACAGGAAACAATTATGCGCATGGAGTGGCCAGCTTGATCTCCGGACTTGAATCTTATCGAGCATGTTTGGGATGCTTTAGGGAGACGTCTAGCTGCTCTCAATCCGCCCCCTCAGACCCTTGCTGCGCTTGCAACTGCTTTGCAAGAGCAATGGCTCTGGCTTCCTATGGAACTGATAGACCACATAATTGAAAGCATCACACATCGCTGTATGTGCTTATTGCTTCTAGAGGTGATCATATTCCATATTGAAGATACTTTTCCTATAGCAAACTGACACCTTCGATTTGTTCATTTTATACATGTGCTAATTTCTATATGACCATAATTGTCTGGTAATTTCTTTTTATGTTATTTGATACCTTACTATGTGTTGTATATTGTGGGTAAGTTTCATAAAATTCTACATGTAACTTTTTCAGTAATCGTGACTTTTGTGATTTTTCCTTAATTTATGATAGCCAGTGTATTTCTTATGCATACAGGCACCCCCTTACTGAATTCATGTAAAATGAGTGATAGTCAACCATTATTCAAGGGTAAAGTGAATCATCAAGTAAATTGCATAGTTCCTTTTTTTTACAATTGTTACATTCAAATTAATTTTAAGATGGAATTTTGTTTTAAATAGTTGTTAAACATAAAATTGATTAGTGGCTAAAACGGTTTTTGCATGAAACTGAAGTTACCATAGATAATGACTGTAGTTTGATATCTACATCCAACACTTGGAAGAATTGGAATGAAACTATTGCTCTGGTAAGTGATGCACACTCGCTCTATATCATCAAAATAATACAAGAAAACATGCAGTGCCAGGATTTGTAATTTCCGAATATCATTTTATGTGACATTAGCCCAGGAGAAGGAATCATAAGTTAATATTAAACAAATAACTGACCTGAAAATGTAGTTATTCCCAAGCAGATTTAGTAGCATCAAATCTTTTCTCAATATTGATTTCAATATTTGGATAATTACAAATCATGTATGTCTTGAGCCTCACATGGCTGATATAAGAGGTCTGAGTAAAATGTTTGTTTAGTACAATATATAATTAGTTAGTTCTGGTATGATATATATATGATGATACATTTATTTACTGAATATAGTGAAGCTGTTGATAATTTGTTTTTGTTTGTAATACAATATGATCAGCAAATCTTATCTCCCAAGATTTATGTATGCCTTCTACCTTTGCCACCATTGCTCGTTATCATATATTTTGCCTTGAAAATAAGTACTTGAATAGGTAGATTTGCTAAATTTTGCAAATATAATTATAAGTGTATTTTCCTCTTCTTTCATTTACATAGGCAAATGTAAAATATCAAAGGAGGCAGAATTATCAGCGTAACTATTATGAATTGTGAACATGAATTTTAGGAATATTTATGTACAAATCAATAACAATATATTTATGTATGTAGGAAATCAGAACCACCAGCTAGGTGACGTCATCTGCCGCCAGCCCAGTGCAGCGCAGAGGAGACAACACCCAGAGGTAGACGAGTACCAAACCTGGTACGGAACAGACGAGTTCCTACGAGGCTTAGGTTCTGGGTCCAAGAGGATGATGCTTGTCTATAGCTAGCCCATGGATGAGAATAGACATGTTCTCTCAAGGCATGAGCTTACGTGCCTGTAGAACTGTTAGAGACTGATGGTCTGCAAGAAATTACTCAGTATTACGCAAAATGTTATGGACTTAACAAATCTTTGTGGGGTTACCATTACCTTTAGTTATGTCAATTTATCATGTTATATTATCATCCCATCTTTTACTCATACTAGTAATTTCATAATAAATTTACTTTATACTTATCTGGTTCTTTTGATCCTATGACCCTACATATATATATGAATCTTTATCGTTAATGATATGTAACAAAGCATTTTGAATCCAATACCAATTTCAAGAGTCTGGAAATATAAATGCAGCATTTTACTAATCAACATCTTTAACAACTCTTTTTCCTTACAGGAAAACTGATTTAACTTGAACTGTCAGTGATTAAAGAAAGAGGCAGCATTGCAAAAAATTAGATATCCTCAAAATTCTGAGTGAATGTGATTCGATAAAGCCGATTCGATTCATTACAGTTTAAATAATTTATTTTTTTAAATACCTCTGTTTTCAGTAAAATTAAACTATTGTTTTCTTTGCCCAGTTTTAGTTTGCATATATCTAATTATAATAGCTTACAATTAAAAGTCTACAGTTTGTCGTGCTGTAAATCCATGCAAATTTTTGTGATTTTTCATGTATTTAATACTGATTACCTGACCATTCCAATTATGATCAAACTGAACATCTTAACAGTTATATTATGATAAGGAAGCTGAACAATGTGATAAAAAATATCAGGAATGGAAAATAATTGGTATGGAGGAGACAAGAAAAATTCTAAAATCAATAAGAAGTTATATGAACATGAATGATTATAAAAGTTTAGACAATGGTAAAATCATAAGTGTTCAAAATGACAAAGAAATTGAGAAAAACAAAAGCAATTCATCATTGGTTATTTCAGAATTAATCTACAAAAAGCAATGGTAGACCTTTCATGTATGCATATAATAATGATCACAGAATATTTGTGATTTGTAAGAAAATCATACAAAAAAACCTTAAGATCAATTTCAGTGATGCTATTGATTAAATGTTCTAAACTAGCCTACACTCAAACTGATTCCAAATTTAAGTGAAATTTTTAATGCCATAAAATTTGAGATATATTGCAACTACTACAAACAGCCCATGATGCCAAAAGTTCTGCAAAAGTTTATGGTTATCTATATCTAAGACTTGTGATATTATGGAGTTGTTTTGCTAACTTCATTTAAGAATTTCGTATCTTGTAATACAATTTGCATTTAATAGGAAAGCAGCTTTACTACTGAATTACCAAAAATATGCCTAACTGTAATTCAATAAATAAAATAATTTTAAATTACAACTTAATTATTTATTTTCTTATTTAAGATAAAATATTTAATTTCATGTTTTTCTATTTCGGAAGTCATACAGTTTTAATAGCTGATTACAATATATTTATAATTTGAAAATTATCAAAATATTTATTATAAATAAAAGCATTTGATTACAATAGCTTGTACATTATAGGTTTATATCACAGATAATAATGAGGCATAGTGAAGAAGTACTTAGATCATTGTCTCTCTGGTGTAAGTGCTGGTAACTAACTATTTTTAGGTTTGCTAGTTTTTTTAAATTACAGTTCAGTTTTAACTGATGATTTTATCTGTGAACAATAGCTGAAAATACCTCTAGCCCTGCACAAAAATTTTATTAGGTTA
Source organism: Stegodyphus mimosarum (assembly GCA_000611955.2). NCBI lineage: Eukaryota > Metazoa > Arthropoda > Arachnida > Araneae > Eresidae > Stegodyphus > Stegodyphus mimosarum. The sequence goes on from KK115521.1 coordinate 289,700, forward strand.
TCCTGATTTTCAGCAAAAGCATTATAGATATCCATTTCACCAGCTTCACCTACGTAATAATGACACAATTCTTGCAATCTATGGGGAAAGAGAAAAATCAAAATACTGAGTCATTTTATTGAATAATCTCTCTTCCAAATAGTAACATTTTATAGCATCACACAAATATTCTTAAGCTCCATCTCTTTTTCTCTCTCTATATATAGAGATATAGTCTGTCTGTCTCTCTTTATATATATATATATATATATACTACATACACAGACACATACTATACAGTAAAAAGTGAAAGTTGAGGTGAAAACAATATATGATATATGCAGCAACACAGAAATAAACTTTAATTCAGATCAAAATGAATAAGAATATGAATGAAAAAGAACATTAGCAACATAGTTTAAATTCATGAGATTTTTGTGTTGCAAAAACATACTTATGTAGACCGCCTGTAAAATAACCATCAGAATATGAATCAAATGAGAAAATTTGGTGAACTAAAAAATGCATAAGTGAAACAACAGTAAATAAAAGATGAATTAATTCATTAACAACAAAAATTGTCAATCATACTGTATATATGCATTGGCAAATACAGTAACATTTTGTTTAATATGATTAAAAACTGCAAACCATAAACTGAAAATGTTTAAGTAGATTTTAAAATATTACTGCTACACACAAGAACATATGTCTACAATGAAGAAGTAATGGAAATGTCAATTTACTACAGATGGCACGTATTAAGGTACTTCACATTAAATAATGTTTCCAGGTGTTCAAGTTGTTATTGTTCTTCCTAATTAACAGAAATAAAAAAAACTATCATAATTTTTGCATATTTCTCCCCCTTTTGTACTTTTATCATCCTTTTTAACCAAATGATTTAGAAACCTTTTATTTGCTTGCATAATTTTTAGCTTTCTCCTTTACTCTAAAAAATGGGCTGTTCCTTTCTCAGTTTTTTGAAATATGTTTATAAACCTTTTCAAATACAAGCGTCTTCAGATACCTAACAACAATAATATCAGATCAAGTCCACATATTCATCATGACTATCACTGGCCTTAAATACATTATAGATGCCAGCCAGAACATGACCAGCCCCACCCCAGTTTTGATGGAGAATCTCCCAGGAGACAGATTTGAGGATCTTTCACAAGAGAATGTGGTAAGTCTTTTATTCAGCTGTTAAGTATTATATATATAAACTTAAAGCATCTAAATTAATTAGTCAATTAGAATAAAAACAATGCAATTCCTCTATAATACAATAATTGCAACTGTGTATATCTATACATTGTTACAAATTCTGTATTTAGTTAGGTATTTTTAGAAGAATTATAATTAAAACTTTTATTTCCCCATGCAATGCAGCGCATGATAAATTTAAGAGAAAGCTATGCCAGAAAAAGTAAAAATACAGGAGCATGTGCATTTAACATTGAATAAAAGTTTATCTTGGTAATTTATATTCAATTTTAATAAATGCAATTGACTACTATAATTCTGTTTGTAACCATAATTCTACTCTTTTGGTTTCCAGAAATCTTGAGAAGCAAAGGAAATTACTAGAACTCTTTCATGACTGATTGAAAGCTTTAAAAAGCCAGAGAAAAATATCACACCTCAATTGCTGTTTAGCAAGCTGTTCCCCCCCCCCCGAATTCATGGTGAAGTCGGATTAGCTTTCTCTTTGCATTGCATTGTATTCTAACGTTTTTAATACTTTAAAGGATAACTACTTATTATATTGTGCGATATTGTGTGAATATCTCTGAGAAAAATTCTAACGTTTTGTTATATATTTTGCAACTGGAATTAATTTAACTTTTTATCGGACTTGTGATACAATTTATTATGAATCCTTATGCATGCAACAATATATATACATATAATATAAAATATTATATGTAAATACTGTAAGATCTAATTCTCTTAGTTATAAAGTAAACAAATCTTACTAAGAAACCCGGTGACATCTCACACAGGTGTGAATAATACCACACAGAAGAAAGTTAAAATAAACCCTTTACTGTTCGTCAAACTCTTAAAACAAATGCACGTACTTCATGCTTACAATAACACTGAAGACTTGTGGTGAAACGTAAGAATAATTTAACAATTAATTCAAAGATAAAGAGTATTGCTGGACTAAGACTTTAATTTAAGGCTAACTAGGCTGAATCAACAACCTACTTGACAATATGCTTATTAAATGGCCAAAAAGGTGTATCAGCAACTAAGCGTAACAGCAAGGACAAAATAGAAATGTGCACTAGTGAGCGAAATCACACTCTGAATAAACTACTCGTTTTGTCTGATTTTTATACTCTCTTCACTTGACTTTAAATTTGCATCCTGATGAAGAAATGTCAGGGGAAAATGTGAAGTTCAGGAAAGGTACCAGAGTTAAAATAATTTTTGTTATGTAAACTAAGGGAAACCATACAATATTAATATAAAGAAAATTAATTTTATTCAAATTTTGGTATTTATCAACATTTTCTACACTTTCTGTTCTTTAATTTATAAAACAACTTTCTATTTTACCATGATTATTTATTTTATATAAATGCATATATTTATTTTTCCAGTTTTGGAAAGGAGGGGTGAGGAATTGATCTTTTAACAATGGTGGAAGGGGTACATGTGGCAAAAAAGGTAAGGATGAGAACCCTTTTACTATACACTTAAAAAACATCCATGCCTTTCAAAGATTCTAACCCAGCCCAATAATACACTAACAACTGTACTGGTCAAGGTAGCATGCCAAACTGTTTTTGCATTTGCCTTACAGAATAAAAATCCTTAAATATTTCGGATTAAAAATGTAATTTTCTATGAATAATCTTGCGGCCAGCTTTCTCTATCAATATGTCAACAAGATGACACATTTTGAACATAACTAATGTTAATAAAGTACATATACTATGAATTAATATAAAACAGAGGTTTGTTCTATCATCATATTTTGCTGATTTAAACACACAGTTATTAATAAATATTCCAGTTCAGTTAAATGAGTATGAGTTACAATTTGCGAAAGAGGTGTCAGAATGTCAAGGCAATGCATTCTAAACATGCTACTATACTGTAAACTTGCAGCTTCCCTCGGCTGCATTTATTTGGTCCTTTCTGGCCCATAAAGGTATAGCAAGATTGCACCACTTTTGCATATCGGCACTTGCATTACTCCAGTAGAAACACTCTCAAAATCTATGCAAAGTCTTCATTATTCCGAAGTGGCCTCCTGTCAGGCTGCTGTGTAGTTCTTTAAGGATGAGTGAGATCTGGGAACCTGGAAGTATAAGCTTCCATCGGAATGCCTTTCCATCACCCGATTCAAACTTCTGGTATAAGACGCCATTTTGAATATAGAGTGACTCTCAGAGAGCCCAATATTGTTTCTCTGTAGGACTATATTTTGAAATGTGCTACCAGGTAGGTCTATTTGAAAATTCCTTAAAGTCAGTTATGGGTTTAATGTCAATATCTTCCAACTATCTAACTTTCAGTTAGTTGGAAGATACTGAACAAACTTTCTGACTTCTTCATCATTCCATGGGTCAGGATCAGATGATGTTGAATTCGTAATTTGATGTATGACTGGAATAAGCAGCTCGTATTTCTCTTTGACCCTGGAACAATATCAGCACTTTTCTTGGCAGGATATTCTAGATAGGGCATTGGAGTTTCCATGTGATGATCCCTTCCGATGGCAGATAGTTATGTCATATTCCTGGAGTTTCTATAATCCATCTGACTATTTGGCCTTTGGGATTCTTGAAATTTAAAAGCCAATCAATGATGCATGATCTATACAGAGCAGGAATTTTCTACCATAGAGATAATAATGGAAATGTTTTACGGCTTTAACAATGTATTCCTGGTGACAAAGTAAATTCTCTCCAGTTTAGATCGGCACATGCTCCAGTATGCTATGACACGTTCACACATTTTTTGGGACAAAATAGCACCGACGCTCCCATTGCTCGTATCTGTGTCAAGAATAAAAGGTTTGTTGAGCTGAGTATATGTGAAGATTGTCGCGAATGTTAAAGATTTCTTCAGCTTGTTAAATGCATCCTCACAATCTTTTGTCCACAAGAACTTTTGCTTGCTTTCTGTCAGCTTATGAAAGGGTCTTGTGATAGAAAAAAAGACCTTCACAAATCTATAGTATGAGCAAAGACCCAGGAAACATTTTAGCTAAAGGACATTTTTGAGACATCTCTAATCTTTAACTGCCGACATTTTTTCTGGATTCATATACACACCTTCGGCAGAGATGATATGTCCCAGGTAAGTCGCTTCCTGTTTGAATAGTTTATATTTGGCAGGACTTAACTTTAGATTGGCTTCTTTCTTTTCTAAACGCTCTTCAAAAATTTTTCCGACAATGATGGCATCATCTAGGTATATTAAACAGACTTCATAGAAAAGACCTCTCAACACAGCTTCCATAAGGCATTCAAATGTTGCCAGTGCATTACATGATCCAAACGATATCGTCTTGAACTGAATCTAGTCTTTATCTAGTAGTTAATACTGTCTTTTCTCAGTCATTAGAGTGTAATATCTACTTGCCAAAATTTACTCTTTAAATCAAGCATCGAAGACCATTTGCTTCCAGAAAAGTGACCAGAATGTTATCATTTCTAGGAACATAGTAGCTGTATTTCTTCATAACCTCGTTCAGTCAGTGATAGTCTATGCAAAATCTAGTTGAACGATATTTCTTTCTGACCAGAATGATATGAAAGGCCCAAGGTCTTACTGAAGGCTCGATAGCATTGCTTTGTTGCATGTCTTTTAGAAGTTTTCCTAACTCTTCCTGTTCAGCAATCAGCAATGTTGCTTAATTGGTAGATGATCCCCTGTATCAATTCTATACTGTGTCAAACTGGTTTAACCTATGTCAGAAGATAAGCAAGAGAAAACATCTTAAGATTCTTAAATGATGTGTTCGGCAGCATCCCTCTTTTTATCACTTAGTTTGCATTGTGCAATAACTGGAATATTAGGGTTTTTGAAGGCACAGAGATTGGCAGACTATGGGTCATTTAACACTGATCATTGGAGTACATGCTACAACCACTTTGCCTTTCCAAATGACTTTTGTTTTATCACTGGACACTGAAAACTCTCACCGGGATGATGGTCCTAGTTAAGTTCACATAATAGTACTGCCAAGGCTACTACTACTCCTGGTGGGGTGTTACAGTTCTTGGGATATTCCATTATATTGTAGCAGAAATTTCTGTTTTCAGCTGTTGATCCAAGAAGAAAAAACTCTGTTCTTGCTGGTGCTGTAATATCGTCTCTAGCTATAATTTTGTGGACAGATGCAACTCCTTCATCTTTAATTTTGGATAGTGTTATGTACTCAGAACCAGAAAGTAGTTCGTTATTTTTAAAGTCCAAGAAAAAATTATATTTCCTTATAAAATCTAATCCAAGTATGCAAGGGTCAGTAATATCTGCTATATAAGCCATTTGATGGTAGGCAGCACTCTCCATCAATCTCTGACACCATGATGTTAACATTTAACTTCCCTTCAATTTTAATTTTATCACTAGATACATTCTGGATGGTAATGCAAGGTGGCATTCAGATGAGTTTACCTTCCAACTGCTGAGTTAAATCTTTCTGGATGATGGTAACATTGGCTGCAATCATATCAATGGTCAGATTGCAAAGAATTCCACTGATATGTCCCATGATGAAAAATCCATTACTGCTGGCACTCATTGCAGAAATGTGATGTGCTTTAAAATGGAGCTTCTCATTTGGGAACCTCCGCTCTGCGAGATGGCCACTAATTTGTTTCCTGAGTTCTTGCTGGAAAGCGGTCTTATTTTACATGCCTTGGGGTGTCCTGCAGTTCCTTCATATCTGGTTGTCACCACAACAGCATAGAACAGCAAATCGAGAAACAGTTCTTCTGCCAAGCAACAAATCGAAGAGAGAGTTTCTACTGTCAAACAACAAATCGATTACAAAGTTTCTGCTGTCACCAAAGAAGTTGACAGCTTAAAGAAATTCATCATGATAGCAGGAAACATTTCTAATAGATTTAAATTTTTACCCATGCCTTCTCAACCCTCTCTAAAGTTGTCCACCTATGATAGAAAGACCTCCTGGTGGGTATAATAGACTCAGTTCTCTATAGTGATGGATGCAAATGGATAGACCCCTAAGCTGAAGCCTACCATCTCGTCACTTCTCTGAGAACAGATGAGCAGTTCTAGCACT